>CM052313.1:48407-535668 GCA_028455605.1 Lasioglossum malachurum | reverse complement strand
CTCTCTCTCTCTCTCTCTCTCTCTCTCTCTCTCTCTCACTCTCTCACCGCGCCCGTTTCTTTTATCTCCGCTCTTTCGATATCGCGGTTTTTCTTTGTGGGTCCCGGGTTGCATTTTTCGAACTCTTCCCGGTATGCGCCGCTGCGTGAGACCGGACCCGTCCCGGAGTGTTACAAATAAAACGCGAAACACGCTTTAGCGCGTTCACCCCGTTTTTACGGGATCGCCGCTGCTTCGATCGGACAGCTCTCCTTCTCAAAATTGTTTTAGAAAGAGCACCTAAAGAGAATGTTTTAGCCTAGAAAAATGACAAGGCTCTATATTTATTCCAAGATCTGGTCGAATAAAAATATTTATCGAATCAATCTCCATGTAAACAACTTCGTAACGTCGATAATTGTAAAATGAAAAATATAAAATCGGTCATTTGACTCGAAGCGTTTTCTCCCTTTTATCTCGGAGCTTGTTACGTCGTCGCGTAATTCAATAATACTTCTATTTGGCGGGCTGAGAATCGTAGGTGTGTGCGTGTGTGTGTCACATACATAGTATGTACATCTATTTCGAGTAAAATAATGTTCTCACTAATATTCTTAAGAAATTAAATTTGTTATGAAATTTCTTGTTCCATAATGTACGTCGTATTTAATGAAAGAATTATACATTATCGTATTATGAAGTGAATGGAGCAATTATAGCATACGAGCTATGTCCATCTTGAAAATTTTCGATTGATACCTTTTCCGATCTAGAACACATTCCACATTTCCATTTTATATGATTTTGTTGATTTTACGACCATATATCTGAATCTAAAAAGCCACTGAATCTATAAATATCAAGGAATCATAGAGGGCTCCCCTCTTTTTTCCCACTTTTCCATTTCACACGTGAAAAACGAGCGACATTTTGAGCGAAAATCAATATTTTCGATTCGAACCGCTTCGATTTGACCGCAAATTTATTTTTCATGAATTCAGCTGGCTGGATCCTAGATGACGCACCGCACTGCCGAAAAATTCCATAACTTTTCACTTCCTATCATCCAGTAAATAATAGCAGCGGTCATCACAAAACATCCTGAAAAACGACTCCACTTACATCGACATATGTATATCTTCTATTTTTCGTTTTTTAGATGAAGATTCGCAGTCTAATGATCATAATTAGAAATTAGTTGGATGAAATATAAAACAGTAATAGATTAGAAAAATTCAAGAACATTGTAATATTGTTTTTAACGTGACAAACTCATTGAGAGGGACGAAATCAATTTCTATTTTGTTCCTGCTTCCCACAATCAGTGCAGAATAGTTTTATTTTGCATAAATGGTCATAAAATATTATATAACTTTCACCATGTGTAAGAGGGTCGAATCTCTCTCTCTCTCTCTCTCTCTCTCTCTCTCTCTCTCTCTCATTCTCATTTGAATTAAATAAAATAAAAAAAAAAATTGAATAAACAGCCGTGAAACAGAGTGATCGTTAAAAAACAAGGACGCGTGCGTTTCCCTGGAAAAGAATTCCGAGCAACGCGCGTGTACGGCAAGTATGGGAGCATATAGGCGTGACCGTTGCGGTGGAACGAGGGGAATATTTGATACGGTGGCGGTGCGGATAAAAATCCGCGAGCACGACTCCTACGTTTGCATTATCGGAGTCGGCTGAGATTACCGGGCTCTCCCTATGAATCAGTTGACGAAAATACAATGACAATATACAGCGGTGATAGACGACGAGACGGCGCGGCGCGGCGCGGCGCGGCGTGCGAGGGGTGCACGCTCGATTCATTGCGGCAATAGTCACGCATCGCGGCAAGGTGTCACGCCACGTTTTGCTTTGAACTATGGGTCCCGTTCCTTTCTGCCACGGATGAGTCGTTACCACGATTCCCCCTCGCTGTGTGTTCACGTTCAACCTAGTTTCCCCGCGACCGCGGAGAACCCTCGCCGCCGCGCCGAGGTTCTCGATTGCACAGCCGACTCCTCCGCTTCGAATAAATCACACCGGGAGCCTAAAAAATCTCACTCCGATGCAAAGAATTGCTCGGCTTCTCATTCCCACCCCCGGTACACCACGCCACGCTATGCCGCACCGTCGCGTCGCGTCCCGTCGTTCCCTTTATCTTTTCCCTTTTCGCCCGGGATCGTATTCCGCCAGTTGGCCGAGCCCGAGCGATAAGGTGTTAATGTCACGGACTGCTGACACTCTCTAAATATAGTGCCGGCGACGCCGCTATGCAAAACCCTAAATACAACCAGCCTCCTCTACCAACAAGATCGATTTAGAAAACCCTGATTAGACAGGCTCTAAGATCGTTGCTCCAGTTGTCAGCCATTTCACCCTCGAACGGCCACAACGGCCTCCCACCCATCTCGGTAACGAAGCTTATGGAAAAGTGAAACATCACTTGTTGATGAAGTTTTTGATTTTCCGAGCGGAATCGACACATTATTATTTTTATTTCTTTTTTATTCAGACAATCTCGACAGAGTCCTACTTTATATTTCCTGGGCCAATATTTAGACAAATATTGAAGACCATCGTTTTCCATCGTTCTAAACTAGCACTAAAATTTACCCTATCATTTCAGCATAACAAATATTTTTACATTGCAAAAAGTGGTGGTCGGCAAGGAGTTGGAGCGGGAGAGGAGGAACGAACGTTCGAGCGAGCGAGCGAGCGGAGAGTTAACGAATTCATCGGCGCGGAATCGATAACACAACGCGATATATCGCGTCCGTGAATTTAATATTGCAAGAAAGGGGAACTACAGATTGGAGCAAGTTAGGTTGCGAGCGCGTTCCTCTGCTCCCGTAAAAGGGGAACCAAGAGAGAGGGAGAGAGAGAGAGAGAGAGAAAGGATCGTTGGATGAGTCGACGCGACGCGACGGCGGCGATATCTGGTTTTGCGCTTGTATATACCCAGCTCGGTCGTTTCGCCTGTTCCTTTTTCCTTCTCCTCGCGGTCCGTCGTTTTTCACTCGTTTTAGAGTCTTCTGCTCGACTCGTTTCTCATGCTCGCCGTGGGTAGGCCGATCGCAACATGGGCTAATTCGGCCGCCTTCTTTTAGTATACCTACTCGTATTCCCGATCTACTTGGCCAGCGAAAGGGGAGAGCCGGACTTAAGCCCGTTAAATGGAATTAATAAGCTTTACTATGCATGCACCAGCCCGTGAAATACGATACCGGCTGGTGGGCTCGTTAGGACGACCAGGGGAAGGCTTTGTGCCTTCAAGGCTAACTCCCTTTCTCGCTCCCACCGACAGACTACACTTTCGTGTCTCCTGTTCCACCCTCGATGTACAATTTCCTGCAAAAATCCCACGCCATCTTGCGGCCAACAACCAACGGAAACCGTTGCCGATGGAGTTCACCGAGCTGCCCCGTTCTGCCCTGGCTACTTCGATACGCGTTCCCCACCTTTTCCTTCTACTTTTAAACAATTTCCTTCACCCGCGTATCTTCCAATTTTTTTTCTTCGAACACTTTTCGAACACTGTCGATAGGCTTCTCAGTGATCGTGCTGCACCAACACGGAGCTTTTGCATTTTCTTTTACGTTACAGTTTAAATTACAATTTTCCAAGATTTTTGGCATTTTTACCACTTTCAATCGTTTATAACTCGTACACCAATTAATCAATTTGAATGAAATTTTCGGAGCGTATATAATTTATACGAATTGACCAAACGTCATTTACATAGCCTTACAGAGAAATTGAAGTCGTTTGGCCCATTCATAAAAAAGTTATTCTGATTCAAAGTGTGTGTGATCAATTTTGCTCCTAACTGTATGCTATATGTATAAACCAAACATGGTTTACGCGCGGCATCACTAAATAAATAAATAATAGATTGTGTAACATGATAAAACTTGTAGATTTAAGATTGAGAAAATGAAAGTACGTACAAAATTGTAATTCGTGTAGATTCGTTTTTGTGTTAGCGTTCCTGAACAAATTCAATTGCGATTGTGTTACTTTTTATCAGCACGAACAGCGACCCTTCGTTCGCGGTGACTACCGCCACAGAGCTCATTGCGCCAAGTCTAATTAAGTAAACAGAGTATCGCAAGTGCATTCATTTTCATAGTAATGCACCGATTGCCGCAGCTGGCTTAGAAAGGGGAGGTCACGATTCTCACGAAAGCGTTCACAGGGGAACTCGAACCAAATGCAAAAATCAAACGGAAAAACTTCTGTGTTGATACAATTTTTGTACACGGAGTATTCAAAAATATTTGCACACATCATTAACTATCGTACATTTTTATAAGGTCTTTGAATATAATTCTAATAATCTTGTAATTAGACTGCAGATCTTTATGCAAAATAAATATTTGCTGTATCAATGATACCGGAGCCAAATAAATATGCGCATCTTCTATTAATCATTTCAATAGGTAGACCAAATGACAATACACCCAAATTCAGTTTACTTTGTTTTCAGTATTCACACAGTTTTGACTCCGTATTTCATTTCGAAATTTCAGCAGTTCATCATTATCCAATTATCCGATGGACGATTGATAATCGTTAACTGCAATTAACGACTAAACTAGGAGATTTATTGTTAATTGCGATTAACGATTAAAGCAAAAATTTAGTCGTCAATCGTTGATTAAATTTTTGCCCAACTCTGGTTTCAGGCCCTTCTAAAAAGTGTAACGTCGGTGCAACGAGCAAAGAGTTTCGAAAGCACCGTGTGCACGTTCGATTAAAAAACTATCCTGTGCGCCGAGAAGGAAGTTTCGTTAATGAATCCCAGTTTCCCGAATTTCGAGCGCATATAAGGGTGCAACAACAATTAGAGAGCAGGCTGGCCGATCCTCTATGGAGCGTTAACTAATCGGGGGCATAATTGATGCGCGCGAAAGTACCTGTAGCTAGTCGAAGAGCGAAGACAATTGGGTCAGCCCCGAATGACTCGCATTAACGGAGGATTACGGTCCGACCAGATGACTTTTAATTCTAACCAGCTTAGAAACTTTTCTCATTCCATAGAGCCCGGGTGGAAGCTACCGCTCGGTTTTCGCCCGGTACTTTCATTCACTATGCGACCGGCGTATTTTCAGTTATCCAAGCGGTTCAGCACCGACGCCGAGAGCTGCACCGCGACGGTCGTCGATTGGACCCATGAAATTTTCGTCTTTCAGACGACGACGCGTCGTCGGGCGGCCGCGGAACTTTGCCTGCGAAATTCGCATGCCCGAGGAAAGCAAAGAAAGTTGCCACCGTGATACAGAATCACGTCGCGGTCCCACCACACCGCATCGGGCAAAAGATGAATCGTTTGCTGGCGGATTTTTTGCGCCTCGCCTCGCGTCGCCTAGCGTCGTCTGGTCCCCCGGTTTCCTCTTCTTTTCCACCGTGGCTCTTTATAGCTACATTTCCCTCTGCCCTCCTCGTCCGATAACCTCGCCTTTCCCCGTCAAATCCGCCCGCCCCACGCCGCGCCGCGCCGTCCGCTGAATCTCAAAAGTTTTTCTGCCGAATCGTGGCCCAATTTCCACGGAAATAAAAACGCGAATCTATGAAAATACATAGTGAGATAGTCGGCCATCCGAATGTACGAAATGTCCATCCGAAAGGGACCGAAAGGACTCGCATTCCACTCACCGCTAGATCCGATTTCCGAGATTTTTAAAAGTTTTCAATTTTGAATTTCATCTACTCAATTCTGCTATAAATACATAAAGATCCACAGTCTAGTAATTATATTATATATAGTAAAAGTGGTAAAACATAACCTCGATGTTAACGCGACCTTTATAAATAAATAATATTTTTAAAAAATTCGTAAAAGTATTTTGCAATTCCTCTAATTCGTTTATTGTTTTAAATTGTGCCTACTAACGTTACTCGTAAATACCTTAAAATTGTGTGACAAACACATGAAATATTGTTTAACATTACAGAGAATATTAAAAGCTCGCGGGAACAATAAAAAAATAAATAAGAGATGTACATAGAACAGACATTAGAAATATAGATGATACATATGTATGGTCACGCGGATGTGCTGTTCGTTTATGGTTTGAAAAATATTGGAAAAATAGGCGGTAACGGGGACAAAGGCAGCGGTTAAAGGGGATCTTCTTTTCCATCTTCGATCTCTAAGCCACGGGGGTAAAGTTTCCGCAAACAATTGCGTAAACACCGGGAGATATGCCGGACCGTTTGGCGAGCCTCGCGGCGCGGTGTGTACACGCTGAAACATTTATCTGTTTCCCGGTGGCACAAAGACTCTTTAATCTGTTAGATTAAAGTTTCTTTTGGGGGAGGAAGCGCGAAGTCACGCGGAAACCAGCCACGAGTGAAAGATGAGAGGGGATGGCGACGTTGCAAAAATATCACCGGCGACTCAGCTACGCTCGCCATCCACGACACTATCGATTTCACCCCTTGCATGCTCGTACGTTTTACATATTCCCTGCGTTCCTCCTCGCCCCTACGCGAGACGTCGTGTTTTTCTTGCCCTTCAGAGAATTATTTCTTTTGCTTCGAGTGGTAAACGCCGCCGCCGCCGCCGCCGCCGCCGCGCCACGTCGAAAATCATGGCGCACGCGCCCGCAAAAACGGCCCGCCGAGAAATTCCAAATTTACTAAACTCCGTGACGCGATATTTCTTATATTAACAATTGTAAAGGTTGGAGAACAGGAAAAGCCCGAAAGGTTTCGAAGAAAAATTAGGTTAGAACGTGTGCCTGTCCTGTAATTTCAGGGTGGAGACGTAAACATGAAGCGTATTTATAATAATTTGCGTATCTTTATGCAAAATAGAAGCAGGAGTAAAATAAAAATTCATTTCATCCTTTAATAATTTTGTCGCATTAAAAACGTAATTTTATTGAACCAAGCAGCTCCCCCGCGTCTTGCAATCGATACAGACGATCTTTATTTCACAAGAAAATTTACGTATTCGAAGCATGTTTTAAGAAATTGATGAATAAATTAATCGTCGACAGTATAGTTGAGAATAATTTAGTATCGTTTAATTAAACGTTTCCTGGAGTATTCCGGGTACATGAAAGTTTTAGGGGAGCGTCTCGCTATTTGCCTAATACTTTAGTAACGCGCGTAAGAAACTGGCAATCAATCTTAGTCAATCTCCGAGTTAATTACAGTTCGCTACGAGATAACATCTGTCAGCCACATCCAGACCTATAAGTTCTCATCATCCATATAAGTCAAATTAGCCGTGACTACATCTGTATATTCGCGCGAAGATGGCGGCTCCAGATAGTCGGAAGACCAACAATCTCGTCGTTGTTTCTTCTCGAACGTGGCCGAGGTAACAACGATGTACGTATTGTGTGCTGAAGATATTCTGAGCGTCACAGTGCTGGCTACTTAATAAATTATTCGGGAATAACGTCTGCGAATCGCCAGGAAATGAAATAATTTAATTCTCAACATCAAAGGTCATTAGCAACACGGTACATTTTCTTACAATATTTTGTACATATTTGTATGCTTGATATACTGGGAAAGACCGGCGATATACTCCTCAGAACCTAACGGAATGGGTAAGGATCCAGGCAACATTAGCATTTTTCCATTCATTCTCATATTTTTTGCATTCTATTTTAAAAAGAACATTTATGTGCTACTTTGCAAGTGTAAACAGCGGATGTTTCAAATAAACATTTTCTCCCTGAATTGCACGAAACTCGAGTGAAATAGAAATTTATTTCCATTCTGAATATGTTTAATAGGTTGAAAATAATGAAACAGTAATTGTTACTGTTTTAAATTACGGCTACTTTTTGTCGTAAACCGCTGGCTGATGTGTCAATTAAATGGGCTCCGGTCCCGAAACAACGTGATTTAAATAAATTAAAATGTTTACTACGGACGAGATGCCCTAAATTTGTTTTGACAGTCTCGGTGGAGGACGAAGGGTGAATGATAGCAAGAAAGAGGTTTCGCAACGACCGCTGGTTGTCCCGGTGATTAACGTGAAGGGATACGCGACAGGAAACATTGAGACAAATGAATGCACTCAGGGTAAACGCACGGCCATACAACGACTTTTAATTGCATTTAATTATTATAGTTAACTGGGCCGAGAGACACGAGGACACCCAGACGCTCGTCATCGGCCGCGCAACTGCGTATTAACATATCGTGCGTTGAACACGCGCAATACAATTTCGTAAAACGCAATCAGAATTATGGCAGTGGAATCACGTGTCCTCTGACGCAACGTTTCTTCGCTGGAGTTTTAGACGAACCGCGACAATAACGAATTTTTAAGTAGAAAAAACCCGGCATATAAAGTGCGAATGCGAAAGTTCATGATTCTTTTACAATGCACACAATGGCGAGAAAGGTGCGCCGCCGCGCACAGAGTTTTCAGTCATTTCGTTTCAACCTCCCTTTCTTAAGAACTTTTGAAAATGTACTCTGACAACTTCTTTACAATGCAACAATCAAAATTTCGGTTTATTTCGATGCCAAGCTTCGCTGTGTATTTATAATGGTTTCCACGAAAGAACGTCAAAGAGAATGGGTCGCGTTTCTATTAAAATAATTAACAGAAAGCTCCTCGAATAACAGGATTTAGTACAGCATTTCTACAAGCGTTTCACAAATTTTTTAATTAACAGGTAGACGATCTGTTCATTATTTGTCTAGCTCCGATCATTCCTAAATGTTTTTTTTTTTATTGAGTATTCCTAGATTATTCGATCTTTGGTGGAATTTATAATTGCTAATTTTAAAAGAAAACTTGTCTGCATGAAGTGAAAGATTTATTAATAATTTAAGATATTTTTTGATAATTTTAATTAATTGAATATGATATACATATACGACAGTATTTTAAAATTCCACCAGAGTTTGTTCCGCCCATTTTTCTTATAAGCGTTTGAAGTCCGTAGTTGGATTATAATACTTTTGCAGAACAGTAAAGATAGCAATCAGAGCAGAAAAGGATAGTTTAATATTCTCTCGGAAATGAAAAGTCGACGAATGGAAAATTTCCAGAGATTTCTTAGGAATGCCCAATCTTTGATGAAATTTCAAATTCTTGAAATTTTAATTGAAATGAATCGCTATCCTTAACGTAGTTAATATTTAAGGAAGAAGGACAATTGCCTGGACTCTCCTATTTATAGCTAAACGGAGGTACACATGCATATGTAATACGGTTACACTCGAGTCGAAATGATTATTCACGTGAGAATCAAAGTAAACGTTCGCTCATCATGGAAACGTTAAATTCTAGCGTGCCAGGTCCCTGTCCTTAACAGCAATTCACGTGTTATAAATCTACGAAGTGACGTATCCAACCAGCGACTTTGCCACACAACGGAATCTCTAACTGACTGTGCAAGCCTCGTTAGCAACGCTGCGGTTCGAAATCACGAGATACGTGTAAACAGGTTGGACTGGATGGGTCCACTTTTCCTGTAACTTTCTGCGTAGCAGATACATACGCCAGTCATTTCTGATAACATGGTTGCAACTTGGAATGTAAAGAAAGGAGCCGTTTAGCCACCAACATCATCTCGATAATCAATTTGCACATCCTTTTCGCGTTCTTGTTTGCATAATTTCGCACTTCAGCGGGCGGGAACATTCGCATGTTCCCTTCGCAACGGAAAACAATTTATTCGACAGAATGTTACAACGTGCCTCCCATTTAGATGCAACTCGTCGTGAATTTTTTCCAATTGTCAAAATGGAGAAAATGTTTTACACGTAAACATATTTTAGGTGATAAATGTGGAAGTTAAGTAGGTGGATCGCGACACTGATTTTGTTGATAATAATGGTCAATCACAGATCGCAGATGTGTGTGTCACATGGACGATAGCGTGTACAGAAGAGTAAGATTACGAGAGAGATGGGATGGTACATTAATGAGAGAGTAGATGGCGCAAGGCGTGCGACCTTAAGGAAAATTTCCAACAATGAAAAGAAACATTTGTATACGTCTCTATAAATGATTTGCAACCGCAGGAGAATGATTTGAAAATAACAATAGTAATTGTTACATATTATTAGACGGAAGATCTTTATGCAAAATAAACATTTCCTGCTTGTAATAATGTAACTGCATTTTTCAATTTTTCTAATGTCTTTACTGTTTCAAATTACAACTACTCATTTTTGTCACAAATGCATAAACATCCGCAGTCTATTCACGGAGAACGTGTTCGCGATTGAACCGTTGCATGTCGAGAACATGGAATATAGATATATTCTCGACCGAACATGGCTCTAGGTAGTCGTTACTGTATTGTTTTCTAGTAAACACAATTTTGATAGAAGCTAAGAGACTGATATCCAGCTTTATTCCATTGGTAATTCCACTTGGACGTGGTGCACAGTGGCGGAGCGGTTGGTATCATTGTGTATGTATTCTATAACAGGCATTCGACGTGAGTTGGCACCATTTGTGTAATACTCCTGTGCCAAACCGACATTTCTCAGCAACCAGGAATCGCAAGGAGCGGAGTACAACAATCGTATTAAACTCGATTCGGTGCCGAGGGCCACTTTCCTGAATCTGAATCGCGCCAAATATCACCGCCACTTTTATATTGTTCCGTCTTTCAACCGCAGAGACAACCTCGGAACAACGAATCAACTTTCACGGTGCAGCTCGACGGTGTTCAACTTCTTCTTATAAGCGCCTCGCGGTCCGATTTTATCAAGTTTAAGATACTTTACTGCGGAGAGACGAGGAACATTTATTTCCGTCATTAACCTTTACAGCTAGACTGCGTATTTTATGCGTTTGTGACGAAAATGGACGCGTACAGTTTAAAGCAGTGGACATGTCAAAAGTATTTAAGGACATCAATTTGGGGTAAACTTTACTTTACCGGACTCAAAATTAGTACCTTTCTTCTGATGTAATCCAGTAGATTCGTACTTCAATGAATAGTCGAGGAGTTATGGTCGCGATTTGTCAGCTTTAATTTTGTTTAGAATAAGCGGAAAACCGAAAAGGGGGACCTTCTACGTGCCCCCCCTCTGCACCCCGCTCACCTCCTACGAGTGGGGACTTTTAGTATGTTTACCTCCTAACTGGTCCAAACAAAGTCCCAAAGTTCAAAATTGTGTTCCTTCCATTTCCCCCTACACCCCCCTTGTGAGCATTCATCGACTGGACTAGCATAGAAGTTGGCTGTTTAATGGCAACGGGCCTCGAATCGCGGAATCGGATGATGGAGCGGCGGCGCGGCGGTCGTCGAATGAGTAGGCCGCTCGCGATCTCTATCGAGATCATTAATGAGAAACGGTGAACGAGAATCCGAAGGCTCGCGGTTACGTAAATACACCGATAACAATAACTCGGCCCCTCGCATCCGCTGCTTTGCATATTCGAATAATCGGGCGTGTATTTACTGGTTTCTCTGGGCCGCGCGCCGTGCCGCGCCGCGATCCTCTTCACCTTGCGTCGACCTAACCCGACGAACGCCGATTTGCGGAGACGCGATACGCGAACGGTTTCGCCTTTACAGCTTGCGCAGAAATTTATTTGCTTGCCGGCCAACTCGTCTAAGTACATCGATTCCACTTTGGACGCGCGGAACCTTGGGGAACACGACCAGATTTACGTAGCCAATTCGTAGCTGCTTTTGATGTTGCCACTATCGATCGAAGTTTCGAACTCGCGCAACGCCGCGCCGCGCCGGGGACGTAATTGGCGATCCCATTACTTTTGTATTCCGCCGAGCATAATGCGATTATCTGCCTTAACGGGCGCGTTAGAAGTTCGGGCCGGATCGTTTATCCCGACAAAATGTAAAGTTTCGTCGCGCGGATACATCCGGGATTAATTATTCATAACAAGCCGGCGAGACGCGCGGAGCGATACCTCCCGTTGACCAGCAACAACATAAGCGGACTCGGAGGATCACCGTCTTCGAGAATCTGCTGCTCCTTCTTCTTGTTGAACGATACGATCCGAGTGGAGTTCTTTTCTAATTAAAAGACACAGCCTGGTGAAATAGGTAACTAAATAGAGTTCTATAAAAATGATATAATCGTTGAAGGATGCGAACTGTCAAATAAAATATTGCTAGAGTCCGATAATACTACTAAAAGATCAAAATGTATTTTTTATCCTAGGCTAACCAACAATATCAAAATTCATTAGATAAGCATCAATGGCTCCGTATACGTATCTATCATCGCCAATTCAAATTCGAACTTCATTGCAAATGTTTATTTTGATAAAAACTAAACAGTAACTTCTCTCTCTCTTCCGAGTATTTGGAATCGAACCGACACGTAAAAAGGAAATAGCGAGGCAAAAAATTGTGCGAAAGAAACTGCCGAGCTCCGGAAAGGAGGAAATAAGAATGATAAAAATGTCCTGACGTCACGGATAGCTTTTGTCTGCGTCTGCCCGGTTGGACGCGAATCAGAGGAAAAGAAGTACGCAAGGATGCACACTCGACGTGTGCTTTGTGCTGGATTCGCCGGCGCCCAGTATTCGACTTGTATCCGGGACTTGCGAGACAAACCAAATAACGGTCGCCAGAGATCACTGTAAATAAACTATATATGTAAACCGATTCGGCAGGAGTTGGCAGTATCGCGTTGGCAACATCGTCGCGCCGAGTCGACGTTCTCCGCGAGGTCAGCAGCCGCGAGGACCTCGGGGGTTAGGTGCAGTCCCGAAAAATTGTTTCCACTGTCATGCTAAAATTTTATTTGAAGCATTTTTCAATTACACTGAGCGAGGGACTCGGCACCCCCTAAGATCTCATGCGGGGGAAACGGGACTATATCTCTTTATTAACACAATAAACCTAGTATAAAAAATTACAGAAATATAAAACACACATTACTAGAAATACTATTAAAAACACGGCGAAAGATATATGTGTCTTTTGTAGAACAGCGGGACACTGTAGGAATTTTTGGAAGTCAAAATGTGAAATCTTTGAAGGGCCGCAGGTCGCTCATCCCCGAACTAGACCCTTACAACGCGTCTCGCCATGTACTTCGGATCGCTACTGAATCCACTCCTGTTCTTGTCAATACGCGTAAAAGCAGAACCTGCGCGCTGACTTCTATCGGTATTGGACTTCGCCGTTGGTATTAAAAAACACAATTTACAATAATCGAATCGCCCGTCCTCTCTCTCCGGCTCTCTGTAAACAAATTTTTGCTCGATCTAATTTCCCCGTCACGCGTTAGCGGACCTTTTTATTCAATGGACGCCGGTTTTATTCGCGAAGTGTAACGCGATTCCCTTTTCCGCGTGCACGTTACACACTTTTTTTCTTTTTTTTTTTCGGCGTGCACGCGTGTCACGCTGGACGGAATTCGCAAATAGCGCACGCACGTTGCGTAGCCAGTCGAACGTTCGACACTAATTTCGCGTCAGGGACGGTTGCGCCTGCGAATTTATACAGATTCTAATTAAAATTTCATTTCGACGTAACGAAGTGTAATAACCGTGGATTCGTATCGCTCTGACGTTTTTTAAGCTGGCCGCGACTGCTGTCACAGTTGCCGGCGAAAACTAATTAAGCTCTCGTTTAGCTACAAACACGGGTCGCGTTTTAAGCAATCGTTATCGCCTCCCATCCCCATCCCCACCCCTTCTCTCTGTTTGTAATTTCTCGAATTATCGGACACCGGAGCCGAATTCCTATTTGCGCTCGAAAAAAAAACGATGATCTTCATATCCCCGAATCTTTTCCCTGCGAAATTATATCGTATCGAGTAATTGGTTTCGTCGTTCAAAAGCGGAACGTTCCGGCAACGGCTTCGAAACGTATCGATTAAAGAAGAATTTGAGAATCTTCATGCTTCGTGCAGTGCCGCTAAAACCTGTGTAACCTATCCCGAGACAAAACTGACATTTAATGCAATTCAAAATTTAACTTTAAATGATAATTTTCACGTAACTGTATTTACCAAATCGATAGGTTGGAGTCGGAAAAATTCACTAGCTGAAAAAATGACGGTAGGAAAAGAAAGACAAGGAGTGTATTATGTGGCGTGGAAGAATGTTATATTACGGGCGTTTCGGTGTACAAGCATGTCGATTAATCGAGGCGATTGTGTGTCGCGTTTCAGTTTTATCGTGCCCGAGATACATTCACACTGTGGTGCACCGCGGTCGATATTTGTAAGGGATTGCTCTGTATTTCATGGACAATGACCATGTGGCAGTGGCGAATTAGACGGTCACGTCGTTATCAGTGTGTTTCTGTAGCACTTTGTGCGTTCACGATATACCTGTGGAGGGCTCTGCTAGGATTAGGGGGCTTTAAAAAAGGTTCCGATTCGAAGGGGCGGGCCCTTCGGACACCGTTTTTTTTACGTAATACTTAATTTTACCTTTTCATTTTGAAACAGTACATTTAGTATTGAAATTAGTGAATGGCTCGTCGAAGTAAAGAAGGAATTCATTCGGGAATTTCAAGACGATTTAATCCTGGAATCACCACATAAGGGTTGATCATGGAAATAGATTTTTCAGAGCGATCTAAAGAATCGAATAATGATCTAGGAATTCGGAATGGCAACGCGCCGAGAATGGGTGGTCGTAGGAAAACGGAACGACCGTTCTCTGGTTAACAATGAGGATACAGATCGATTGATTCGAACAATGGCCAGGGTCCGAATATTTTCGTTATTCGGCGCGCGCTCGATTGGCTGCGGTCGAAATAAAATACATAAAGGGAAACATATTGTGGGAAGCGAGCGGTGCATCAACGACGACAGAGATAGTGCTCGTACAAAAGTTGGTAGGACGCTTTAAAAAAAAAAGGAGAGAGAGAGAGAGAGAGAGATTCCGAAATACACGTGATCATCCGGCAGCAGCAGCAGCGGGAACGGAGTTGTATGGGATGTCGAATCGTCGCGTCACTGCTATGTGTTTTAATTTGACGTCACTCAGCACGTCAGTGCCATCTGGTGTTGCGAGGCTTCTCGTCGTCTCTCGTCGCGTCTAGGCCGCGCCAGTCACCGGGATTTAATATCAAACCCCCAATCTCACCCCCAACCGCTCCTCACCTCTCCCGTCCTCTCCTCTCTCGCGCACGCGGACCCTTCTCGCTTCCCTGTTTCTGTCTCCGCAACGCAAACCGTCGGATTTTCCGGCGGTGCACACGAATGTGCTGCACTGATGTACCTTCCCGTAAGCTGGATATGCATAATCGAACCGCCGCGCCGCGCCGAAAGGAAAAGTGACGCTCACCGGAACCCCGATAACGATACTTTCTCCCGCGTTCCCCCGCTTTTTCTACCCAAAGCCATTTTCTATCACGCCACGTGTGTTTATCAAGCGCCGACGCACGCATACGACGAACGCTGTAATTGTAATTGATGAGACAATTGAGTACGAGATTGTAGTCGCCGCGTAGTGGGTTATTTACCTGATCTAGCCGGTAAAAATATCAATCCCTATTGTATAGTATACCGTCCTCAAACGCCTTCCGATATCCCAGCGTCTAAGACAGGGCCCGCAAGATAGCCTTACCGATGAGTCCTCGAGCGGGCCTAGGACGAAACGCTCCCTTTCCTTTTCCTTCCCAACGGCACATCATTACAGCCGCCAAACACTGAACGATTAGGAAGATCTAAGAATATTGTTCAGATGCTTTCAATGTAGAAAGTCTATCAAGGGATGAAGTGAATTTTGATTTAACTCCTACTGCCCACAATCGTTGCAAAATTTATTTTGCATAAAGATCCGCAGTCTATTAAATGTGAATAGCCTGGAATGACCTGGAAGAAGCAACTGGTAATGGTAACGTAATTGCGAACAGGGATGATCGCACGCGCCAGTCACAAAATAGTCGTTCCGGCTCGCATTAACGACCGTGGCGCACGGCGGTATTAGGATGACCAGCTCCAATAACAAGTTTAAGCTAATGACACCGCTAATTTCACGGGGTCGCGGGAACGAACGATAAGATAAGGTGAACCATAAGAACCGTGCAGGTGTCGGGGCCAATTTCGAGCGGGTATTCCTTTGGGATCGAGGGACGCAACTGCGGGGGCCATTTGAAAAATGAATCTGCACTGTTAGGTCGTGCGTGCGAGTATACTCGACCAACGGGAAAGTATACTAGTGGTACGTGACCGGGACCGGGTCGATTTATCGAAGTCACGTGCGCGAATTATTCTTTTGGTGAGATCATGGGCGCCGAACGCGCCGCTGCTCCGTGGAGCACCGGGCCGAGAGGAATATTTGTAGGAGGGTTTGTATTTTCGGATGCTCGTCCGCGATCGCGTTCCCCCGATAAGCTCCGAGCCGTAAAATTTATCGGCGGTCGAGAAACGCGGCTTTCAAGGCTGAGCTCTCTGTTATAAGTATCCGATCGCTGGGAACGCGCAGCACCTGGTCGCCCGAGCTGACAAACACATTTTTACTCGGACCCGCGAGTGTCTATGTGCTTGCTTCGTCAATGAGACACAACGGGTACTTTTCATCTACTTTGATTGTGCTATAAATGCGTAAAGATCCGCAGTCTATACTGATTGGACAACGGTACTGGCGACTCTGAGCGAGAGTCTGGATGAGAGTTTGCGCACGAGTGAGTCAAGGATGGAATGATTGGGTCTTGGAGGATTGTGGGACGTTAGGGCGAAGAGCTATGATTTTCATAGGAAACGACGTTGGTATGGAAGGTATTGTTGTCGCTGTAAGCCATCGAAGTTTCCTTGGACCGGACGCAAGCAGCGCGGTCGAGTTTTCCCGTCGGCTGCCAAAAAAGTGGATGGCACGATGCGCGCGCGTCGTTATGACCGGCAGGCCATAAAATGTGGGTGGCAGAACGGTCTCGGCCGTAACGAATGTAGTGCGTCGCTGTAAAAATGTGGTTTTATTGAAGCAACTCCACATAATGTTTAAGTAACCTGGACGACGACGCGACGAGACGAGACGAGACGCGACGAGACGGTGCTGGTTCTGCTGGCTCCGGTGGCTCCGCCAGATCTGCCAGAGCAGGACGCAGTGACGAGGAAGAGAGAAAGTACCCCGCGTGGGTGCGCCCGTAAAAAGGAACATCGTGCACGCGCCTGCACATCGTAATATCTGCCTCTTAAGCGTCTATACACACTCGGCCGAGTTCGTTTTCTTCGGGCACACCGTGCTCTTTTCTCTCTCTCTCTTTATCTCTACCTCTGCTCTTCCGTATCCTTCCCGCTTTCTCCTTTTTCGTCGCGTCCTGACTCTATAAACCGGCCGTAAACCCTCGACGACAGCCTGGAATTTCTCGGCGTCACGATTTTACTGAACTCTATTGATCACCGTTTCCCGCGAGAACGCGTCGACGGTCACCGACCATGGATCTCCGAGACGCTCACGATCACCCTGTAAACACGCGGTTTTCATGCCCGAAACGACACGTGTTTCGCGAGAATTATTGCCCCGAGAACCTCTTCCACATTGTCCCACCACGATTTTCACGAAACTTTGCCACCTCGCGTGCAGGAAGACAAGAAGCATCCAACATCTTGCTTAATCCTGTGCACTCGCAGCTATATTAACTCGGAAATTAAACATTTGGCGGCTGTAATGATGCGTTGTTGGGAAGGAGAAGGAATGGGAGCGTTTCGTCCTAAGTCCGCTAGAGGACTCATCGGTAAGGCTATCCAGCGGGCCCTGCATGTCGGATGTCGGCTCCACTGTAGGCGTACCCTTATTAGCCGCCACAAACATTTCGACCGACTTAGAATCACTTCATTCTACATACATGATTTCTCTTTTTATTTTATGGATATGAAATTGATATATCACACCTCATACAATACTTAAATGTACAGAAAGCAACTTATTTAATGTTTATGGTGATTCCGAGTCACCACTCGAGTGCTGAGAGCTCATCTTTAGAGGACCAGCTTCTTTCTACTGTAAACTTGAATGTACTTTACGAGAAATTTATACTTGTACAGGGTGTCTCGCCAGATTAGACTGCAGATCTTTATGCAAAATAAAAATTTCTTACCTGACTTGCAACAAACTGGAGTGAAATAGAAATTTATTTTCTTCCCTATTATATTTACTAGGTTGAAACTAATATAATCGTATGTTTAAATTTTTCAAATATTTTTGCTGTTTTAAATTACACCTACACATTCTTGTCAAAATGCATAAATCCGCAGTCTAGTAACAAGCAACAAAGTGTTCAGGTTGAGGTGAAAGTTACCTTATTACACTTCGATTTGCATACAGAATCGCAATGTATCTTGAAAAAGTACAGATTTCTCGATTGCTCCGTAATTTTCAAGGTATCCTGTACCCCATTGTGCTTAATCTGCGAACTGCTCGTGAACCGGGTATTTACTACGTCGCTGTACAATACCTGAAACTCGCCATTCGTTCCGCGCTGAACCGACAGCCTTTAACGAACAAATTAGAATCGCTTAATCTCTCGCGAATTACCTTTAAGCGATTATTCAAGTGGTTAAGGAGGGAAAATCTATTTACCGTGTGGAAACGTTGCTCTCCCGGACTAAGCGGATTCATTTAAAAGAAAAATTGAGTGCGAACGGAGCCCCTCCGGTTCCCATTGAAACGGCTAGACAATGAATGGTGTTAATTCCTTAGAAAAGTCCTAAGTGCCAGACGGTGGATACAATGATAGAGGAGATTGATCTAATTTCGCTTTTCGGGGGCGTTCGCGGGAGATCGGCACCAACAAAATTCCGTTTCTATTGCCCGAAACAATGATGTTTATTTTGATCAATAAGTTGGAGAAAATTTGCTTTTGTTTGACGTTTCTGTATAAAATCCGACATTTCAAACAAACTAATGTGCAGGTACAGTGAAGCCTCGATCTAAGAAAAAGCCTCGGGTCGGTGTTGTTTTTTAGATCCTGTGGTTCTACTATTTCTTTGTGATCTCGTCGATCGCGCCGAACGTAGAAAAGGACAGCCACTAAATAGAGTTTAAACTATTAGGTTGGAGGGAAAGTTCTGTCGTGTTTGAAAGAATACGTTTGTCGTCAAAAATTACCTGCTTGTTTTAAGTACAACAGAGCTTTCCAACCTGATATATCATGCTCAGTGTGATTTTAATCAGAAAAATGCCACAAATAAGTCGGTAAAAGTCCCATGAAAAAAAAAAAATGAAAAGTGTTGCCGGACGCTCGTTTTATTTAGATCCTAGAGTTTCTCTTTTCGTAGATGAAGGCCTTGCTGTACTTGAGAGTACGCGTTCGTATAACTAATGGTGCGTTGTTCGTATAATAGAGGCTCGGATAAAAATTCGTATGTACGAGGTTCAGCATTAATTGGTTCGTATGAACGCGAGGTTCTACTATACTGTGCGCATTCGAATTCTTACTTGTCGCGAGTTACCGACCGATACGGTCGCGGACACGGCCCGGACAATGGCCATTCAAGGATTTTATTGCGATTAGGGGTATTCGGACAACCGTGATCGGAGTGGCGGACACGCGGCGTCTGAATCGGCCTACTCGCGTGGGTCCGCGGGTGCGCATTGTTTGCGGCCGGAGTATCGCTACGCGAATAATTACGCGTTCGACAAGAATGCGAGAGAACATCGCGATTGCTCGGCCATCGTTCCCGTTGCGGCCGGATTACCTGCACGCAGGTCTCGTGCGTTTGCTATCGTTGCATTCAAAATTGGCCAACTGACCGCACTGACGCACCAACGATCCCAATTTTCCCGAATAATTCGCGCCTATGACCGCCGCGCTACTATACCGCTAGACGTCGGGCGCAATTTTCGTCGTACTCGTGATTTATCGGCGAATCTAATTGCGGTGAACGATCAAACACGTGCCGTACGACGCCCGATAAATGTTTGAAGCCTGTCTCACACCTGCAAGGAAACGCCGAAATGTTTTGACCATTCTTTCACCTGTGCACCACGCTGGAAATATTAAATCCGTTTTAAGGACAACTCTGAGACGCCATTAAAAATCTCCTGTTTAATTAATACTACTTGTACCTTATTAAATTTGTTTTTTGATTCGGTAAACAATTCCGAACTCGACCATTCTTGCACCTACAGCATGTTGGAAGTATTAAATCATTTTACTGCCAACTCTGGGGCGCCGCTAAAAATTCTCTTCATTAATTAATATTATTTTTACGTTATTGAATTTGTTTTGATTCGGTAAACAATTTCGAACTCCACCGTTCTTGCACCTGTAACAACTTGGAAATATTAAATCATTTTAATGCCAACTCTGAGGCACCACTAAAAGTCTCTTAATTAATTAATATTACTTTTACGTTATTAAATTTGTTTTGATTCGGTAAACAAAATTTCATACGCATACGGAAAAATCATTATTGAACGCTTGAACAACTACGAGGATCAGCAAACTAATCTCTACCTGAAGATTCCACAATTGCATTAAATAAAAAAAAATCTATGAAAATCATCACGCAATACAATAAAAATAATAATCTGGCAAAAGAAACGTATGCAACAAAAGATGGTCTGTATTCACTTTTCTACAAGCTTCGATATAAGAAATGCGTATCACCTCACCTTAAACCTCGAAATAACATTAACAAAAAAAAAAAAAAAAAAAATAATAATAATTTTGGCCACAAAAAATGGATTTCCATCCACCGAACGGGGAAGATTCGTTCGGCGTGGTCCGCGTTGGATAAATGAACAGGTAACAACGAGTTCGTAGATTTCTGTAACACGTTATGCACGGAATTACCGTAGAATTTACGACTGCGTACGGTCTAGTTACAGGTTATTCGAATTCCTCTGAAACGCGTGATTATACAGACGATTACAGGTCGAGGAGCTAGAATGCGGTTCTCGTGCGCGAGAGTAACATGTGACGCTACACATACATACATACATACATACATACATACATATACACGTGCTCCCGCGCAACATGTAAAGTGACCGAACGCGTTTCTCAACACGGCGCTTTCAATTAGACGGCACGATTCACGATCATCCTGTTTCTCACAGGGATACGCGTCGGCCGTATTATAGGACATATTGACAATACCCGATAACGAGTTCCAATTAAGCGGATACACGCATCCACGAGTGATTCGATTAGCTATGGTCTGTTTTTTCGACAGAAGATACATAAAGTAACCATACCTGTCCTGATATGTACTCCACTTCTCTGTCGCAAGTCCGAACCAATAAGAATCATTTATGCGCGCGCGGAGCCGTTTAATTGAAACTCGTTCTCAGTAGACTGAGGATTTGGTGCTTTTATGGCGAAAATAGGCACGTACAATTTAACACTATACCTTTTTTCTCTTATTACTGAGTTGATTACTGAGTGGGTAAATCGTTAGCTTACCGTACCGCATCGACCGACAGCTGACCGAGCGGCTGCTGTCATAGAAAGAATGAGAATGGAATTACTGTTTTACGGATTGCCGTTGCACCTCGGCTACATTGCCGAATGAATCTGGAGACTGATTAGTGCGTTCTCTTCCCATACGCGTGGGCGTAAATGAATGTGTCTTGAACGACTCGTGATCGACAGTTTGGAATCGTGATAGATCAATTTTCGCAGACACCTGTTCACTCTGTCAAGCTTGCAGTGCAATCGATCTACCGAGATCGGAACGTCATCGGTCGTGCGAACAAGTAGATAAATAGACGTGCACAGCTAAAAAGTTGTCAGTCGTTCTCCAACTAAGCTGTACAATTCTACAAAATTGCATAATTCTACAAATTTTCTATAGAACTTTGACGAACTTTGTTCCAGAATAACGCACATACTGCATTTGAAAATATGTTCATCTACAATCTACGGCAATCAGTTTCCTGATTTATCAACCCTTAAGGCATCTCCACCCCTTCAACCCTTCGCACTCGAATGGTGACTCTGGAGTGCCAGTCGAAATTGCCATATCATTATTTGGAACAGTTTCCAAATGATTAAATTCTTCAGCACACATACACACACACAATCCAAATATATCAGAAAACAGATTCAATTTCATGCGAAAAGTGTAAAGAAGATTACATAGAATAAGATTACATAGAATTGATTTCAGAATTCAAATTGCTTCGAGTCCAAAGGGTTAACATGAATCGGATTGAAATTGAAAGCTCGCGCAATTCGGCGTGCATTAATTAATTCTAATCTCGAATTAAACGGTCGTGAACGGCGACTAATTCATAAGAATTGACAGCCGCAATACGATCGAGAGAACCGCAAATAACGATGGAAATAAAGCCGTGATCAGGTCGAGAAATTTTCCTCGCGTCGATTACATGCACACCGCAGACAGCTAGACAACAGGTATTTTAATTTAGTTCGCGCCCCACGGTCATTCGACGATTCAATTAACGACAATAAACTCGTCTCTCTCCTTCGGTGTCCTCCATTTTCACTCTGTAGAAAAAGGATCGGTCATTATCACGCGACTAACTGCACTTCAGAACTCGTTCAATTGACACTGCGGCTCTTTTGTTCCCCGAGATAGCTGATTACCCTGAAATTTTTATTGGAGGCGCGACCACGTTACAATTCTCCGCAGGAAATTCTCGTACATTCGAGAATTATTCTTCGGTACTGTTATCGGTAGACGGCGGATTGATATCCAATTTATGGCAAACACTACTAGGAAGAAAATCAATTTCTATTTCACTCCAGTTTAATGTCGTTTAGCAAGAAAATGTTTCTTTTCCATAGAAATCCACGAAAATTCGCGAATTTTGGTAAAGTCGCCGTCCGAAGTGGTTGAGATTCGACTATCGCGGCAATCGTTTAAGACAAAGTTCTCCATAAACACTGCGAAGGGTTGAAAACTTCTCCGACGCCGCCGCCGATCGAAACGAATGGCAACGTTCTCCGGTTATCGATCATTCGGCCGGCGTTCTATATGCTCGATCGTTCGGTTCCACGACACAGAAACGCTGATCACAAAATTCTCGTTTGTTTCAGGTAAGTTCTAATAGCCTCGGCTGTCTGTTCGCCTATCCAATCTTCGGAAACCGCGGTGAGTAAAGATATGATCATTTTTCAAAGTAAGATATTGCCGGCGAAGTTCACGAACTTGTTCGTCGGTCTCAGTGTTTCTGACGCTCACGAGAAATTCGCGTGCACGTTATCGAGCTTCATTCTAATCGTCGGCTCCCTTTCGCGATTCACTAAACAGAGGGAGAGCGAGAAAGCGAGTGGTTTTAGAGCGGCCGTTTTTCAAGGAAACAACCGTGAACGTGAAATTGAAGCCGACCGCGCGATAGAACGGTCATATTTTACGGTTTGTCGGTTTTACTTGCCCGTGGCATTGCCGTCTGTCCGGCGGTCGGTCTCTCAACGATCGAAGTGTTATCAGTCATTGATCAGCCGCCCCTCGACCGTCTAATTAATATTCATGACTTCCCCGCGAAGGACAGCGGCGGTTAATGTATATTTAATTGGAGGCAGCCTGGAAGATCAGTCAAGGCTTTCCTCCGAAGGACGTCCAACTGTCGTTGATCCCGTTTCGGATTTATCCTTGCTTGCGTTGCGAGCCGCGCCTCGCCTCGCCGGTTATGCATATCGCGTGCACTTTCGTTGAAATGTTTTATCGTACTTCGAAAGTATCGGCTGGAATCTACCCGAACGCGCGCTGCAATTAACATTGCATTGCGATGAGATTCCTATTAATATTCAGAGCCGCGATTGCAGTGGGTTATTCAAATTCGCGTTTCAAGAAGGTTTTCGGCGCGCACGACACCGACGATGACGCCGCGTCGCTCTAGATTCTATAGTATATATACATACATATATAGTTCATTCATTTTTATGAAACGCATGTTTCCATAAATTTCCATGAAATCGCTTCATCTCCCAGCCACTTTCTTCCTTCCGCCGAATCCGCGGCCTTTTCCTGGTAAACGCCTCGGCTACTTCCGAACCTCTTGCTACACATCGTGCCACTACCACTTGCTACGTACGCGTTCGCTTGAACAAGCCTCCTTCTCTTTTCATATTATCAACATTTTAACACATCGTTTGGCGCGAAGTTCAACACTGACATCAAAGAAAGAAAATTTAATTTAATGCTTAAATATTGATAACTAGACCGTGCGGATCTTTATGCAAAATAATAATGCCATGTGGGGGGTTTTATAGCGTAATAAAAAAAGGAAAATTTTAACCCTATCCATTTCCACCCAATTTTGTGATACATGCATAAAATCCGCAGTCTATCGATTACTAACGACTCGAATGATTTTATCTGAAAAGAAACGTTCATATTTGTTAGACTTGATCACGAGTCTGGTAGACATCATCGCTATCGTTTTAATTTCTCCGGGCGTTCGCAAGACGCAACCACTCTTTAGGAAGCATAGCAAGCAGCTAAGCGAAATTGCTTACGAGCCCGTTATTCGATACGCTCGATTTCAAACGTTCCACGTTGAAACGGAAGGCGCAGCATGGCCGGTCTTACCATTATATGCAACGATTATTGCCCCATCGCTCGTGTACTTTCACCACGCCGTTACGGCGCAATGTTAAATAGGAACGCACGGTATGTTAATAAAATCTACACTAATTTTCTATGAAGATAAGCATAGTCGCTCGTATGCTCGGGCATAAATCATCGGGGACATCAAATCGCTTTTTTATGCGAGCTGATGGAAACAGAACCTCCACGATATCGGGCTCGTTGAATGCTCGCTAGTTATCCCGTTTATTATCGGACACGCAAAAGACAGATATATGGCAAATCAAATTTTTATAGTTATCAACCACCTCCTCTACGACTAACATGATCAGCGAGATAAGATTGAATCGAAGTGCCCTGGAATAGGCGTCGCTCCAAGCGTTTGCTGTCTGTGAAAATCACTTCGCGATGATATTTCTAATCGATGCTAAAAGTGGCAATCTAGTCTTTTTATTATCTAATCAATTGGTGATTCTCGGAGTCTGTTGATACAGATCCGCTGCGTTGAACGTTCTCCTAGTTTTAACCCTTTGCACGCTTTCAATCCCTTGCACACATTTCCATTCCCTATAATTTTTTAAATTTTATGCGTATGATAATCTAAACTATACAGGGTGAGTCACCTAACGTTGCCACCTGGAATATCTTTGTTGTTTTCAAAGATACGTCAAATGTCTGAAGGACAAAGTTAAATGGTAAAATGGGGCTCATACGATACCAAAAATATTTTTATTTTTATGTAATTTTTTTTAGAGATATGAAGGTCACCTTCAGTTATATGCACATAGAAAAGTACTAAGCCATGTATGTGGAAAGGTTGGTAGTTCAGGAGATATTGCAATTTAAATAATTCTAAAACACTATTACTGTCGTACTAATAATAAGACGTTACACTAGTAAATAGACGACAATGTCTTAGTACGGCGGTTTTGGGAGAGTAGGGAAGCAGCGATGGTGTCTTCTTGCCCTGGCAGAATCAGTTCGCACTTTATTGTCGAGAACATATGCCGCGAGCGCGTCTCGGCGCGGCGGTCCACTTTTAATTTGTGCATCATGCATCAATGTCAGCCTCCCGGCTATTCGAGCCAGCTGCCGCTTTTGCACTGCCGGTGGACACTTCTTCAGAGCGTTGCCAGCCTGGGTGGACCAGCCAGTTTGTCTGCATGCCATCCTAATAACGGGATCCGCCAGGGCTAAGGACGTGTTTCTCGATCCATCAATGGTTGTCGCGTCCTCCTTTAAGGTGATGCTCTCGCGGGCCACTCAAATCATTTGTAATTAAGATCCTATCCTCCCAGTCGCGCGAACCCAAAGATTTTTCTCGGTTGTGTTTCGATCTTCCGCGATTTTTCCCAACTCCTCTCATTCCGGAATTTTAAAAAACATCTCGCGAAACGATCGCGAATCATGTCTACGGGATCGACAGCCGTAACTCGGTCGCCTTGAGGGATCTGGAAATTATTCTTTGGTCAAGATCAGCCTCCTTTTTCGCGGTGCGTTTTCCATTTTTCTTTTTTTTTTAATCTCGATTCTGAAAGAGTGTATTTCTCTCAACATTGAAATTATTCAATGAATTTCTTCATTCCACCACGTGTTCCAGAAATTGAAAGAAATTTAAATGTTGTAATTTTTTTATAAAAACAATATGTAAAATAATCTGCTAGGTTTCACCCCAGAAGCAACATTATCGAAATTAGGCACAATTTACGAACAGGCAACGCTGTTGGTCGATCTTTTGTGATTATGATTTCAGCGTGACGTAGATATTTTAATATAGCAGATGCAAATGCACCGTAGACTGGCAATCAGAGAGATTTAAAGCGGAATATATTATAAAAGGGATAACCGGTAGGAGTTTCTGGTGAAATTCGGGGAATAGTGGAAAGGGTTACGGAATTTCGTTGGAACTTGTAAAACTTCAGAATATCTGCATGTAGTAACTTTACCATAGAATACGAATTGTCCGCGGCGACCTATTTTCCTTTCGAGGCTGCTTAACAACGTAGTTAAAACGAGGAAAGTCAGACGACCAGTTTCAGACTAGTATTCCATGAACGAGATTCGCTTCTTCAATTTCTGACCCCGCCAGTTCTGTGAAACGAAGTTTGTATTAATTAGAAGTCTATATCAAATACGTATTTCAGCAATCTTGGAATTTTTTATGCCTAAAACACAGTGTTGATGTTTTTCTATTATTTGGAACACATCTTCATGGAATATCCTATTAACCCTCATCCGTCCTCGTTTCACCAATTGAATCTGTCAGATCAATGAAATAACAAGATAAACAGTTATTTTTCGATGTTCTTTTATCCTATTTATTTATTTCAAAAATTGAAAATTTTCCAAATGACAGATGTTGCTGATTTATGATTTCATTGGAAACTTTTCGCTTGCAAGAGAAGTTAATAGTCAATGCTTCTTTATTGGTTTTCACCAATAGCACTCACCCAATTCGCACGTATGTACGAATGGCAAATCTGAATTCCGCGCGCAACAATGCTCGAAGGCATTTCCATTACAGGCAGCGAGAACGACGACAAGACCACTGCCGCGGCGCGGCGCCCAAGAAATTCACCGGTAACATGTGCGCGCGCGCGATGGATGCTGGGAATAATTCCACGGCGGCGCAACTGGTTTTTGTTAACTCACTTAGGCACTTAAATAATGGGAAATAAAACATCAATGTATGCTGAGAGAGTCTGTCAAATGCGTTCCACCTCCCGCCTTCCGAACAGGATTGTTCCCCACCAATGGGTGTCCTCGCTTTTCCCGTGACCTTCGGGGGCCCCGTTTGTCTTCTCTCCTGGCTCGCGAACACCTGCGCCATTTTCTTTCTCTCATTTTCGCTAGTTCCATGAAGAAGCACGCTATTTACCGGCCGTCGACGCGGGTGGCACTGCGGTTTTCATGATAGCAGAACCGCAACCGAGCAGGCAGGCAAGCAAGCCAGTGTCCACTTTCCATTCCGGACGAGCGTCCTCGTACCGACCACGATGGGAATCCTTGATATCCCATCGAAAGATCAATTAACTGAAAACGAAGAAACACCGGGGCCCCAACAGCGGATATTGTCGGCGGTCGTTATTAATTTCGCCAAGGAAAAACAGAAAAATAGAAAAACAACCTGCTATACCGACCCTACGCGTTTACCACTCGTTTATTATGATTTATCGCATTTTTATTCCCTCTGTGAGCACCAGCACCGACACCGGAAATGAGCTTACACCAACATGGCCGACATCGGTTACACGCTCCCGTCCTGCCTCCCGGCTACCAAGACCGAGATCCTGTAAAAACGGACACTCGCCGATTATATTCTGTGAACAGTCTGCGGGAGAATAATTGGGGACCCCATGCTACCAGCAATTAGTCCATAGTGTATTCCATTCATTATTTCTTTTTTAGAAACAATACTTCTTGTCCTAGTTCTATATGTTTTATTCTAGCATTGGGTCTTCCCAAAGAGTATTCGTCCCGGGTTTGACCTATCCGTTTTATTAATTGAGAAATGAGAGGCTCTCATTTTACATTTTTTTGTAATCAAATTTTTGCCTGCGTAAAAATTGTTTCAACGACGATTTTCATTGACGCCTTCGTTTCATTGTCATTAACAACTCTAATGGACAAGAATTTAGTTCCCAAAAGGAAAGCTTTTGCTGATCTAACGTTTCTGAGAATAGCGTTTCACCTCGGCGCGTGACGCATCAGACTGATTCACTGCCCAGCAATGGCGTACGCGGTGCGCCTAAAGAAGCTTTCGCTTCGAAACTGTTTGTACACCTCAATCAACCCCTTCGAAGCTTAGAAATCCAAAGTATTGGCCATTTCAGATAATTATGTGTGCGAGGACACCCCAAAGCGAAAATGGAGAATAGCGAAGGCAGTTTTTCGAGGAGAACTCATCGTAGAGTACGTACAGAGTGAGTACCGTGGTAACGACCGGTGGGATGAAAAGGCAGGGAATATTTTGGTCACGCGATTAATTTACGACAGTTTCGGGAGAAGCTCGGACCGGGTACAAAGGACACGGCAGAAACAAGATATTATCGGCGGCGCGAGCCAAAGCGAAGGCATCAGCCTCAAAGCTCTCTTCTGAAAATAAAACAACGACCGCGGGAGGGCGGAGGGGGATGGCTAGGCTGTGGCTGCGACGGCGGGGGTGTTGGCGGGGGGTTTGAATTTAACTGAGGGAACACAATGGGCCGCAATCTTTATTGCCTTTCATCTTTATACAGTATAAAATATCCGCCTCACAATGGCAAGCCATCTAACGGTCCGCTGCTGCGTGAAATGCGAACCTAAACGACTGGCCATCCGTGGACCCGGCATGGCGCCGAGCCGCGCCGCGCCGCTTGTCCTATCGTTTCCTGAATTTCCACCGGTGGCTCCATTCCCGAAGCCTTTAACGCTCTCATCGCCCCGCTTAATCCTCCCTCTGTTCCAATCCGCGACCATTTCTTTTCCATTTCTTCCGTCTCGATACACGGGCATTTTCTTCCGCGTGATTGTAACGTCATAATGGACGGTTGGGTCTCCGACGTTCCCCCGTCCCTGTCACATAATCATCTTTTCGTCGGTGCTGGATTATTGTTATTACCGCCGCGCATTGTCGAGTAATTGACCCGCTCGTTTCTCCCCCTCCCCGTCCCCACCCTCTGCCCGAAAGAAATAACTCATTGTGATCGATCGTCCCGTCATTACGCGCCGCCAATGACTTCCTCGGCCCCGCCCGTCGCGAAAAGAAGTCGTTCGGTTAATTGCCCTCACCGTGTCCTCCACGCACTGAATTCCGCGGAATCGCATTCAAACTTTTCAGTACATCTTCTTTTATTGTCTCGTACGCGAACTCCCCCGCGACGGATATAAATTCAATGACTCCCGGTAAATCGGCTCACAGAACAATCTGTTTTTTTTTTTTTATTTAATGCAATTTGAATCTCCAGGTAGAGATTATTTTGCCGTACATTATTTTTCGATGCATTGTGTGATGCTTTATATGTATAATACAATACAAATTATAAATAAACGTAGGTCAATACACAAGCAGTTTTAAAGATGTACCGTTTTCTTAAACGTTTAAATCACAGGCATTCAGAAAAGAGCAAGTTATTTTGCATATTTCCACCGTAGGTCACAGAATCATCTTCCGATAGTATCCTCGATACTACTGGTATACAGTTCTCTCGGATATAATTATATAACAGCCGCGTTATTTCGCGTCCGCTGTATGAAATATAAATTAATTACAGGCTATATGTATATCGCGTAACGAGCCAGCTGCGAAGCACTGATTTCACTCGGCGAAGCACCGAACACTCGACGCGACTGGCCCTCTCGCATTGTACGTATACATACAAATTACCAGCGCGCGCGTTTATTGAGATTTTGTCAGACCTTTGTAGCTTGGGAATTAATTCAGTCGATAATATTCGACAAAAGTGCCTCTCATCCCCGATAGCAACAAGGAATCAGTCAATTTCGAGCGCATGGTAATTCCGCTGCTCGATGCCCGGCCTTGTTTATGCGTAATTTAAATTTTAACGAACGGAAAAATCGAATCGAATGGAATCAAAAGTATAAGAAACGCGCGGAAGTGTAGATGCGTGCGTGTACGTGTGAATTCTGTATTTGGTCGTCGAACGTATGCGAGCCAAAGAGACAAGTGCGATATGCATACAGGATGTTTCGTTTATCTGATAACGGAAATATTTGTTTACAAAAATTGTTCATATCAATTGTTAACGTAATGTTATTTTCATTATTTATAATTTTTTGTCGTATCTACTTCTGGGTTATTAGTGACATTATAAAATAAGTGAGCGGGGGGATATATCGGTTAATTCTCCTAATATTTTTACTGTTTTAAATTACTCCTACTCGTTATCGCCATAATTGCATAAAATCCGCTGTCGAATAATGCATATTATTACATTACTTGTTTGTGATAAATTTTGATGTCCTCGATGAAATTTAATACTGGATTTATATATGTATGAATAAATTATTATTATTAACCAGTCTCACAGTATTTTAAGAATGGTCCGACCATTTTGACGCCGAAGCGAATGAAATCGAGAAGAGTCGATTATTATTGGACCACAGCCGGGCTAATCGCCATGGTAGAAGCTGTCGCGAGCGCGTTTCGCAAATTTCGCCGCGCATTTGCTTAGCCAGCGTAGACGCGAAGATGGACGCTTATCAAACACCAGAGCGCATTAATTAACTAGTCGCTGTGAGAATACTGATTAATTACTTTACGCTTGCTTTCACAATGTTGTTCGTTCTGTTACACTACCAGTCGGGCAAGTGCAACATAAGCTGCGCCATTAATCAACCGTCAAATCACACTGCGAGCAACGATACGCGGTTCATCTTCTAACCGGCGACATACCCGCGAAATTTTGCCGCGCCGAGTACACTTCAGATTTTATGCGTTTGTGGCATGCACTCCGTATCTATAGGGTGACGCATTTTCACCGTTACTTGCGTTAAAAATTATTTTATTTATTTCCACTGCATACTAAAGAAGCAAAGGAATTAATTAGTAACATGATGTACACGATGTATGTACTACTATTATTACTAGATTGCAGATGTTTATCCATTTTCCAATTTTTGTAGACAAATTTTCAGAAACTAGAATTAAATACAATTCTATTTTTAATCGAAATGCAACACAAGCGCATGTTGCCTTATAAAAATGACGACAACCAATTTCTAATAAAGGTTTCTATTCAATCATTTTTTATGAAAGCACCTTCATAATTTCATTAATTGCAAAATAAAAAATCTGGTAAACACTGGTCAAACGACCGGTCGTGGTATTTACGCGTTGTAGTGTTTTCTAATAAAATTGTTTTGTGGAGAGTTAGGCGAGTGGTAAAACTGTTTTGAAATCTTCCGATCAGTTTATCGAATGATTCGAAGATACAAGCCACAAATATCCTTTGATGGTCGCTGTCATAAACCGCAGACTTCGAATGGTATGCCAGTGGCAGTATTCTAATTGAGTCTAACATCCACAATTCGTGGAATTCACGACTCGCGATCCCTTAGGTAGAAATTCGATAGAACTAACCAAATCGTAGACGGAGACCTCCTTCTGCTGTGCTTCCACTAATTTCTGCACCGCTTCATTGCTCTATCCGAGTAAACAAGCTTTTACTCGCTGCGAAACCTTTTCGAATTTCTACAAAAATCTATGATACTATTAGTTTATTATATGTGTTTAGCTGTTTAATAAATAAGGAAGATTGTTCACTTACGAAACAATTAACATCAAAATTGTAATCGTCGTCGAAAGAAGCCGCGATACAGAGAACCGGAGCGACTTTGAGGGGTGAAGCGTGTCTTTTTCTTTGTAATCTCTCGAAGTTCGGTCTGTCGTGTTCAAGCTACAAAGCGAAATACGAAAGTACGATTGTACTGTAGGTACAACGCTTATACGGAGCCGACCGAGTGTGTTTCTGTCGTAATGAAACGGTTTGCATGGCGAAGCAATCCTCAATGAGGAGAGGCCACCGCGATGAAACGCTTAATCGCTTTGGTGCCTCACGTTATTTCGCATTGCCTGCAATTACGATTAATTTCAAGCAGTAAATCCGATTACCAGCCATATTGCTTGCACGCTGTTATGTAATGTACTGTGCATACTATTGGGAAAATTGAATCTTGATGATGAGTATTGGTCCGGGGTCCCGCCTTGTTTCTACTTCAGAAATGGAAACGCACGCAACGTAACGGTCTTTAAATATAAAATTAATCGAACCGTAACACGCGATTCGCAACGGCTGCACAATCCGTATGTTTACTCTTTCGCATAAATTATGCATCGCGATTAATCGAACCAACACACTTCGCTTCAACCATTATAAACAACGATCGACAAACGTTTCAATCCCTTTCTATTATTTAGGAAAAATTTGCTCATTGCTGACAACATTTGCACCTGTCGCGAAAACGTTTTAGTAGATATTCAAAATCCAAATTTTCTACTTGAATTGCAACAAACTGGGATCAAAAAGAACAGACAAAAAGAAAAGACAAACAGATATCTGTTGCAAATGTATCAAAAAGTTGATTGAAGAGCTACTTCAAGGAGTCATTTCGTCAATTCGCTAATGGTTGATTTAGTTTGGATCCGAAAAATATCAAGTCCGGAAACGAAGATTGAATTTTGGAAAGTCGAAGATAAAAAGATTAGAGTGCCTGGAGACCGAGCGTGGTTTAGCGGTTGGGTCAGGTGAACGGTCCAGTTCTGGATTTGCGAAACTGAGCTGCGACCGGGCTGAGCTCTCTTCTATGGTAACTAAAATTTCGAGGGTTGATCCCCAGAAATGAATATTGCGCAATAAATGTGGCCACAATAAGGATCACGGAACGCAAGCAGCTTAAGCAGCCTATTCAATGCATCCTGTCCAACCGTGTAGGCATCTACATACATATATGTATTACATATGAATGCAGTTATAGCCGGGGCCGTATAATTACGTCGCGGCGGCGTGTAATTCGTGCATACACCCCCGCGTCTCGTTCCAGCCAGTTTTTCTCTTCCGCGCGTAATTGCCTTTACGCTCCTATAATTGCTCCGGCAAGCCGATAGGACGGACGTTCTTGTAATCACAATGGTGCTGTCGCAAAAGGCCGAGTCTTCGCTGGAGACACTTTCATTAAGAAGCAAGCGGATCTCCTCCCTGTTCTCGTGTTGCTCTTCTCTGCGAAGAAAAATTTCCTCGTATTTCCTCGTCCGCGATCTTTGATTTTTTCACCCCCCCCCCCTCTCGAAAGGACGATCCGCGCGACTCCTCTTTCCGACGATAACTGCACGCGCCCTTAATCAGCCCCGGAAATTCTATCGCTGCCGCATCTCTTTCGGTTTTATTTTTTCTTATTGAAGCTGTTTAGACCCTTGAATGTGTCCATTCCGCTTTATAATGTGGTCATACAATTTTACAGGTTGGTATTACAATGTTACAAGATATGGCATAGTTGTGCTAATTCAATTACATTGTATGCAATTGCACGCAAGTAAAGTGAACGTGTAACAAAGTGTATTAAATCTCTTCTTGCCTGTAATAATGTTTGGTAAAGGATAATTCATATTAGTGTGAAATTTCTAAGATGATCAATTTAAAATTTCCACAGAAATATTTCGTCGAACACAACAACTTTGAAGCTGTAGATGACATTTTTAAGGAACTTCGACTTGTGTCTCTAATTACAAGAAGAATAATTACACTTCGTTATATCAGCATAATATAAACTCGTTAAAGTTTCGTAATTCAATCAGGCCGTAGAGAGAATTCCCTTCAAACTCGATCTCCTTTTTATATGCAATTAAACTGTGGCATATTTTGTTATAACTCGTTTTTCTTATACTAAAAATGAATTTTTAGTATAATAACTTTGCTTTTTTTTTTAACGGAATCGTATATTTTTTAATAAAAGTAATAAATTACAGCCAACAATGATCAGATTCGAAGGTGTTTCGATTTGAATATCGGGTAGAAACACCCAAAGAATTTCCCTAAAACTGCCGGTGCAATAAACAGTTTTGCTCGACGCAATTCGCGCGACGGGGTGGAAAACTGTCAGTTGAAAAAACGCTCGTTGTCCGTCCGAAGCAGGTTGGAAACGTTAAAAATCGCAAGAGAGAGACTTCTGTTCGTCGCGGCGCACCTCGGCATGCAGAATTTGCGCGGCAAACTAATTTGAAACTCGCGATCGCCGATTAAAATTTCATAATAACGTCCGGTCCGCTATTGCTCGAACTTCGGACAATTCTGAAACGGGTTCGTCGCCAATATTTCTGAAACTTCGATCGCGCGCAGCTTCCGACCGGCTGTCATTGGCACGGAAACTTCTTCATTCATTTCGAGTCCATTTAAATGGCGCGTCCGCTCTCGAGAGTAACGGATTCCAACGTCGTCGTCGTCGCGGTGTCGTAGATTTAATCGGGACCTACGAACAATTCGATCGTTTTCGGTCGGCTATTGGTCGACGCGCGGCCGATCCGACATTACCGAGGACAGTTTAAATCATCATTGGATCAACGGGGAGCGCGCGCTGTCCATCCCGTCCTTAACTTTCAAAAGAGATTTACTCCGTTAAGGGATTAGTGTAGTTTCGGCGTCCCCGTCTCGATCTCCTTTACGATGGTACAATTAATGATGTTTAAACTTTTCTAACTGCCGTCGGAATTTTATGGTAGAGAAAACGTCCGACGAACTTTAATTAAACTTTCTCGGGCACGGGGGGCGGGGGCTAGTGAACCTAGGAGTGGGGAGGGTGGGTGGTGAGGGGGGGGGTGAGGGGACCGGAATACCTTGAATTAAAATGTGATAGCGTGTAAAAACTTGGTTAGGTAATTAAACGTCGAGACAAATTTGGGAAGGGTTTGCCGTCTGTTCTGTCGATAACCGTAACAACGCTTAAGTGTCGGCGACGACCTCGTTCGAATGAATAATTTACAAGAATTCTTCGTCTCACTTCGCGCCCCAAAGTATCCAGCGGGAGCATCGCTGGAGGATGTATTAATCTCATTGCTCGAAAAAAAACCAGTTCGCCGGAGTGTTCGATATTTAAATGTCAAGAATTAACCAGAGTTAAACACGATGCTTTAAATCTCCTGCTCATTGGAGACACTTTTCTTAATTAACGTTTACATTAAAACGTCCGGGCCCCGGCCGGATCCGAAGCCGAGTGAAACCTCCATTATTCAAATTATATAGACAAGTCATTTTCTCTGGTATATACCTAGTTGTATTAGCACAGGACTGGGGGACCTGTTGTTAAACTAAAATTCACTTCCACAGGTTAATATAATTAACCAAAACGGACATCCGTCTAAAAATATTCTAACCCTTTGCACTCGGAGGTATTCTAATTCGAAAACCGAATTTCTCTCGAATGAATCGAATGTTCAAACTTCTTAATTTTCATTATTTTTTTATGGGACTTTCACTAACGTATTTCTGGCGTTTTTCAGATTAAAATTACACCAAACACGATATAATTTCATTTGTATTTAGTGGTTCAATCCACGGTGACAGATTCGGGCGCAAGGGAGGACAGCGGCAACGCGGGCCTTTGGACAACCATCCGAATGGGCTGAAAAATCGTGGAGACTAATTTGTGCCGCACTCTGTATATGTGTCGCTCGAAAGTATCAATTGTTATAGGCCTTGCTGGCAGTGTGACGAAAGCTTGACAGGCGAGGCTCTGGTGGTAGTAAGTGTCAAATATTTACAGGACGACGGTGGGGAAAAGAGTATACAGTGGATTTTTTCCGACTGTTGTCTCGTCGACCAAAAAAAAGAAAAGTAAAACGGTTGGACCTTAAACATGCATCCCTCACGGATTGTTGGTGATCCAGATACAATGTCGGCGGACCATAAATTTTTCACCACAAATTAAAAAGCAGGTAGGCAGAACACTTACCTCGCCGGGTCTCGTTCTGTCCACTGTACAGCATCCCGGCCATGTTCTAGTATACACTCGAAAAATAATTGTCATCCGAGATCTTCCCGAGTTCCTTGACCTCCTCCTTTCCCTTTGTCCAGCGGATTTTCATTCTTTGCTTTGCGCAAGCCATACCTCCCTGAATTCTATCTTTAGATTCAATTAGAATCTTTCAATTCGTTCCTTAAATCCACATTTTTGTGCCCGCGGTTTCGGCATTTAATTGGTTTCGCTCGCCGAGCACTCGCTCTCTCTCTCTCTCTCTCTCTCTCTCTCTCTCTCTCTCTCTCTCTCTCTGTAAATTATATTAATTACTTGGAATTTTAGTAATTATTCCGCTCGCCTTTATGGATTGCCTGCGTGTCGCTCGCGGGATTAAATTACATCTTCGTTATCCACGTCGTTAAAGTTTCTATTTACAATGGGGAAAAAAAACGCAATTAAACTCGAAAGAAAGTTCTTTTACCCGTGTTATATTGATTCTGGCGAAGCACCGAGAATGAATGTATTCTCTCTCGTACATTTGCTTCCTCTCACATTTCCCGCGAATGTTCTTTCGTTCTCCACTACATACTTTTTATTCCGCAGGGTTTCCCCGAGCGTGGAAGATTATACATTGTTAAAATCTTTCACGATGTCAAACTTGAAAGAGTGTTCATGCAAATTCCGACCGTCCCGGGCTCCAATTTTCCCTCGCCGGCAGCTCGAAAGTCGAGCGAAGGTTAAGCTTTTCAGGAATGTGTTTCTTTGAACAAATCATATGGTACATTTCGAACTTGTTTCCTCGCGAGAAACTTCCCTCTGCGAGGAGACGCGGAAAATTTGTAATTGCCTCCCTACGCTCCAGGAAAGATTCCTCGAGGGTACAGAGCAAACATTTTCGAAAGTTTTATTATTTTCATATTTTATTCTCATTCGTTTTCAGGCAAGTATTCAAAATAGTTTGCGTTGATTACAGGTTACAGGAACTATTATAGATATGTATTATTAATCTCTTTTCGTAAGGAATCTGGGATTATTTTTACAAAGAAATAAAATGAATTTTCGGGGTTTGCGTTAATAAAAAAAAAAAAAAAATCATTAACCCTGAAACAAGGGACAAAATATTGTTAATGAGGGGTGATTTGATGGTTCTCGATTGAGAGATCGGGTGATTTTTCGGACCAATTTTCAAGGAATTATTAAGGACGAGCGAATCGTAATAATTGTGTGACCGAAGAAAATAATACGGGGGGTCGAAGAACGTGCGAAAGCATCGAGGAAGTCGAATTGAAGAGATCGATTTTGCGAAAGTCGCAGAGCAGCCGTTAATTGTGGAGGATTAGAAGTCGCCGGGCCACGCGACTAGAAATCATAATGAATCGCCTCTGTTTAAATGAGACGAGGCGGGCATTAAATTCCTGAGGGTCCGAGGGGTGTAATCACGGGAGGAGGGTGGGGGGGAGTGAGGGAGAGGGGCAACGCGCAATTCCGATCGTGGAAGGAGCGGCTCTTTTTAACGCGGGGCGATTGTTCGGCCAACTTTTCTGCGTTATTTGACAGAGCAAAAGGGAGAGCGTGCCCCTGGTGGGCTCGTCCTTCGCGTAACTATTGATTTCCGGAAGGTCGGCCGGGGTTCCTCTGCTGGTGCGAAACATTCTATTTCGAGGGGGTAGGAAAAGGAGGTGGAGGAGGTGGTGAACAAGGGGTTGGAAACGGAAGGGAACGGAACGGTGGGAAGGGACGGCGGAGGAGCGAAGGGGTGTAGGGGGAGACCAGAGGGAGACTCGTCAGAGGGTAGAAAGAAACTACCACCAATGCGGCCGGGCGCGGGCGTCATGAGTCCGTGCATTGCGATGCTACAGCCGGAATCCGAGGGTAAAATCGAGTCGGACGAATCAGCTATTTCGGACAAAGAACCGTCGAACGCCACGACACTAATCGACTTGATAGCCGTGACGCAATGAACACAGCACGCGCGAAGAGGTACCCGATGCATCTTTCACGAATTCCATGGATTCGCCGCGGATTCCGGGCAAAGCTAATCCACCGGAAATTGCTGCCCGACTCGAATAGGGTAATCCAGTTGCAGATTTTTCTCCGGCAACGCGTTCTCCCGCGTTCTCCCGCGTTCCGATCGCTACGCCAATGGTTAACAGTCCGCATTACAAGTGATTTCGCGCGCGCTCCCGATCGAGAAAATTGAACTCGTTTGTTCCAGCATCGTCGCTAACGCATTGTTGACGGGAGACGCGAATTGCCGCCGTAATTCGTTTGCTAATCATTTTATTTATTATTCACTATCCGTACGAATTCCGGGGGAAAAGCTACCCCCACTCTCTCTCTCTCTCTCTCTGCTAGTACCGGATTAGCGTGCTCGTAAAAACGGGTGGAGGGTCAAGGGAAAGACAAATAATGAGAAGGAAAAAAATATTTCGTGGAAGAAGGGAGGAAACACGGAAGTCGCGAGAGGTTACACGAGACGATCTTGATCATGTCCCGATGTGTGAAAAAAGCCCCTATCCTCGACACGTTTCGTCCCTCCGCTTGGTAACCGCCAGCGTTCACAATAAAATGCAGACACGGGTGTGCACATCTTCTCTGTGTGTGTGTGCGTCCTGTGTAAGATAGCATCGTACGGTCACATGCGAACAGCAGCATTCCGCGTGTCGAAACAGCCAGATAGGTAGATGGCAAACAATGCTGGAGGAGGACTGCGAGCATCCCTATTACACGTATTAGGGAGCCAGGCTAACCTTCCACTAGCATTCGTCGGAAAAATCACATTCTCAAATAATTAACTGGACTTTTAAAATGTACTTCTAAAAGGGAACGTACTTCGATTCAATTATATTTAACCCTCATAGGTATCCTCACCCGAAATACGACGAAAGGCGGTCTCGATGCCATCCGTCTTATATCGACCTACGAATTAGTCAAGACTAACACGTTGTAATTGACACAGAAAAGATCAGCGCAAAAAACTCTACAAGAATTTCATAGTGAGAATCGAAACTCCCGGAAAAAATTGGAATTTGTTGGACCGTGTTATTTGCTCGCGTTGCGAAGAGAGAGAGCGAAGGCTAACGGGACCGAAAATTTTCCTTGACAGGTGAGAAGCTGTTCAAATAATTCTCGGTGTGCTGTTGGCTGAGACAATCGCGCGAGAGCAATCTTGTCCTCCTTTGACAGACGTTCGGTGGTACAATTCGGAATTGGAACCGGCATCGTCGCAAGTCAAGCAGAACAAGTTTATCCTGTCGAAGTGGTCTGTCCCTGTAGCACCTTCAAACATTAACATTCGTATCTATGCCTACTTTAGCCGTCTAAGCACACAGGCATCGACACGGACAGGGACACGGATAGGAGCCGAGGTTCGCGCAGACACGTACACAACCGGGCAAACATTTGAGTTACAGGGCAGTGTATACTTACGCAGGCTTCTGTACAGAGATAGCCATTTACGGACGAAGACCACTTGCCTGGGAGGCACTAGGTGGACTTGGCAGACGCTCTCCACCCACGTGTTTCATCTCGGCTTGATCCACGTGACCCTAACCCGACGGTCATTTACGATGGCCTTTCCTCGAATGCTCAAGAAAACCCTCGTCGTCAACGACTCCCGAATAAAGCTGCTCCGATCTTCTCCTTTTAAAACGTTCGCCAGCCTCGCGTGATTTTCTTCGGATAAACTGCGATATTTTTATGCGACAGACACACTCGTTCCATCACTCCGGCTCGACCAAATTATTTTCTCAACGTTTCATACTTGTTTTCGCTTGTAATTGTTTTAATTGTTTGTGCGAAACATGTGAACAACGACCTAACATTTCGAAAAATTTCCTGGAAATAGTTTCGGTCAAGCTTGTCCACGTTAGATTCTACAAGTTGTTACAACTGGTGATTAAGTAAATACATGATTTCAGGAATTTGATGTGGGTACTTGTCACGGATAATTCCCGGGGCCTTAAAGTTCTCTCTGTCTCTCTCTCTCTCTCACCGGGAAGAAGAAAAAGCGAAATTGCCGATGCGATTAAGTAATTGAAATTCCATTACCCGTTACAAGAAACGATAATAATGGTCGCGCTGTCAATAAAACACTATAAAGAACATAATAAAACCGAAAACCGATTTATTATAATAGCGTACATCGAGATATCGCGCTCGTAGCCAGACTAAATGACACTACTCTCCGGCATGCGTGTAAGCACTTCGAAGTAATAACAGTTTTTAATATTTTTAATTATTTATCATTTGAACAGGTGGAAATTTATTTCGACGACACCGTACATTTTAACTGTGGTGGCATTTAATTCCCGTGACCAGAAGTATGGAGACGCATGGGAGCCATTTGCTTTATTCCTGCGAGCAGATCCCGACCCGGAAAGAGTAATGTTTTGCATCTGACGAGATTTATGAGGAATTCCGCGTTTAACAGCTGATTAAAGCAAATAAAACCGATAACGTTGAATCGCGTTGTCGATGGTAATCAAAATCTCGGAAAATATTGGAAGCGTCGCGCCGCGCCACGCCGCGCCGGCTAGATCGTCAATTTCATTTATTCGTAACGAGCAAAGTTAAACTCGAATGTATATGAAAATTCAATCTTTTTTATCCCGCTTTTTCATCGTCGAATTCTTACAATTTTTAATCGCGAACTTTTCAATTGCAGTACCACGTCGAACGATTAAAACGGTGTTCGATAAATTGTTATAATTTCTTTTCGAATGGACTGGATGGTGTTTAGAACCAAGCCTTGGAGACACATTCCACAGCAAAGGATTCGGTATTAAGCGGCGTACACAAACGTGTGGGTAGTGTTAACACTAAATGTCAAGATATGACAATGCCTCGAGGCATGGAGTCTCATCGTCCTCCGTGCTGTCGGCCACCCATATGAACGTCACATTATGCTGCTCTATCTCGGATCATGAACCTTTTGTCAGGAAAGAACGGAGGAAACCTTGCCTTACTGTTTATCGTTCAACTTGCACAACACGTGGGCGTTCAAGAAAAGAGAGATGCACGTTCCTCATCTGCAAATAGCACTGCCGTCCGGACGAAAACGCAAGTTACTTGCTTGGTAATATTTTATCACGTCATGCTGCTGCACGGAAATGTAAACAACGACGGTGTTTCAAATGAAATTACCGATAGTATATTTTTTGATTTCATGTGATTTATGATAAAAATGGATAAGCACAATTTAAAGCAGTATTGGTTTCAGCTTAATCAGATAATTAAAAGAAGAAAGAAATTTTTATTTCACTCCTGTGTCTTGCAATCAATGCAAACATTTTTTATTTTGCATAAAGATCCGCAGTCTAGTTATATGTATCTACAATTATCTTTATCGGTACAATATTAAGTTAAATTTTGAAAAGAGAAAATAGTTCCGAGTGCACGAAAGGTCAAAGTTCCGCAGCGCAGCAATAATTCTCGAGAAATGGTGCACGCAACTTTAAGCTAGAATTATATCGTAAATACCTGGATGTGCTGGGTCGCGAAATATATCATAATTCCGAAGACTGAACCAGAGGAATATGCATACACTTTTTTCTCGAGGTTATTCTTTTTCGGAGGCGAATAAATTTGCCCGTTTTATTTTACGGCCGTCAAGACGTTGAGAATTTTGCGTACAAAGTGTTTCGAACAACGGATACGATTTTATGCAGCGGCGTACTCGGGTGCAGTGTTGCTGCAGCCGCAGAATATCACCATCTTTAAAGCTTCGCGCCTGGAGGTCGTTACCTCCCGCTACAACCGCCCGAGCCCATCGATAACGACCTCTATGTAGGTTTATGATCGTGTCGACTCTACCATCAAAAAACCTAGATGAAGATATTTCAAATATAAATTCCGTCTGGTCTCCGCATTTCAATTTACAACCCTAATCTGCCCGATTATGGCGGATTTCGTTGTGACACGTCGTTACACTACGTACTACCTGCGCATTTATTGCAACTGCAGATTCGCGGAACACGAGACAATGTTCCAGCGACGAATTTATGGGAAATGATCGACCTCGTTTTAAAAGTACAATTTACCGTGTAAAATATTTAACGAAAAACGAAAAAAAAGCAAAAGTTATTTCAAATAACCGTGGGAACAATCCTGTATATTAGTAGCGAAGAGTTCTGGCCATTATTGAACAACAGAAAGACTATAAAAGTCAGGTATTTATTATCAAAATTGCAAATTGGGAGCTGTAAAAACAGATCAGAATCTCGAACGTCTGTATTCCGGCGCGGCGCGGCGCGGCGGCAGCGTGGCTAGCTAGTAAACTAGTCGCAGCCAATGAACCTTAAATCAATCAGTTATCAGGGAAAACGACCTAGTCGATTGAGTTACGCGCGTCTCACCCCTCCCGATAGTGGAACGTATCCGTGGTATTACGTACGAGGTCGCGACACACGAATGCGGTTATAAATACACACCGTGTATCTACGTATACATCTAGTTGGCCGAGTAATAACCATTCGTTCCGCTTATAAAGGCATGCATCAAGGAGGCAATAAAAGCGGCACACGCGGGGAAAGTACTTGTTTTCATTTACATGGGCGCACTGCCAAAATGGGACCCAGGGAAACGTACGTGCGGAAGGAGACTAAGTCGACGGAGGTTTTAGGGAAGACCTCGAAATCCCGCGAGCTATTTATGGAATGGTTATTGAAATATTACGGACGCGACGGCCCCGAGCTCGCAAACGCAAAACACGTTTCTACACACGACTTCTTCTTCACAGGCCTCGCGACATCCCCTAATAACTGCCGATGGCGCTTCTTGTTATTCCTTCCGATCCGATGACGCACGGGCTGCACCACGCGTTCTCGTGTCTCCCCGATTCTTCCTCTTTCAAGAAAAGTCGCCGACTTGGAATCAAAAGTCCTCCTTTAGTCCGTTCCACATATTTTTACTATTTTTATGCAATTTTATCTCGGCAATTGTTCTTTCAGGATTGATGGAGAATGACCCACCCCACATTTTACAATGATAGACCTCGCTGATTGTCCTTTTTTTTTTAATAACTCCTGAACGAAGCCGCGCAGAACATTTTCGGAAAGGAAAAAGTGATTTCACATTACCTCAGGAATTATCTCCTTCAAGTACAACGTCTTTGGGACACCCTGTATACACTCAGATGATTTATTGAACGTCACCCTGGGCACAGTGTAATTGTGAAATGCAACTTCGGCGACCGGACGCATATGCATTTCGATCGGACCCTGCGTCACCCTTGCTGCTTCGCTGTACAGGACAGACGGGGGGAAAGGTAATGTTCGGCGAGCCAAGAAGATTTTATTGGAAAACTTACGGAGCGTTTCAAAGTATGAAGATTTATCGTTTCCGCCGAACTTTCCTGTATTTCTACATCCTTCTCGCAACATTAGCTCCGATGCTTCTCTTCGCTTTTCGTTTCGAACTGCGCGTACATATTTACTTGACGTTCGATGTTCCCCCGATTGACGTTATGGAACTATTATTCCCATCTAATTGGGAAAATTTATTTTCGAGGTGTTTAATGAAACAAGTTTCTCGCCTTCCAACTTTCCAGCCTGTTCCGCGACAACGAAAGAAACCCGTCTGTCACACGAGTGTTCGGATAATGTTACTCCATAGATAATGTCCGACTTTAAAATTTTTCTAATCACTTTAATGTTCACATCTTCGCTTCAGTTCAATAAAGGTGACCTCCAATTTTTAAAATAATTCAAGCTGATACTCGTTGTTTTAGCACTATGCTGCACATCCAGTGCACTATTATATAATGCAATTACCACGGCTGGAGAATCTCTTTATCCCCGCCGCTTTGCTTTAGGTTCCAGGCTGGCGATTCATTGGTCGAGTGATTAGTTAGTATTACGTTAACACCACACCTTAATCTCTGAAGTCTCTCAAGCGGCAGAACACTCTCAGCTTCCGATACTCCTTATTAGTACAATTTGATCGTAGACGATTCATTGCTGCAGCGATTAGTCAGTATCAGGTTAACGTCACACCGTCGTTTTCGACCGGTCTCTCCAGCGACACGCTACTCCAATACGCATTATGTATTAATATTATCTATGCATCATGTAGCTGGCCTCTCCTGAATGCATAACTGCACCCATAACTGCACCGAAAAATTCCACTAAATCTTTCAGCGGTGCAACATGGATTTTCATCGAGCAAGCTAATTTTTTTTAAGTTTTTAAAGTTTTCACTATCTTTCAGTTGACGAAGGAGACGTCTTGTAAAAATAATCGAAGAAATTGTGGCACGAAGATCCACCGTTTTTTTTTTTTTTTTTTATCGCTCTTGTAACTATAAAAGAATGATAAAGTAAATTTCGAATTCGCGTAAAACCTGGCGGTTTTCGACGAGGGTAAAGGCTCGGGAATAAAAATTTTCTGGCGCCTTTCGCGAACGCAATAACAAGCGGAACGATGCGAGAAGCACACGCCATAAGATTCTATATCACGATGAATTTGTCGCCAGTCCGCGTTTCTATCGTGACACTGGGAAATAACATATACCGTTCGCGCTGCTAAATGTATCGCTTTCCATGCTTTCCACCCAGTCAAACTATTTTTCCGAGAAAAAGACGGAGACGTTTTATTCGTGCGCCACGTGGCCTGAGAAACGACATCCATAAAGCGTCATTACTGTTCTCCAAAATACCCGTTCCGAGAGAACAACCGCGTCTTCTTGGATTGGCTTCCCCCCATAAATAGAGGCGCATCCCGCGGACAAAAACACGGAAGAAACATGGCTTGGCCTACATTCGTGTCCCACGAACTACACCGCGCGCCACGGAGGAAACGGCATATTTAGTGAATTGTCCTATTTCGTGGAGCCCCCTGTCCCGGAATAATATTATGCGAGGAGGCGGCTGATCGATATTTCCGAACAACAAATATTTCTGGAACAGACCGTCGTAAAACTTATTTTTGATAAACGTCTGGCTTCGCAGCCTGTGCCTGCTTGGCATAATCAAATTTCATTTCTTATTTCGGCAAGCTTGTTAGTAATGAATTTAGGGGCGAATTTCACGCATAATAAATAATTATTTAAATAAAAATTTAAATAACAAGTTATTTTTGTTATTTGGATATTCAAATAAAATGCAAAAATAATTATTTATTATCTGAGCAAGTCTAAGTAATGAATTATATATTTAATATAATAGAGTTAATTGTTATTTAGAAATACAATTTCAATTATTATTTGTATTGACAAATAGGAATAAAATAAAAAATTGTTTCATCCCTTAATTACTTTGTTACACTGAAAACAACATTGCAAGATTCTGAAATTATTTAATCCTGTACTGTTTTATATTCATAAATAACAGAAAAAAATGGAAGATGGCAAAATAATACTATTCTTTGCGAGCATCGTAGCAAACGTGATGCAATGACCTCCAAGGTCATCCAAGGACAGAAATGGAAGAAAAATTTTGATCCCAATAATTTTAGTTTATTTGTTTCACTTTGTTCGAATTTAATCATTACTGGTTTGCTATTCTATTATATTCTATTGTAGTGGTGCGTCGTCTTTAAAAAATGGCGCACTCTGGTAAAAATATCTGAAGCAGTTATCACGATGAATGTCGTCTGCGCTTCTTTCTCGCACGGTCGCTTTGCCCCTTGGGATTTCAACAATGTGCACCGTAGAACCCTAAATTTTAACCGGCGGTATCTTGAGAACCGTGTTTAAGATTGGAAAATGGTGAAAGACTTATCGATTTCTCTTGTCAGGACCGAGCATTGACCCACTTCAACCCTTGAAAAAGTTTCGTATGTAGTTCTTTAGTAATACACGAGCCCTCCACCTCAAACGAAATCGCGAAATATTTAAAACAAATTTTATTCTTTATTTTTTAATGTGATTCTTAACTGAACAAAATTTCCAGACCTATTTCAAACTTTTTGTACTAAAACACTAATTTAATTGCAATTTTATACAGAAGAACCGAGTTTTCTTCTTGTGTATTGTATTATTGTATTTACAATTTTATACAAACATAGGGAGCTTTTTTTACTCGTGTGTTCCACTATTTACAATTTTATACAGACATGAGGAATTGAGTTTTTTACTTGTGCGTTCCATTATTCACGATTTTCTACAAACATGAGAAATTGAGTTTTTTACTTGTGCGTTCCCTTATTCACGATTTTCTACAAACATAAAGAAGCAAGTTCCATGATTTAGAGTTGCCTAGAAACACGGAGAACCGAGCCAGCTTTCCACTCGTGCATTTTTCCTGAAAGCTCTTAGTTTAGTCAATTTGCCAGGCAAGTATGAAGATCTATTGTTTAAAGGCGCGGTGCTAGACGGAGGAGGGAGTGGATGTTCATAAAGTTCAATTAGGAAACACTAATCTACCCTTCGTTCGTTGCTCCATTTTAATGAGAACGACCACACGTAGAAACAGTTTCACCGTGGCCCTGAAGAATTCAATTTGTCGAGGCTGAAGTTCCAGCTGGCTCCTCCACCGTGGGTCCCCTTTCTTTTTTCGCTATTTTCATTGAACTCGTTTTTAATATTGCCCTCCTCCGGCTCCATTTATACATATGTATGAAGAGATTTTAATGTTCTTCCGGTGCGGCGTATGGGGCGTCCACGTGGCAAGCCGACATTATTGCACCCAACGCGCTTCGGTCTGCTGCACGTGACGCAGCTCTTCCGAAGATCCTATAAGAATTTTTACACGAAAACACGTATATAGATCTCGCCCCCGGTGCGTACCGCTTTATTACACCCCTGTGTAATGCGTCTCCCTAGTGTTCATTATTGAAGTTACTCTTCTATTCCATTCTATTCTATTTTGTTTTACCTTATTGTTTAGTGAGGGCTAAGAGATAATGTACTGATATAAGCGTAGAACTTGTTGCGCGTTAATGTTAAACATTGTGAGCTAATTCTTTCGGTCATCATTACAGTAAAGCATCCTAAAACGCACCCTGTTCTCTTTGTTGGCAAAATGTCCATCTTACATTTCCCTCCGCAAGGTCCTTATTTCTATGGTTCACGTTTATTCAAGAAGCCTGTTATCTTTGCTGTTTACTTTTTGTCCGGAGATCTTTAGAATCTTTGTAATACGGACCGAAGCATTTCTGCGCAGCTCTTCTTTCGATTTTATGCTGCTTTCATCGCAAACGTTGCGGTAAGAGTTTCTTAAATTCTTTGATGTATTGTACGTAGCTATGCCGTTACACGTATTGTATAGACGTTCACGAAAGTCTGCATATGTTCAATACATTTTATATTCTGGGGGGAATAACTTTATTCAGAAATACGGTATGTGTACATGGGAAATCTGCAAGATTTATAATGTTCGTCTAGATGCAATAAAATTTCTCAAGACACACACAGAGAGGTTAAATATAAATATCTTTCTTGTTTTAATTATTTGATTAAACTGAAACTAATACGTCGACGTTCTTGAATTTTTTAAGTACGTCCACTGATTTAAATTATACATACCAATTTTTGTTATAAATGCATAAAATCCGCAGTCTAATTATAATATAATATAAGGCGAGGCCTCTTTATGATTAGCAGCATCCTGAAAAACCGTCTAGATAGACTTCCGGCAGCTAATGGCGAGCATTCGTCCATCGCGCTATGGCAACGTGGCCGCGCGCGCGTGGCAGACATAATTCAGGGCAATATAGGTAAGCTGGCGAGAAAGTTGAACGGCGACTTAATTTCTGTTATCGGCGAGTAGACGCTAGCAGAAATATATTCCCGAGTGAATGGGGCACTCGCCGTCGCGCATTGAACCCGCGCGATTCGTCTCGTCTCGCAATAGGGGCGACATCGAGCGAAAATAAAGCGGCGCGAGAACCTGGTGACGACACGAGCGACGCTGCTCGATGAGCGCGCGTCAAAGCGCTGCCACCGGAAGGCGATCCCTATCCGATGGGATTGTGCCATTTGTACAACCGGGGCACAACCGTGGAACAAGTTTCGAGGAACCCGTGGTTCGCGCGGAAAGAACGGAGTTGAATACTGATGCACTGCGCGCCGCGCCGCCGCGAGTGGAATCAAGTGGAGACCAAGTCAAGTGGAGGAGTCTGTGCCGGGGCAGCCACGGTAATACATCATATTAATGACGGTACCGGGTTCCTCCGTTGACTCGACGGTGTTGAGCGCTGCGCCAATTAAGTCCTATATCATTAGTAAGGAAAAGGCGAGCCTCGCGCGCGCGCACACCCAACCAACCCCCTCTTCCCCGTGTTAGCGTTTCCGCCGCGCCGTGTGCTTTCAATCTTCCCGTTGAACACAGAGACACATCGTCGCGGAACTACCCCGGCGAAACTGCAAATTTTCAACCGGAAAAACCACCGAAATCAAACATTTCTGCCGGCCAACTTTTAATGAACAATTTTTAGAACCGGTCCACGGGGTTCTACATCCTAATCGTCGTAGCTTAATAAACGAACGTCATATTTACGATAATTACGTCTCTTTTTTAACTGCTGTGGTTATTTCGCGACGGGACCTACAGTTTTTATAAGGTGGGTTTCGAACCATCTTGGGCATCACAGTTTAAAGTGGCACATAGAGTAATTTCAGAGGTGCCGGCGGCGACAATTCTATGTTGGGTCGATGTAATTGAAGATCACGTAGTTCAGGCCAGATTAAGACTTGTGTTCCCACTCTACCTTCCCCTTCTACTCTCTTCCCGGTCACGTGACATTGGGCATGTATCACAATGTCACGTGACTTTTATGACTTTTGTGCACGAGTAGGAGAAATTTGAAGTATGTACTAGGAAGTTCAGGGGAATTCAAGATTTTTAAGAGATTATTATAAAAGAGGAAGACAATTTTTTTAAATAATTAATACTTTGGGAAATTAGGAGTGATTAACAAAGCCGCATAGAACATGTTTGCAAAGGAAAAATTTACTTCAGGTCACCTCGGGAATTACCCCTTTCGAGAGAGTACAACATTTTATCACGATGTCTTCACGTTGAATAGCTTCTCTTTTGTTCGTTGCTGATCCATTTCGCAGATCTCTATGCAATAGATCATTTTCATACATCATTCTCTAACAATTGTATTGAGAAAAGAATTTCTTTCATCTTTCGAATTTACCGTAACAAGACTAAACTAAAAATGGTCCGATATCCTTCAACAATTTCTTTCTTGCACATTCACAATAAAGCATTGCAAGCTCCGCAGTTTATTTGCAGCTGGCCTGCAAGCGAACTTCCTGTGAACGGTAATTGGCTCTGAAGGTTTTATTGATTGTAAGCAATGCGAATCTCTTGACGAAGAAATAGTGATTTTCATTTTACAATTCCGGCCGGATTGCCTTCGGATTTTTCATGTTTGTTTAGTCGGATCGAGGACTGCTCTCTCCTATAAATTATCATGTATTTAGTATGTAGTAATCAATAGACTGCGGATCTTTATGCATTTATAGGAAAATTGAGTAGATGAAAATCGAAATTATTGTAAAATTTTTAAAATCGAAGACGTCAATATATGATTTCTCAATTTACTTTTTATTTCTTGCAATCGATGCAGACAATTTGTTATTTTGTCTAGTAATCCAGTAGATTTGTACCCGGCGCGGATGCAGATCGGAATTTCGATCCTGTAGGATCAATGGTTCAGGAGCTATGCTTGCTTAAAGTTGAGCAATCTGCAGTGTTTTTGACAGGTAAGGGCGCCGCCATATTGGTTTGTAGTGACGGTCGCGCGCCGCCTACTGAGTTGGTTATGATTAGATCGAGGGGGGGGGGACAAGGGCCGGTGGTTCTGCTCGGTAAAATTCAAATCAACATGGCGGCGCACTTACGTGTCAAAAACACTGCAGATTGCTCAACTTGAAGCAAGCATAACTCCTGAACCATTGATCCTACAGGATAATACATCATAATTAATAGGAGAAAGGCAGAAATTTGGAGTCCAGTAAAGTAAAGTTTACCCGAATCGAGCACCTCGCTCGTCCGGCAGCTTCCCCACGGCTAGGCTCGTCTAGAGTGAGAAATCCGCGACACAAGAAACTGTGTTTTACCGCGGTGTACAATACTTTTCGAATGGTGTCACGCAACGGCGACTGTGAAAAACGCGGGACTAATTAATATTTGTGTCGCTGTTAAAGCACACGGAGGTCCCGAGACCGCCTGGTAAACGGTTTCCAAGGAACGGTTTACGTAAGACGCCGGTATTTCATATCTCGGTCGCGATAAATTTTCGAGTTTGCCGGCCAGCTCTAGCGGAACACGAACACGTACGCTAATTTTTGTACGATACCACCGCCGCGCCGTGCTGCATTTTAGGTTGCCGCTGATTTAATATTACCCGCGGCATTGTAAACAATCGCGTTCCCGGCGAGTGATCGAGCACCTCATTTAAAATTGAAAATTGAAACCGCGGTAATACGCGAGACTGACGCGCTCAAACATTCCGCGATGGGAAAATGCATTCTCCATTTTTGCAGAAATCGTGGCGCACCAGCACAGTACAATAATACCAGCACAAAACTCTTTGCTATTTCGAACGAATATTGTGCCCACTTATCCTGCAATTCTCATGTTAGTCGGTGAACAACGCAACCACGAATGATTTTTATTAAATTCAGAATAAAATGCGGTCTGTGTTTCAGTCACAACACAATCGATTCCCATGAACGCATATAATCCACAGGATAATTGCTGCAATAGAAATTCTGCAGAAGATCCGCAGATTAATTGCTACAATAGAAACGACGATTATAATACGTAGTAGATTGAAAATAATATAACACACACAACATTCTTAAATTCATCTAATGCGTTTATTATTTTAAATTACACCTACTCGTTGTTGTCATAAACGCATAAAATTACTCTACTTGTGTGTGCAAAGTCTTATAATTGTAATAATCGTTAGATCGAATGAGTGTGCAACATTTGCTCGATAATTTATCCGTCGGTGAAGAAGCATATAAACATGTAAACATTCGATTAAGTCAAGAACGGGAATAAAGTCTGCGTCGGAGTTTATTGCAGTTCTCATTTCACCGTTTTTTATCCGCAGTTGGTTCCCGCGGATGCATAAAGTCCATAGATTAATTGCTACAATGGAAGTTAATATTACATTGTAGCTGGAGCGGAAACCCATATTACAAACGATGCATTGCGTATCACTGTTTTTACGGAACACAACCGCGTAGGAAAACTTGTGAATCGCCGGTGAAACGGTTTTACCGATTCTTTTTTCCTGCTCACAAATATCCGATTAATTTAATAGTATTAATTCAATGGCGTTCGTGTAAGCCGACGTTCACCGGAAATCGCTCGCTCGAGGGTGAGCAACGGGTAGAACTTTTTGTGTCTCGGCCACGGAGAATAATGCGGGGAATATTGAGCATTAAAAAGCGTTAAAATCATTATTTTTCGAACAAAGAACTCCGTGTCGAGAAAAGAGTTCGACGGAAAATTCCGAAATTCGAAATCTCTATGCGAGGGCGTTAAATAGTTTTCATTATAAACAATTACTTGACGAAAAAGCGACAGTTAATTTTTCTTTTAATTTTTTTTTGCCAATTAATTTCTTCTGCTATTAGCTGGAACAAATTCAGAACAGTAAAGCGGCGTTTTTAAATTTATACATTTATAAATTCCTTCTGTTTGTGAAACCTACACACGGATTGTACGCAATTGCAATTACGAATTACATTCTAATTTAATCGAATGAAGATCTGAATTATAAATTACAATATAACTGAATTACAATGTAGTTCAATTACTTTGTAATTATAATTCCTGGAGTAATTCAATTGTAATTCTGCACAACCCTGTCTGGGGCACCAACTATCGAGGTGCTACTGTGCTACTTACTTCCGGCGCTGCTGGAATGTTCGAAGAAACTGAAATTGCCAGCATAAAAAAGGACTCAGTTTCCCTAGTTTTTTGAGCGTTTTCTTCGGCGCAGCTTCCGACACGTTTCAAACGATCGGGTTTCCGTGAGCAATGGTAGCAGTCGCGATTAAAAAATCGTTCGGACGGTAATAAATTCCGGGTAGGATTTCACGGGCGCGCGGCTCGGTCCTCGATCCGTAAAGAACACTGTCCGCAGGCGAGCGGCGGGAAATCGATCGTTACAAGAATCGAATCACATTTTTATAGAGCCACGCGAAACTCATTTCCGGTAACACCGCGATCGAATTGTCCCAACACGTCCATTAAATCCGCTGTCGGGTTTAATGCAAAGAAGAACGAGACGAGAGGGGAAAACAAAAGCGAGGACAACCGAGTGGAAAGGGTAGGTGGCTGTGAAGGGGTTGGAGGGATGAAAGCAGAATGGCGAGGATCGAGAGAGGGAGAGAGAGAGAGAGAGAGAGAGAAGGAGGGTGCTTTTGGTAGCCGGGACGACCACATCCACCTGTTCAAGAAAGCGATTAATCGTGGCGGCCATTCGTGCGTCGGAAGCGATTCGAATTAGACAGCGTTCTCGCGGAGCCACGTTCGACGAATGAGAATCCAATAAATCGTCCGTGCGCGAGAAATGAGCTCCGGCAGGAGCAGGTGATTCAAGAGAAAACGGCAGACCGAGGAATGGGGTTAGAGAAGAAGCCAGATAACGATAAATTGCCCGTAGAATGCATTCGTATTCTCTTTGCGCGATAGACCAACGCCGCGCGCCGGCACGGGACACCCAGCGCCATTAAAAAATTCTGCGAATTCGAGGTGACGTTCCTCGAGAGAGGGCCTGTAAAACCACCCTTCCCCGCGAAATCTTATAAATAATCTCGCACAGCACCGCCCCGCCGCGCCGCGCCGCCGTGCCGTCAGCCCACGGCTATAGACACTTTTATTGAGACGTAACAACGGCAATTCGGGCCGGGCCGCGCCTCGCACCCATTTCGAATACCACGCGAGAGGTGTAAAAGAATCACTCGTAAACTACAGGAACCCTTTATCGACGGCATAAAAGTCTGATTGTCTGCTGTTACGCGTTGCTTACTGTAATTGTCTTTGTTCGACATTGGTTATCGATGTCGGGGGGGGGGGTCGACTTTTTATTTATTTATTTATCTATCTCGCGTCAACAGCTAGGTTATTAGCGACCACGAAGGGCTGATACGTTTTATAGCAGTGGATTACATATTTGTATAGTGTAGTGTGAGAAAGACGTAATTTTCCTATCTATCGTTGTCGGTCAGATAACCAATTAAAATGTGGGGTGGAATATTCATTTAAAGAAGCTTTCTTCATTGAAAGGATATTCATGTTAAGAATCAAAGTCGATGAACATTCATCATGAAAAATTGGGACAATTTTAATTGTTAATTTCTTTATTCCTTTAAATTTCTTTATTCGTTAAAGTTCATTGCTCGAATAAAAAAATTCGGCTCTATTTCTAGGAAGAAATGTCTAATGTTCCAGTTGGAACAACTTGGAGTGCAAAGGGTCAAGGAGAAAAAATTGTTTGGATTTCATACTTGGGAAAGTGGACGTTCCAGCAAGGTCTCGAACGGGAAATCTGAGAACGCTCCGAAGATTCGTCTCCGAGAAGATCTCGGGGAGGGTCAACGAAGACCAACGCGTTATTCCGCATAACGGATTAACCGTGTTAAACTGGTGGCGCATGGTCGCGCGAGAGAGGGGGCGAGCGAACATAAGCACAAGCCGCACGGCACTAACGCGATTGGTTCGCGCAGCATAGAAATTAGAGTTTGCGGCAGCAGTCAAGCAGCGTACGGCGCATTACCAGATTTACTGCTAATTACATAATGCTCGACGACTTACACCGCTACATAAATCACGAGTGAGCCGTGACACCGCTTAACCATCTGCACGCCAATGCTTTCGGCGCACCTTTTCTGCGGGCCAAGTTTCCTTGGTCCCCGCGATTTGCTCCGGCGCGGCGAGCAACTTCACGGAACTTTCTACCCGTGATTAATTATATTTCGACACGCGGGGTGCCCCCCCCCCTCCCGCTGGTGCCGCCTTTATGCATCGAGATATCGGTCCACGGGTTAGTAGGCTGGAACAACGTCCAGACGCGGTCAAATCCAAAGAATTTAATTGTACGTTCCGGAATCTCGGAATGTTCTACGACGTGTACCCCCGGACTAGGGTTTCCAATCCCGCGCCATTTTCTATCCCACGGGATAGATATGTGATGTTCTTCAATCTAATATACAGGGTGTTCATTTGAAAACATTCCAGCCGAATCTCTCGAAAAATATGAAAGATATTAAAAAAGTGTAAGTGATTGTCTGCACCGATTGCAAGAAATTGAAACTAAGTTGAACGCTATACTTCTTCCCGTAATGATCTTAATAGATGCCGTAAACCCCATGTTTGGTTTATATAGCATACATTAATATAACACTTTACAAATAATAATGAAGTGTATAATATGTCGTGTTACCTCGAATACCTAAGATTCACTAGAAATACGCAGGTTGAATCGAGAACACTTCCGGCACTGATTCATTTATTCCTGTTGCACATGTTTTTCCTCCAACTGATTTTAGCAGATATGTATTTCACTTGATTCACACCCGCATAGTGAACAGTCACCATTTCTCCATAAATTCTCTCTTTATCGATTCCACGAAGGCCGTTGAGGTGTGCACGGTAGCCAGATTTGCGGTCTACCAGCACGACCACATTTCCATCATGATTTTTACTCGGACGATTGCAACACTTCGGGATGTTTAACTATCCTTTCAAGTTCACCAATACGCAATTATTATCTGCGTACTCCTGTTTCGTATTTCAGCAGAATTTTCATACGTGCCGAATACACATCACTGCAGAATATTTTCTATTCATTAATTACTTGACTTATCGTTGTCAACTATTTTTCAACCATGCTCTCGCATTTTACTCGAATTCGTTCGTATAAGATGCAAATGCACCAAGTCTGTCTGTCTCCTGAATTTATAATATCCAGATTAACGCAAGAATGGCTGTTTAATACATAAAATTTTGCTGTGGAAAAGCGGGAGAACGGCCGCCATTTTTGAACGGAGCGTTCGAGAACATTAATGATACCGATACATCAAACTGTTATGAGTTGCAGCCAATGAAATATACTTTTTTTATGGTTCGGTTTTATGTCCCGGCGAAGTATTTTATGACAAAGTTGATTAATAAATAAAAAAAAAAGAAGAAAGTTAACTACCACCTACCGATATTCGACCGCACAGCGAGATTTCGACTTCGGTTATTCTCGAAGCAATCGCGACGAGAAATGGTCCACTGGAATTTCATTCGAACGGGTTATGGGTTTGCATTACGTCTTTAATAATCCAAGTAAATACGTCACGGTTACGCTGATGACGAAAGTTGGAAGCGAAAACATCAGCTTTCTCCGTTAGATGTCGGATCGCAAATGATCAACGTATAACATCATGTCGCTTCTAAATTGCGTTTTCTATGTTTGTACCACCGAATTGGAGGCACAAACGTCAACTATTAATAAGAGTGAGCTATTAAAAGATCTATTTACGGGGGAACGGGGCCGTACTTTAAATGAGCTACTCTTGTTCATTCCATTTGTCAGTCCGCGTTAATGTGCAATAAACGTTTATGCAAGTCTAAGTTTTCATTTATACCAGGCTTTGATCTAAGAAAACGAAAACTGTAGGATCTAAGAAAAACGAACATGTATCACCCTCCACTTTTAATTATTCCTTTATGTGACTTTCATCAACCTATTTGTGGCATTTTTCTTATTAAAATTACACTAAACCCGATATACAATAATTAGAACTGTATTTAATGATCTCTACAGTATAATTTCTACAGGATCTAAGAAACAGGAACAAGGACCGGAGGTGCTTCCTTAGATCGAGGCTTCGCAGTATTTCCTTTGCCACACATTTTATTGCATTAAAAATTAAATCAAATCTCGATCGAGTGTTTCAATCGCTTTTTGGCTATTTTATATTTTGTATAATTCTAACATTTCCAGTTTATTTTCGCGGCAAGTTCGAGATAATCGCGTTAAAAGTAGACTAATTTTATTCGGCTGTTCCAAACATCTTGAGCGTACGAGTTCAAGATGTCCCCTTTAATGCGTGAATGTATTCTCCGCGATTTCTGTGCATGGTTCCTATGAGACCCCGACATGCTCTGCCTGAAACTAAAATGTGTTCTCTCTAAGGTTCGGATATGTTCTGTCTGGAGCTAGAATGTGTTTCAATTCCCATCTGTGCTTTTAGTAGATAAATGGGCAGAATTTATTGTCGGTTCGAAAACTGAAAAACTGAAGCTGATCTCTCTAGTAAATAAAAAAAGAAGAATTTCTCGTAATTTGTCGATTAAGCCAAGCAATCTCGTTTGTTCCACGCATGTTGGAACTTTCTTACGATCTACAATTTCATAATGGTTTTCGCTAAACAAAGCTTATAATTATTAAGCAATTTCTTTTCTTTTCGCTTCCTAGCTTTATTCATTATTAGCTGGGAGCCTTGAAACTGCGATATCCTGCAATTCGATAGAAAGACGTCTACCGGGTGCATATGGATGAGATGCATTTCTGTGAATTCGTAGCCGTAAAAATGTTATTACTTTATCTGCGATAGCATCAGTCCAGCAGAGCCTGCTGGAGAATGATCAACCTCGGGACGCGAGAGCGACTTTCATTCTCAGCTTTGGGAGCCCTAGCAACATTCGCAAGCACACCCTTGTCAAGATGAAGTCCGATGAATTTATACGAGTGCCCGTCGATTCTCTTCGAAGACTCTTATTCCCCGTTCCGACTTATCTTGTTCCCTCTCTTCTACGTGGCTCTCCTTTCGATCGTACATCCCCGTGACTTGAAAGATCGATCTGTCTTTTCGAATTCCTTCTTTGTTCCGACACCAATACTTGTTTGTCCACTTGTCCGGAGAAATGGATATACCGTGTCGATACCTTCTTAGGGTCGACGGTCTTTGCCATTTGCTGCGGTAGTTGAACTGATTGCGAACGTCATAGGAATCTGTCGCGTGGAAATTCCACAGCCTTCTGGTCTTGATTAATTATCCCTGTAATTCCACTTCTCCCTGCAATCTCTTTCGTTATTCAACGCAGTAGCTTTTCCGTTCTTCTCGAACGCTTGTTCTCACTAGACTGCTGATTTTTATGCGAAGTCAAAATTGTCCGGGTCAACAAGAAGGAACAGAGATTACAAAGAAAATGTGCTTTTTTAAAAACAATTTTTTTAAGGGGTCAGAGATAATTTAACAATACTAGAAAATCGATGGAACACCTCCGAATTTCATAAATCCGCAGCCTGGTTTTCGGAAATATTTCATTTTTAAATAGTTTTTAAGGGGTTAGAAATAATTTAGCAATATTTGAAAATTGATGGAATATCTTTGAGTTCCATTTATCCATTTTTTATAGAAACGCATAAAATCTGCAGTCTAGTTTGAAAACCTCGATTATTTGCGGACATGGGTCTTGCATATTCCGTTTTTATGTATTTCATTTTTAAATAGCTTTTAACTCTCTTTAAGACTCTCCATCGCACAGAAACAGGTTTGACTGTACTCAAATCTTTCTTAACGATAGAAATATAATTGTCCGAGAAATTCGGAAGGAAGCTTCAATAGGAAATATTAGACAATATTTTCTGTTGAATCATTGTATTCGACATAAATTGTTGTGAAAGACTTAGGAATTACAACTTCAATGATAATTAGAGAGAAACAAGAAGGAGACAATTTTTAAAAAGTAATATTAATTAATGTTCAAAGTTCGGTATGAAAACCTGACGCAAGAACACCTGTACCTTTCGTAATCCTTGAAATTTCGAAAAATTTCCTTTTAACAGCATATTCTTTAAATACGAAAGAGGTGAAAAATGTAAGAAGAAAAATTTCGATTTCATCAAAGATCTGGAGCGGAACTTGCCCTTAAGAACGGAGCGGAACGTAGCAAGGGAACGCGAGATTTCCATTGAAATTTTTTGCAAAGGCGATCATCTTGTCGGCGAGCACATAAATTTGAGTTACGGCTCGAATTCTATAAAGGCGCGAAAAAGGTTATTAAACAAGGAGCCGAGAAAAGTTCCCGACGCGGCGCGGGCGCGGGCGCGTTTAAATGAAACTCGGTAGCGCGAGGGGCAACCTTTTCGATAGAGAGTTACGCGTGCCCTAAAGCCACGTCGTGCACGCTCCGTTGGATATCAGATCGAAAGTTCGTGTCTCTCCTATTTTCCGCGAGAATTTTCGGGCGTGGATCACGGCTGCGAAATCTTCGGAGATTTCTGCGAAGTTACGGAACTGGTCTACCCGAGTGGAAAATTCGACACGGTTGCTCGATCAAGCAGACCATCCGTAGACGATTAGGGTAAGCCCTGACAGATAAATCGGGGGCCGATTAAGCTTAAGTCTTTGGCGTTTGAGTTTAAATAAAACATCCGGAAGAAAAGGACGTCTCTAAAGCGCGCGCCTCTGCTAATTGAAAGTCCCCGGACGGGCCTAGCGACCGTGCTGTTTCAACTGCGAAATTCTCTCGCTAATTTCTTCCTTGGTCTTCCACGCTTGCAACTCACTCGAAGATAAACTTCCAGAAATATCCCATTTTTAATTGGTTGAAACTGTTACTCTGTGTAACGGGTGAGATAGCGAACACCATTTTGTTTCGACAATTGTGTAAATTCAAACGCTCGTACAGACATCAGCAAATATTTGCGGTGAATGAAACCAACGTAGGTTTGAAGATTGGAGTCTCGCCTTTAAAACGACTGCTTGATGATTATTCAATGGAAAGTGTGCCAGGAATCCGTAAGCAATATTTTGAATAATGGTACGTGACATTTTTTGGCACACCCTGTATTATGTACGTAGATGCAGTGGACTCAAATTGTCTCTATTTAAACTGTGACAATTTCGTAAAAAAAGTGACACAACAATGAATTTGGACTCATCTTAAAGATAGAAGCTCGTAGTTTCATAATCCATCGTTCTTTTCATTTCAAGATTGTTCGCTCTACAAAGATTTCATTGAAGCTACAACTTTCTCATTTCTCGAAGAATTCTAGAAAATCAGTTTCCGGGAAGTACAGCATTATTTCTGGGGGTGTGAGAGCAAGTTGTCTGGGAAGACGATGCTCGTAGCTGTTCTATTATGGTTGCAGGAAACTTGCCAGCCGCGGAACTATTGACTCATGCTCGCAGATAAGCGAAGACCGGGTTAATTTTCGCGGGAGGTGTGCAGCGGCGGCGATCGCTTCCGGATAAGAGTAAAATTGTATCCAACGAAGGGATTCCGTGAGGGAACGGAGTGAGAATCAACGAAGTAAGAAATGACCGTAGCCGAGGCAGTCGAGTTGATGCTGCGGCAGGGATTAGGCGAGTTTATTACCAGAAAGGGAAGTTGTTTCGAGATAGTAATAGCGAGTTTCGTTATCGCAGATTTGTGCAACGAGGCAACTACACACGTTCCTCCCTCTTTCTCTGGTCCTCCTGGCCAACATTACCGCCATCTTTCACCTTTTCTCCTCCTCGTTTTCGTTTCTCCATCCGGTTGTTCTTACCGCTGAAAGCCAAGAGGAGGATGATATATAAGGAGGATGAAGCGAGCAAAGAGCAAAATCCACGCTGAGAAAACAGCCGGAAGATCTGGGGACCGAGGTGGATGAAGAGAAACGAGCTGAGAATAACACTGCGACCGGCATCAACCATAAAACTATTAAAGACTCATTGCCGTCGCGCTGCTGCTGCTTCTCGGCTGCTTCCAGCAACCTCTCTACAAACTTCCTTTCTTCTTCTTCTTCTTCTTCTTCGGCGGCGGCGGCGGCGGCGGCGGAAGAAACACTTAGACGTTAGATTTGCCGGAAACGATCGTTCGGCTAAATTGCTCCGCCGGATTCTCGGCTTGAAATTGTTTGAAAAACGATTCCCCAGGCAATGATTTTCTATTACATTATACCGAACCAGGACTTTTGGGAGGGTCCCAAACTTTCGAACCGTTTATTGATCTTACTTCGTAATCATACCTTGCGACCGATCCTCCCGTTCCCAGCTCCTTCCCGATTATTCTTTACGCTTTCCAGCGACAATCTTCCGCCGTTCGTAGAATTTGCTTCTGTTGTGTAACATTTTTGGAAAACCCTGTAATGTGTACAGTGACTCACCACTAATATACGGACACCTAATAAACTAATATACCTACTCGTTAAAATTCACAAGGGCATTTCTAATATCCGCCCTATGGAATCATCGAGTAGAAGGGGTCAATGCCCTTTCACTTTTAAATTCTTCTGACACATATCCACAAATCCTTATCCTGCGCTATAATTGTGTTCACAACACCGTACATAATACACTGGAACAAACCACACATACGCTCTAGTAAAACAATGCATTTGGACTGATTTGAAACTTCATAATCCATCGTTCAATTGATTCCAAGATTTTCATTCAACTATGAAAATGTCATTCGTGTTTCAAGAAACTTGTTAATTTTTGAAAGAATTCTAGAAAATCAGGTATCGCGATTGTTTGATAGGCAGCGCCGTAAATCCGCCAGCTCCGACGGTAAACTGTGCATATTAATTTCATTTCGTGCGATCGACTGCGTTCGCTGCCTCCGAGATAGACGTCTCCGAATGCCTCGTTCCGCGTAATTATACTAAATAATCACGACGTCGCGCGGCGTAACGATCGAATTATAACGATTTGCATTCTCTTTGTTTCAGGTAAGTAGCGCCAACTGTTGCCGCAGCCACCGTCGTTGCCGTGCCATCCGTGAAATCCTGGAACCTAATTTCCAGCAGCCGCGTAAGAAATTATCAGATTTTAATTATCGTCGGTGAACACGCGAATCCGAGGATCGGCAGCCATGAATCGGCACGCTGCGCCGCACCGTGCGCATCCAAGCCGGGCCCCGTTCCTTTCTCGCGCGCTTATCCTCCGATAACTGGATTAATATCTACGATGGATTTCTTTGTCGGAAAGATAAAGGAAGATTGTTCAGAATTCATGCGCAGAAACGATTCACCGCCGGTACATGTGAAGTATTCATCAGCGTAATAGAAATTCCATCAAGATCTGAATAGCGCTTAACCGAACCGAACCACTTAATTTCTTGCGGCCCGGTGCCTTGTGTCCGGCAAGACAATTTTCTCTTCTGTGGTCTGTCGTTGCTGTTACTTATTTTCTCATTCAGCTTTCAATTAACCCAACTTGACCCGTGATAAATTCATGAATTTTTTGTTTGCAAGATGAATTTTTTAATTAATCCGGAAGCAGAAAATTGCCGATTTTATATCGAAGTTTTCATAAAAAAAAAGTCGATAGAGAAGTGCACATTTCGTATTAGAGTTTTGGAGAGACCAGTTTTGTAAAAATTCATTTGGTAAATATTGTTGAAGGAATTATTGTTCTCAATTGTTTTCAGAAACTTTATAAGGTGCATCATAGTTAAAAAAAAAAAATGAAAATCTATTTTGTTCGCTGCTTCTTTACTTTTTTCTAGGTGTATTGTGTAATATTACACATTTTCATATTCATAAAAAGATAATGTGTAGAAACTTAAAAAATCGATATAATATATTTGAAACAATAATTACAATATTATTTAAATGTGCGACCCAGAGTTGTCAGACGAGGGGAGAGAGCACGAATCGACGGGCAAAGTTACCCCCTCTCTGCCAGTACCGGACGAATGGCGTCGTAGAAGGGAAAGGTAGAATAGGGACAAAATTCTCCTCTCTCTTCCCTTCTTTTTTGAAGGATCTGCGAACCATGAACCAGTGACACGATAGCATAGAAAATTTGATTGTGTTTGACGAAGCACGTATGGCTCGGAATCAATCGGCGTCTCCAAGTTATGCGGAAGCGAGCTCGTCGTAACGCTGCGCTACCATGATACTCTACCTCTGGTCTCTTTACTCTATAGTTCACCCCATCATCGCAACGACCTGTTTGAAAAGCGGAAAGTGTAAACTTGCTGGTACACGTTCGCTGCCTTTCGAACGGTTGCACGAGCTAATATGTGTAGGGCGCAAGTAGCAATCGTTCCTTGCGTGATTCATGACCCGATGACAGTCTGCAGAATTATGTGTTTTAGTAATCGTTCGGCTTTTACGCGGAACATACCGTTTCCCATCGTTTATTCCCTCAACCTTTGTAGTCAGTCGAAAATAATTCAGTGTTCTAAAATTTTATTTTGTTATTGTTATCGTCAATGCCAACAAATTATTTTCTTAAAAATCAGTTTACACTGACAGATTCGTCATTCGAAGATATTCAATAAAATCGATGTTTCACCCCAACTTTGTCCAACATTGTTTTGAGTTCTGTATCATATAAAAATTTGGGTAAACTTTACTTTACCGGACTCAAAATTAGTACCTTTCTCCTACGAATTATGATGTATTCGATGTGTAATCCAGTAGATTTGTGCAGATCCTCTAGGATCAATAGTCGAGGAGCTATGGTCGTTTAAAGTTGAGCATTCTTGACAGGTAAGGGCGCCGCCAAAAATGCTCAACTTTACTAGAGGTTCGAAACTTCGATCTGCGATTGTTCTTTTCGACGAGTTAGGTCGGTGCTAAACGCGGTGGCGAATTTTTAATAGGACTGCATACTCCGTAAGCTGGAAAACATTGTAATAGAAAACATCGGAACGCGATCTCGTATTCCGATCGAGCGAACAGCGAAGGCTGCAGGCTGGTTATCGAATTTCACGAAACGAGGATTTTCAATTAGCACGGAACTTGGCAGACTGCATGGCTCGAGTGACAAAGCGGTGGTTGTTCCGCGTCGCGAAAGACGCAATTACGCTAACACATTTCCAAACCTAGGCGACACGGTCTATCGCTTTTGTTTTTATCAAGGAGAAGCCGGAGACCAAGGAGATGCGAACCCGAGTTACCTGTTGATACCAGATGACTCTCCCGCTGCCACGGCTAATTGCGAAAGTGAGACAATGAGGCTCTGCAGCTGCAGTTCCAGCACTCCTGTCACATCTGCGAAACACGGCATCCTTAAAACGCCGTTTACGATTATCGCCGCTGATAGCGAACGCTATCTTCGCGCTATCTCCCCAAGATTGCTCCGATTTCGTTTCGCGTTCTAACGGAATCCCATGAAACAACGCCCGTAATCATTCGCATTCCGTTGGAATACGGTTTACAGATTTTAACGGCGAATATTCCGAAAATTGCTCCTCGTTGCAATTAACGCTGCGTCGCCGTTTATTCCCCGCTCGTTCGCCAACCTCTCTGCGAATTTCTTTTTCTCCATTTTTTAACAAACATTTCTACCCAATAATGCTCTGTTCACGTGTGTAATAGATTTTTAAATTGCTTCGAAATTGCACACCATTCGCAGAACTTCGATAAAAATTAAAAACGTTATTGCGCATCAACGTTATCAGAATCGAGCTTCGTCCATAAATCATTTTTGGAACATATTTAATTACCTGCGTTTTTCGTATGCACGAAAATAAACGAAGGGACACTCTGTTTGATTTTTTTGTATTTTAGGGAGATCGTTTTCTGTCCCTTGTTTCGTTTCAACGTATCCGATTCGCAAATCGAGGAGAGAATTTTCAATTTGATATTGTTTCGCTCTGACGAATAAAGTTTCACGTACTGGCGACGTCCAGTGAACCAAGAACAGTGAAAATTTCACGTTCGACGAATTTCACGCAATCGAGAAGCAATATGGACCTCCGTTGCTCCCGGAGCCGGGGCAACTTTCCTCCCTCGGAAATGGAGAACGTTTTCAATCCGTCCCGCGTCTCTATCCAGCTGTACGCAACTTCCACCGATTTGTCCGTTGTCTGCCGTTTACCCTACCATGTGCACAACGTCGGTGTTAGGACCCCGAGGTTAGGCTGAGTTTATCAAGCAGACGCCACTTTGTTGTTCTCTCGATTTCTCTTTCCTTCAAGTCTCCACGGTAGACCTGTCTTGCTGATTTTTGAACTTGCTGCCAGGAATATGTCATGACTAGACTGCAGATATTTTATTTATAACGAAATCGATTGGGTGAAATATAAGACAGTAATAAATTAGAAAAATTTAAGAACACTGTAACGTTGTTTTTATTGTAACAAAGTCATCTTGGGATGAAATCAATTTTTATTTCCTTCCTGCTTCCCACAATCGAAGCAGAATATTTTCATCTTGTATAAAAACCCGCGGTCGATGGGGCTAGAAAGAAATTACGGTATCAGGGTGTTTAAATTGGGCTTTTATGATACTCGATGTATCATTCTCAGGTATGGAATAGCATTAGTACGATACAACAATTTCCCGCCCAGCACGTTTCGTAGGATACAGAGCGATTTTATTAGAAACCTAGCGATTGTAATTGTGCCTTTGCAAAGATGATCTACCAAATAATTTGCAAACCAACAGCAACCCCAATACTTTCGAAATTCGGTAGCGAAGCGATAGGTGGTGTCCAAGCTCAGCGCCCCGAGTTCGCAGAACTTTGAAAGCCCCGATCGAGTTCGGCAGCGAGAATTTCGCAAAATCAAAGATATGCGGAAGTTCGAAGGAAAGTTAGGCGCATTCGTCGAAAGGGAAAGCGCAACAAACACGAGCGAGTTGTTGATCAGAAGGGTGAATAAAGGGCTGGTTTTTCGGGGAGGGGTGGGGAGAAGAGGGAGCGAAGAGATCCTTTGATAATTTAGGGCACGTTGCAAGAAGGAATAGCAAGGGGCAGACGGTATTATTACGGTAATGTTATTAAAACTTCGCTTCTTCGGCTCCATCCCGGCTAGCTCTCTGCACCGCCATGCTTTTGTCCTTAATTAACGAGTTAAGGAGGAAAAGTTAGGACCTGTAAACCTGAAGGAACAACGTGCCGGAGCCCGCGGGATGCGACGAATGACGAAATTAACGACTCGTCCTTTCCACTCGAAGTCTCCCCGCACGTGAGCTAGAAACTTTCGGTCAACTTCTTCGGGGCGAGCCTGTCCACCGGCTTTTGGAATAGAAAAAGTTCCTCGGCGAAATTCGAAACGGCTTGTCTAACTTTTTCTTTTTTTCTTTTTTTCTTTTTTTTTTACGATGAATTTAAGCAACTCCATCACCGGTTGCTGCGTCGACGCTCCTCGAGGAACGCCCCCGTTTTGTTTCGACGAACAACAAAGTCGGATCATATCGAAGCTAACCAGCGGCATTGCCGCGAAACCGAGTCGCATAATTGGATGGAACAGTTCCGCCGATGCTTCTTCGATCGATTTTCGAGGAGTTCGAAACTCATCGCAGCGCCGTGACTAAAGCCTGTTTTCTTAAAGGCTCCCGCCGCATCATCCTTCGAAACATTCGAACTTCAACCTCTCCACCCTCGCTAGTCAACTTCCACCTTTGCTAAGTACCTTGGATTCTAAATTATTTAATGCGTCGCTCCTCGAAGATCTCATCAGTCTCTCGTTGCTCTCTGTAACTGATTCAGAACAGCGCAACTTCTTCCCCGCTATCGCTCCACGACTCGATGCTGAACATTTTTATTTTGCATGGAGATCCGCAGTCTAATGATTTTTATAAGATCATTTTCTATGAAAGCGTCGTTGTAATTGCAATAATTGTGAAATGAAATATATAAAACAAGGTTTCTGTGTCGAAAACGAGGAAAATGGAGTTTCTTCAGCAGTGTGTCGCGCATTTTCTTGTTACACTGTGTATTCAAATTGACAGAAAAAAAAAAAGAAAATGTCGGAGAGTAACGACGTCACCGTGTTTTTCCAAGACGGCTACGGAAAGAACGAAACTTATGGAAACTTGATAACGCTTAATCTTTCTGGCGGAACTTCTCAACTCTCCTGCAAGAACGTTCGAATAATAATTTCGAAAGCTATTTAAACGCTTAATAAAACTTTTAATTACTTCGTAGTAATTAATAAGGATTTACGTACGAAACGATCACGAGCTTGTTACGGGCTGAACGGTTGCTAATTGTTGAATATCGGACACCGCGGATTAGTAAAAAATAAATCCAAAGTACAACCGATCTTGCGTGAATTCTGTATTTGTTGCATTAAGCAGATGCATATTTCAGCTGTTGTTGTGTATTAATAAACCAGCTTTCACGCTTCGTGAAAACAATGAAATAAAATATCAGTCGCTTACATTCAGGAATTATTACAGGATAAATAAGCATCGCATAAATTATTCGATGATTTCATTATTCATAGCAGTCACAATATAATTTCTTTATATTTCATTTACAGGCCGCGGTGCATCGATGCGAGACAAAGAAGCAACGCGCTTGATAAAACAAACTAAAATAAAATAATAACGTGTAAATAGAAAAGAATTATTTGTTGACACATTTGAAGACACTAATTATGCGAACAAATGGGATTGGCTAAACAAACGCGGTTTAAAAGAACAAACACGATACGTTCCAGAGTGTTCAAACGAATTACATGTATCGGTGAAACATAGATCCGCAAATACATAAATCCGAAACTTTTTGAAAGGTACACAAACGCGCGCATACGAGAAACTCGTCAGTGTTTGAACGATCTAGAATAAAAGATTTTATTTCCATAGAATTTGCTTCTGCTGATCGCTATATAAATCAGATTAATTGGAACCTAATTAGACTAGCGTCTGAAAATATTTTAATGATAGAATAAAAATTTAGTGGTATACTTATTAGCCACTCAATTAACGAATTTCTCATTGGGTCACGATAGCTGCAGTCCAGAAACGGATCTTTGAGTCAGCAATATGTAGCTTCAGTTTCCTGTAGGATAACCTTGTCGTATTAGGTGGCATTAGATTGATTACTCAGAATCTCGACAATATCAACAACCCAGTATGGATACGAAAGACTATCGTCTTATAAGGTTCTTATCCTACAGAATGTGCTTTGTCTTCAATGTGTTGGCTGATGAGAGAATGATGAAACAGTGAAAATACATCGTGCGAAGTTTTTGATCTTCAAGTCTGTGGCAGTTTCATTGGCAAAGGTTGCCTGCACGTTAAATAGTTTTAGTATTTATACGCGAGCTAAGAAGTACGGATACACTATGTAGGTATGAAGAATGAACGTAAACCTAATTAATATATGTATGTATGATCAATAAAGAAGAATTGATTGCAACAAAGTATGGCTTAATAATGGCTTATCTATTTATCAGTAGATTTTGAATAGGCCCGTTGCGAATCGGGTTCGATCGAGCAGAATTGTTGGAAAAGATTGTCGCGATGAATTAATCAGTACGAAATGAGCAGATTCCCCGGAACCGAAGATACGGAGGGAACAACAATGAAAATGTTGATCGGAGGCCACCGGGAACAACAAAGATGATCGGATTATGCCGTGGCGCTTGAACCGGCTGCATTGTGAACAGAAGTATCGTTTCCAGGTTATTGCTACAGGTTTTTCAACGGTCCGTAAATAGTCGCGTCGACGATACGGACAAAGCCAATGAGAATAAGAGTGTCAGTACGCGAGCATAGATTAATATCCGAACGGATTATTAATGAAGCGTAATGACACATCTTTTATGATCATGCGTAGCCGGCAGCCTGTAATTTGAATAAGCAAAAGGAGCCGCCCTTCGGGCGATACATCGGTTTTGCCCGTGATATTACAGACTAATGTAGACGCAGGGGAAGTTACAATAGCAAGAAAGATATATGAGATGAGATGAGAGAGTGAGAGAGAAAATGGGAGGCTGTAACTGCTGGTTAGAGACGAGGAATAGAGAAAGGGAGACGAGCTGCGCATTTCGTGCCTCGTTCGATCAGTCATGAGAGCTACAGCGTCTAATTAAGCTCGCGTTAAAATCCCAACAGTAATCAGGTCGACGAGTCATTTGTCAGCGTCGATCCGGATGGGAATTGGGCAATGCGATTATATCCTCGTACTCTCGGCTCTTATTCGATCGCGCCGCCAACATGGCCGATATTAACTTTGCGCATCGTACGAAGTAGATTTCCAAAGCACCGAATAATACAAACGATCCTCCATCGAGACGACCAGGCAGTACTTGTAATTAAACTGCGGATCTTTATGCAAACTCTCTCGCTTTCAACGGCGACCGCGAAATCCGGGTCCACTCGAATTCTAAACTCACATTTTTCCATCATGTTTACCATCATTTTATTGTCGATAGAATTTTCATGCGAATTCGCTATTTTCTGTATTAATTCAACAGCTTTCTGAAACTCGATAAATGTTTTCTCAGTTTTACGTTTCTACTCGTTTTTATAATAAATGTATAAAATCCGCAGTCTAATTATCGAACTTCATTAAAATAAATTGCAATTGAATTCTTCTCCTATTCATCGTCTCTTATTCAATCAAAATCAGTTTTACATTTCTATTCATTTTTATAATAAATGTATAAAATCCGCAGTCCAATTATCAAACTTCATTAAAATAAATGACAATTTATTCATTAAAATCGTGAATCTGATTGTTAACGAACTATTTCTGCGTACGTTAATATGAAAAATAGCATTTTATAAAATTATGAATTTGGAATATAAAGTAAGAAACTGTCTACCTCTGTGAAATTATTTAAGAAATTATTCTTTATACATATATGACGAATCGTATATATAATTAATACTATAATGACAAAACGTGTACAGATAGGATTTTTTCGAAAATTCCGAGAAGGTGAAAATTTTTCAATAATCCAGGCGATTCTGTTGGAATAGTTGAATCGATTAATGAAGAAATTGGATGATCGAAGTTCGGTGACTCTATCGACCACATGCGCTTCTAACGTTCCCCCTTTGTTCCCGATAACGACTGACGTGTCGCATATAACCATGATGCGCCACGCGCACTCAATGACCTTAACAGATGTGCATCCACGGTTCCAATTTTACTGCAGCGTCGGCGAACGACAATCTGCGCGTGGTGCACGTGGCACGATTATCGGCAATCGGCAGTGCTATAATATTGTTCGATAACAGACGATTTACTCGTTACAACGATCGTTTCGCAGCGTTGTCGGCTCCTTTGCCGTGACAGTCCGCGGCATAATGTCCGAACAAAAACCTTCCTTTTAAATATTTCAACGAGGTCTGTTTTTCCTTTTCGACGCGGGACCGCCCGTGGAAAAACAGGCATTTTTCCGTTCGGAAGCAAAGCACACGCAATGTCGAGTCGCGTAGCATGTGACAAAATTGTAAACTGTACCGGTGGAAAAACGTGACACGTATTTTACAGTCAGACATGTTTGCGTTCTACGTCAAAACGTTTCGCATGAAAAGTGACTGAGTGGTAATTGATCTGGGTGCCGAAGGTTTATCGAATTTTTCACGTGACCCAGTTGACAAGGAAAGGAACGAATCGGACAGCTCGTATGCCACGCACGTACGCCTGCATTTGCATGCTCTTAAGCCTCTCCGATATCTTTTTTTTTTCCCGTGATTAACTCGTCCAATCCTCGAACAATAGATTTCTGCCTCGAGACGAATTCTATGTATACCGCGTTTAAACACGACCAATCTCATTTGTGCTCACTTCTTGGTAGACTCGCGAGACCGAGACTTGTGTCCCCGCTCTACCTTCCCCTTCCACGACGCTACCCCCACGATTCTCTGTCGCGCATGCGTCGCAATGCCACGTGACTAATCCGATACTGGCACAGAGCATTGAATTAATTTTAATTTAATTACATTGTAATTCTCGTAATTAATGTAATTTAATTACAAAGTATTTTATAATCGTACTGTAATTGTGCAATTACGAATTACATTGTAATTTAATTGAATGAAGATCTGAATTCTAAATCACAATATAACTGGAGTAATTCAAATGTAATTCTGTAAACTCTGTACTGGCAGAGAGAGGGTAACTTTATCAATTGCGTCAAACTGGAGAGAAAGAGAGAGTGAAATAGAAATTTATTTTCTTTAGAAAGAGTATTTTTAAAAAATTTTACCAATGGTTTTACTGTGTTTTTTTTAAGTTACACCCAAATACTAATTTTCATTACGTCCATTCATTACTCGAGTAATCCTGTGTAATTATTTAAAAAACGCTCGTATAATTATTCACTATAAAATCATTCTTCAGGTAATAGATCATAGCTTCGTAGTTTAGGAAGCACAAATTGTGGAAGAGTGATTTATTTAAAAAATAGACTGCGGATCTTATGTATTTGTGACAAAAATGAGTACGTGTAATTTAAAACATGAAAATCTCATTAAACGAATTTAAAAATATATTTTTATATAATTTTCAACCCTTTAAACATATTAATTCAGAAGATAAACTATGTCACTCCGGTTTGTCGCAATTCAGGTAGAAAATTTTTAATTTGCATAAAGATCCGCTGTCTATTAATAAATAATAAATAAATAATACAACGATGTTTCCAAGTTCTAGTAATATTTTTGTTTCAAATTGCACCTGCTCGTTTTTGCCATAAAGATCCTCACTCTACGCGAATAATATTGAAGCAACGTTGAAATGAAAATAAAAAGTGTACGATAAAACTATGGAATCGAAATGAAATGTTTGTTTTCGATAGTTTTTGAACAAGATGGATTCACCCCTCGAGCAGTAGGGAAACACGCACCCTCCTCTGCGTTTTCCACGGGAAGTAACATCGAAATCGGAGATAGACAGACGGACGATGTTCCTTGTCAGTTTTCAATTCGTTCTCGACGTGCAGGATCGACGAGGATGTTTCGTTATTTGCAAAATTAACCCAGTTTACCCTCGGCGACTCGGGGAAGGCAGACATTTCCTTTCAACCCTCTTGTCTGTTATAGCTCTGGTACCCGTTCTCTGTTGAAACTGCGGTTGTGCCACGATGATGGAGAAAGAGGGAAAGATTACATGCATACATTGAGAGGGATAAGCGTGGCGCGACAATGTTTCGCATAATTATTATCGATCACGAATTACATCGCCTGCGGGAATTCGCCGGTCTCAGCCTGTCCTCTCAATGCCAATCTGCTGAAATATTCATTGCGCCGCTGCTAATCTATGTAGCAATAATTACTTGCGCTACGTCATCGGTAGATTGCACGCTTCCACGTATTTTTTCTAGAGGTGTACAATACTGAAACGCTTTCGAAAAGATTGTTCTTCAATTCAATTTTCCAAAAAGAACAATCTTTCCAATAAAATGTTTGTTAACATTTCATCGTATCGACGAAGGATTCAAGCCATTTAACAATTTGTTTCAATTTGGATTGAATAGAAAATACACGATAATTGTTTACGAAGAAAGTACTACATGTTCAATAAATTGCGAATTTATATCCAGCAAATTGCTAACTTTTGATCACGTGAAATAATAAACGTCGCGTGTTGACACGTCAAACAGAATCACACATGTGTGACATTTGCTAAATTCATATTTCGCCGATATTTAAAAATCGGAGTATACAAAACACGAAGTTCACGCGGCAACACGTTTTGTTAACAGTTGTGAATCGGTTAATTCATTTCCCGTGTACATAGAATCACGGTTTTTGTTTACTGTTTCACGCGTTTTTAAAGTTGTTGCGGACAATAAAAACTAAATAGAGTGCGTCTCGTTCGTCACGGCTGGTTTCATTTAGGTCGAAAAAGTTTATTAAAACAGTCCACGTGGTTCGGTGCTTTCAACTAGATTCAAGTTGGGTTGCGAGTAGCGAACATTTACCATATAACTTTTGATATAGTCGGTGTAACAGGTAAATGAAATTACTTTTAACGAAGTTTCACGGTGGATATCGTATTGTTCGTTTCAAGTGAAAGACAATGATGCAATATTGTATAAAATACGCTTGGGTGCTCGCGCAACACAGCATAAGCACACCAGTCAAACACTAAAAGTGATGAAATGTGTATCTCTGTAATTACCGAACACCTGTAACCCCGAAACAGTCAACAAAGGCCCATATTTATTATCAAGTTCAGCGTCAACATCGATAATTTGCTAGTTTGAAGTTTCCTCTGTAAACTATTACCGCAAACTAAGGGAAACAGGCAGTATCCAAAATGAAATATTGTGCTAGTCGAACGTGGATATACCGTATCCGGCGTGTAAGTGTACAGCCCATGCTGTCCTATATTTTTAATATATTCAATATTTTCTATAATTAATATATTCCATATATTTCCATTATTCTATATTTTATATATTTTCAATTAACATTTACTTCGATAATTCAATATTTCTTGATACTTTCTTGGAACGCACCTGTGGTTAATTGACTCTGTTCCTCTAATTTCGAAACTGTGGATCGTCAAGTCTACAGATCCCATAAATTGTCAACGTACGAAATGTTTCTACAATTTCGTATTTGATCCCCGCATTTTTCTTGAATTGCACAAACACGCGCAACCTGCTGACCCAACTTCGACTATCAACCCAGCAACTTCGAAATAAAAAAATGGAAGAGTTTAGAAGTAGACAGCGCTAATATGCTGAATACATTATTAAGATTAGTTTGAAAACTGGACAAACGGTTTTGTCGTTAATGAAACTTCGTCGACGTATCAAAAGGGAATCGTAGGGCTTCATTGTTTCCGGTCGGATCGATTCAATAATTTCCACGGAGTAATATGACAAATCGAGAACTGGATATAATAAAAAGCGAAGAAGTTGGGTCTCAGGTGTTCGAATTGGACGGTGGATCCAACAAATTTTTCACCGTTCCACAAAAGCTGTGGGACGAATGGGTGCGGCGGGGCTGTGGAGAACCATTAATAAAATCTTAGAAACTAAGTTGCCGGCATAGTCCTTTCTCTTGGCAAGGAGAATCGTCGGCGAATCAGTCGGCACGTCACGTGCCAAGTCGCCAGAGTTCGAAAGAGTTACAGTTGAACCGCGGACAGTAATATTGGACCTTCGAGCCGGATAAGCCAATCTCGAATCATTGGTCTGCCAGATTTTCAGCGGACCGGATTTCTACGAACGGTGACGTTCTACGAATAAAGCACTCAGCAAAACTGCCACAATCGCTGACAGCTTAGGGCCAATCCAGTTTTCTTTCCGATTCATCCACAATGAAGGGTTGAAAGATTGTTCTCATCCGAAAAGATTATATTAGGTCATCCCACAACAGAGGTGAGCATTATTTGGCGAAACTATTTTAACAATCGGAGACATGAAACAAAATATATTACTTTTTGCATATTGTTATAATACTCTGAGAAACCGCATAAGCATTAAACCCATAAATGTATTGAATTCTGACCATTATTTTTTCAGTAATAATATTTAAAATTGAAATTGAACATAAAGACAAAATACAAATATTTTCAATATTCTTCAAATAAAATACCTTTTCACCTTTATCGGTGAAGAAGAAATTTTGACGACGTCTCTCTTCAACTCCCTCCCTATCTTCCACCCTCCCTCTCTCTCTCTCTCTCTTTCTATCTGCTTCCGTCTCCAAAACCTGTAAGTCGGTGCGTTCATTCAGAAACTCGGAGAGAGAAAGAGTAACCTCGGTTCGCGAGGCAGCAACGGTGAAGCGTGTATTTAATCAGGAATCACAGTGGGACACGTCACGACAAGGTTCTCGACGGAGAGCGACCTCGGAGAGCGAATCTATGTAACTACGGTCAAATAACACAAGTAAGAGGAAACTGTAATTTGACGTCTTAGAAGAGAATCCTACGAATGTTTTCCCTCAGGATTTCTATAAAATTCAGACGGCGCGGCGCGTCGCGTCGCGTCGCGGCGAGGAGAGAAGTTAAATGCCAGGTTGCCCACATTTTCCCATCTACTGTTGCCCTTTTTTTCGTAAACAACGCTTACGGGAACTAAAACTTATCTTAATACTTATATACAATGGAGTAATTTCGAGTTTATATATTTAATGAGTAAATACTAAAATAATTCTGAAAAACATCCTCCATAAACGTCAATCAAAAATAATCTCCAACACTTTCCACGCGTTTGCTCCACCTTATAAATACTAAATATAAATCTGCGTTAATTAAATCTCAATTTGAACACGTAACATTAAAAATAAGAGAACGTGAAAATGTCGAGAGCGAAGTACATTTGCCAGAGACGCTGTCGCGGCGAGTTTTCCAATTTTGTTTTCCAGTCCTTTCCGGATGGCATCCGTGGGTTAATAATTTCGTAAGCCTTTTGACTGACACCTTCCGTATGAACGTGTAAAAAAATGGCGCACGCGGTCGGATAACTGGGCGACAGATCCCCCCCCCCTTTCTCTCTCTATCTCTCTCTTTTTACCGTTTTTTACCGTTCGTCTCCCACTCCGTTTGAAATGACTTTAGCGGGGCGTAATAAAGAATTCCTCGCTCGACAGATATCCAGACAGCTGTATTCTTTCCCTTTGTGGAACGATAATGAAGGCCTTCCGAGACTCTACGTGACAAGACGGAGGTTAAAACGTGTGGGCGCACTCGTCCCAGGCTCGGTGTACCTCAGGACCGAGCCCCGGAATTGAATTCAAATTCTCGGGTGGCTCGTGTTTGCACTGCAAACATTGTTTCCCCCGGCCGGTGTAACGGCCGTTGTTGTGTGTGGGTTATACGCGCACCAAGAAACCGGGACGGGGGTTGATAATTGTGCCGAAGATGCGCCGGTTTGCTGTCTTCGCTCTCCGCGAGTCCCTAACTGCCGGCAGTCTACGTAATAAAGATAAACGGAGTCGCGCGCGGCCAACAAATTGACGGAACCGGGGACGGGTCGGGTCGGGCCGGGCCGGGTCCGCCCGAGACCAACGGAATTTACGTGCTCTCGCCCGATAAAACACTTCATCCTGCAGTGAAAGATTATCCTCGGGAAAATCGCCGTGGATCGCTAATTAATATGCAACGTTGCGATCCTCCTTCGCGAATTAATATACAGTAATAATTATTCATTTAACTCTCGCAAGGTAGGGTCTAATAACACGTAAATGGTAAGGTGGGTCTCTTAGACCCCGATAAATGAATTTCACAATTAAAGAATAACACAGGATCAAAAGTAAACAAACAGATTTAATCTTATTCATATAAAAATTCTTATCGAGGAAGTATTCAATAGATACTCCAAAACTACCACAAAACGACCACAGTTCGCAACAAAGAAATCTGAAAATATTCTCAAAAATGTGCCTCAGGATCCAAAATATGTCACATTTTTTCAGAATTTTAGAAGGAATTAAAGACCGGAAAAGTTACCCTGTAACTACCCTCATAGGGGTTTTTTCTTGGTCAGCTTTCGAATGGTTCAATAGTCAATGAAAAATCTCTAAGGGCAGTTTTGATCATCTTATTCGGCTAGGCTGGGGTCTCTGAGACCTTGCGAAGGATAATATAAAATGCAATAAAATAACTACAAATAATAATAAAATAGCTACACAACCAATATTAGCCGAGTTGCGTTCTTACCGATTCACCCCGTATATGTATCCTGAATTCTGAAACTTCTGCTTCTGCATTATGTTCCGTTTAACTCGATTTAGTATGAATATTTTGCTAAGACGCGATACCGTGGAAATTGGATATATGAAATATAGAATGCTCTGATGCAGTGTAAAATATTATCTGAACAAGAAAGATGGTGTTTTGCTCGTTTATAATGTTGCTAGAGTGCAACATTATTTGTAGACTGCCGGACCTCCGTGCATCTTTTACATGAAGTTCGGGTTCAAGAAAGATATATTTCTTGTCCTAACCATTTTTATAAGATGAATGTAACGTAACAGTTCTTTCAGTGTACAAATAAATTCTCTCGTTATTATTTTCTTCGTATATAAGCTCATCGAGTAGAGATCGTGTTCCATCATTCTTCCGTTTATAGAGGCTCTTCAGCTATTACGGAAGTAACAATTTCTTAAGCTTTCTCAATGGAATCCATACTTGCCCGATCTTTTTTTTTGTAATAATTGTTGTGCGCATATTATGTGTAGAAATTGAGATCCGTTTTCGTCGAACAGGAAGACGGGTCCTGATGGCACGGTCCGCGCGATGTTAATTACGAACAGACAAGCGATCCCGAAAGCGACGCTGATTTGTTAGCGAATCTGGCAATCACGCAAACTGAACTACTAATACAGATACTTTACGTTTCGATAAACAAGTGATTTCGGAAGATTACGAGATCGTTCGGTTGCATGGATTGTGTGATGCTAATGAACGAGCATGGAACGCTGACGCACACGTGCCCACCGCGCTTGCATGTATACATGCGATCGGTCAACGGGTAGGGTTACCGTCGTAACATGCTTATCATGTTCTAAATCACAATCGTATTGCCAAAACCAATCGCACGGTTACAGCTCGAATTGAATTCGACAGGAGTTATTTGATTGCATCGGGTATCGGTATCGTAGGGCAAGTTTTGCTCGCGGAATAATCGAGTTTTTCGATTGAACCGTTCATTGAAATTGTTATCGTCTCATCGAGTGTTCAATGCGGCGATAGTAATTAAATATTATCAATATCGGATGCGATTATCCTTTAATATCGCAAGGCGTGAGAAGTCGCGATTAACTTTTCATTACTCTCATAAAGTACCTACAATCTCAAAACATTAAACGTTAATTAACACATTTAGGTAGTTATTGTATTCGATAAAAATTTATTTCCTTGTGTCCACCACACTAGCAAATATTTATCTTGCATTTTTTTATGTCGAAGTGATATCAAGTTCCACGTAGAAAGTGAAGTGCGAGTAACTGAAGGCTAAAAGCGTTCCAAACATAAAGGTGTCCATCACACTAGAAAATATTTATCTTGCATTGTGGTAGTCATTTTACTGAATAAAAATTAATTTATGTTGGAGTCGTATAAAATTCCATGTAAACAGTTCTGTAGAAAATGGAGTGCGAGTGACTGAAGGTTAAAGTTTAAAGAATCGAAATGAACGTTCATCGAATTAATTCGGCACGCGAAACACTATCGAATTCTCTCCAACTTGCTGAAAATCGTAAAACTAACTATAAAAATATTATAACGCGTACTAATATAACAGTAAAAAGTTGTGGCGCGTTTTAAGGATCGTTCACGGGGTATAACGCGAACTTTGATATATTCCAAGGGTTAATTCATTAGATTGAATTGAAACGGACTCCGCGTAAACTCTCAAACTCCAATTACGGTGTTACTACTTTCCCAAAAGGCATAAAATGCCACCTTACTTCGGTGTATATGCCATGTTTCAGTATTCAAGTAGAAGTTATTGCCATTCACGTTATATGGGAGCAAAACTTCGCTGAAAGATGACTCCGGCTCGAAAGGTCCCTCTCTGCATCTCATCCGGATCTTTTAAGGTGGAATCCAACGAGAATTCTCTTCTCGTTGCTTCGCGTTTTCCTGCAACGATGATTGTAGAAACTCCATTTACATGCTCCATTAATGAAACACACTGGTAAATATGTACAAACTGTTCCAACACATCCGTTCAATCGGAAACTTGAGAAAGCGAAATCACGAACGTGGAAACTCCTATGTTGCTTTCAGAACATGAAAACTCGCATTATTACAAAGTAATAAAATTCATTTAAAGCGGTCGACAGAGTAAATGAAATCGAGTTTGTTAATGTATTAATACAGACGAGGTAGCATTGATATATGTTTTATTAACAACTCTACGATCGATATAACGAAATAAATTCTATTAACGTTTGTGACCATAATGGTCTAATCATTTCCAAATTTTCGCATAAAACGTGAATAATTTTTGCTCGAGCGCTTACCTTGTATATGCGATCTTGTTTCCCCAGCCGCGATAAGAAGAAGCGCGGTGAAACAGCGAAAAAATTGTGCACTATTTCTATCAAGCGGACGAAGCATAAATCTTTCATTTATCTTGCAGGAGGCAGGAGAGTCAACGTGCCCTAATTTCGCGCGGCGTCTCTACACGTTTGAAAATAGTGACCGCGGGGAATTTTCTCCCGTCGTAAATTCCCGTCCTGGTCGGCAAACAGTGATTACTTGCTGAATTTATAAAACTGCTTGCTTACAAAACATTTCATAGGGTCGCGGTTCATTGCAATGGTCATACGCGCGTTTCCCGCTTAGCGGATTGAGAGTCACGTTAATAAAACGGCCCAACGGCACTACGGAATTGTATTGAAAAAAAATTCTGCTCGGAAATGATCAAAACTTCGGACACCACCAGACCGTCTTAAATACCACACGGCGCGGCGAGTGGGAGAAGAGGAGGAGGAGCGAATATCTTGGGTTAAAAATTTACTGGAAAGTTGAGGCGTGGTCTTATCGGCGTATAGACAAGAGAAAAGGTTTAAAGCTCCGGGTGTGTATCCACTTCGTCTTTACGATCCAGCGTCTACTTGGCGCGCTAAGGTTTATGGAAAATAAAAGCTTACTTTTGGCATAAACGCGCGGAAGAAGAATTCGCCGTAAAGGAAAGAGCCCCTCGTAAAATTAGAATATTATAATTCGCATAAAAAAAGAGAAAGAGAGAAGAGAGAAAAAAAGAAGGAAACTTTTCTCACGTTTTCACGCGCGACGCGACACGCGACGCGGCGCGGCGATGTGAATTTTTCTGCGTCTTTCTAGCGTTGCCGTAAATTTTCGATCAAGAACGGGGCGAATCTATCGTGTCGGAGGAATCGTTTATTGCGGGCTCGAGAGACTCGAAGCCTCAGATTTGTTTCGATCGACCTTTATCGCGTGCATAAGCTCGCTTGTATCCGCGCGATAAATACCAAGAGGCAGCTTCTCGGAGCATGAGTTTCCTCCCAAAATGCATTGCAAGTCGAATAAATATCGCTCTCCTCCTAAGTGACCTCCTCCTCCTTTCCCTCGTTCCAGGGAAACAAAATAGCGTTCCCGAGCTACGAGCACGCTTTAATTCTGCAATCGATGCGCGAAAATTGCGAACTACAACAATAATGATGAGTAGACTGCGAATTTTTATGTGAAACAGAAATTGTTTGCAGCAATTGCAAGATACAACAGCTAGCTTCCCCCTCTACGCCGCGGTCTCGTGACGCGTTTTAGGAGGGGGACAGTGGGCGTTGTGGTGGGGACAGCTATTCATCGATGATGTATCCTCGCTATGTGTCCAACACACTGTTTTATTCAGTGAGAATAAAAGAACGGTATTTAAAAATTGTTTAAATGTACTTATTACTTCACATTTGACCAACTAATTTTTATAATAAACGTATAAAATCCGTAGTCGGCTAATGACGAGTGTAAAAGGACTGAAGACATAATAAAAAAATCATTGTAACAGTAAGGTTAATGGTTGAATGTATAAATTCCTCCTTTAAAAGTAAGGAAAGCGGAGAAGACGCGAGGTAAAATTAAAATAAAAGCCGCGCAAAGTACGAAAGTATTAAAACCCAAGTCGAATTGCCGGTGTTATGACGTCCTCATTCTGAAATATTGCGACGAGAGCTTTTACCGTGGCTTTTCCAATGTTAACTCGAACGTTACCTCTATTATCGTAAGAAAAATATTCTTTAACGCATTGTGTTACGCCGAGGAACAAAAATTGTACCTTTCAGAATCCCGGTTGTACCATAATCTAAAGTTTCTCGTAGGTGTGACATGTATTTTAAATGAATAATACATAATACTGAAATTGTAATGCATATTCCATGTACGAGTGCCGCGGTCTGTGTTATTTTTGTTGCTCGCCGGGACAGAAAGCGAATATAAAGCGGTAATATAATTTCGCAACACTATTATGGAAACTGTTCCGTCAATAATGGCGGGGAACATTTTATAATTCGATCGGGATTGAAAAATTTCCGATCGAACAATCAAGGAAAACAGTTTCGTTTCGAAATAAAGAAATTATTTTCGTTCACGGCTTTTTTCAGACAAAACAGTAAATACTAGAAGAATTTAAAAATACTGTTATATTATTTTTTATATTATAATACCTAACCACCTAACCTAACCGATAGAAGGGATGTTTTTGGATACGGAAATGCTGACCTAACCGATAGAAGGGTAGAAGGTAGAAAATGTTTATCTTGCATAAAGATCCGCAGTACATATATAGTGATCAGTTATGCTCCTAACTGTATATGTATGTACAATTGTGGAAGAGTGAAGAAGGGATAGATAAATAATAAAAATAAAAAAAAGAAAGATAAAAGAAGGAAACGAATAAAATAATGGCTGGCAGTTTTCCGGGAACGCATCGGTCCCGTTAACGCGAAACGAAGGGCGAAGTTAATAAAACTTGGCGAGTGCGGAGTCAGAGTAGGATTAATGATACGAGGTTAGGTGTTAACGCGAGGCAAAGTGTTTTATATCCTCAAAGAGGTATGCGGCTTGTCCTGTTGCTCGCTTCGGCTCGTTTATCCTCCGTTCGAGAACCGATGGCGAGGAGCAGGAAACAGGAAGCGGTAACGCGAAGTTTGCGCGAAAACAGCGGCATCGGCATCACTTAAGTGGCCAGGCCGGGTCCTGTAAACGAGACGGTAACCCGCGATTTATCACTAATAACGGCGACCCGTGTATCGACTATAATTTACCGTCGTGTCGACGTTAATCAATTTTATCAGACAAGATAAACCGAACTGATGCTTCCTTCCGCTCGCATGACCCACCATCGCGAGGATTTTCCTAACAAATCGCGCAGCTTCTATGAAACCCGATGCCTATCGACGCTTTCCTCGGTCCTCAGGAAAATTCAGTGGGTTACATCAATCCTGATCTAACAATCTCAGTCATCCAATTGACGAAGCGCGTGAATAATATTTATTGACAGATTAACTGCGAATTTTATGCATTCGTGAGGAAGATGGGTCGTACAATTTCAAGCAGTGGACATGTTAACATTTTTTTTTTTTTCGTCCTATTAGTCGACTGTGGATTTTTATAATAAAATAGAAATCCTTTTCAACGACTGCAACCAACAGGTTTTGGGTTAATTTTTTTTTTATTAATTATGTGCATTTATGACAAAAAATAATGTATTTTCATGGGAATCAAATAAAATTAATCTTGTTATTTTTATAATACAATACACATCAGTCGCTTTTGATGGTCGGTAAGTTTAGTGTTAAAACAGTAAAAATATTAGAAGAGTTTAAAAATCTTAAGAAGATATAAAAAACAATTTTGATTCTGCACCATCATCTGCCGTCCAATTATACGAATCGCCATAAGAAAGATAAATTCGCTCGACTGAAAAGGGTAATTGTGTTTACACCAACGCAGCGTGATGGTTGATTAAAAAGAGCAAGAGAGAAATTGTCAGGCAATTTTCTGCTTGGGGAGCATTCGATGGAATGAAAAGTGTGTCCGAGTTGTCGGCAGGACAAATCTGGTGTCATAATTCGACGATTAGAAGCCACGCCGCGCCGCGCCGCGCCGCGCCGGTGAAGTGGATAACAGCAGTTCGACCAACGGAACGCCTGAAGGGCACCACCGAAGCGAGATGGCTCGTGCGATCGAAAGGGGATGGCGGAAAATTATCAAGCGAGTACATCGCGAAGGGACCAGAACGAAAGTTTCGATTGCAGCGCGTCGATAAAGGGATCGTGACGTTCCCTATTCTTCCGGTGCATCTCTCATCCATTTTTCCTTTGCTGCACCGTCAAAGTACATTCTTGGAAAGACAAATTCTGTACTATTACACGAACCTTTAGTTACTCGCACTTTATACGGTGATATACGGAGTATGTATAACTTTTTTTTTATTATTATAAATCTTTTTATAAATTGATATGGTTATAGATGATCCAGCATAAATAAGTTTTTATCGAATGAAATAACTACCTAAATGCAAGATAAATGTTTGCTGGTGTGGTCGACACCTTTACGCTTGAAACGCTAAATCGAAAGTTTCGAAATTGTAAATGTTAATTTAAACGATTAATTAAAAAAAGTTAAATTAAAAGTTAAAGCAAAATCGACTCCCTATTTATATCTCGTCCGCTCTTCGAAAATAGTTGCAGAGAAGATTCTTGGACGATACATATTCGTCCATTTGAATTCCACGAGTTTGAATAGTCAGCGGGATCCGAGACAGGCCCGACTTTCTCGAGTAACAGAATGTCCACGGTGTCTACAACTTGTACGAGTTTAATTGATCGGGATTTAGATAGGGCGCATTCTATCCGAAAGTTTTTCATATTTTATCAGCGAACAGGAGTCTCGCAGAGACTCGCCACGGTTGAAAGCGTACGCTGCAATCTCGAACGTGAATGGTCGCGGTTGATAAAAGAACTACGGACGAGCTACCGACGTTCCGTGCCGGCCACCGTTGATTTATATGCTGATTTGACGTTTGTGCCTAACGCAACATTGTATCATGCATTCCTTCAGATCGTGTATGTATGTACAAGCTGCGCCACCAGAATTTTTCACGATGTAACGATACGGAACGCCATAACATCACGTATCTCGGTGGTCGCGTGCTTTTTCAGCTACGCCCTCCCGCAACGATCGAGGCTTTACTGTACTCATTCAACCGCTCTTATGAAAGCAGTAGAAACGCAATTAGTTTTGCTTTCGATTCTCCGCAAATTATTCATTCATTTTTATAAGCTGTTCACACGGATGCGAACTGTTTTTTCGAAGGAAGAGAGATATCGATGATAATTATTTTACAATTTTCTTAATATTAAATTAAAGAATACGAGAGCTTCCAGCTTGATTTTATTGTTTCATTTTAATTATAATAGCAAATATATATATATATATACATATGCATACTATTTTTTTTTATTGTATGCAATTTGAATCTCCATCGATATTATTTTAATTTATAATTGGTACACAGATCATTTTTATTTTCCATAAAGATCCTTAGTCTGGTTATGAGTAGACTATGATTTTAATCACGAGAGAAATGAATCTGGGAAGGAACTACAGGAAGATTAGAAAAAATTAGAGGATGTTGGCATGAGATGAGTATGAGAAGAGGGTAGTGTGGAGCTCGGGCAGCGGGTACCCATACCCACTAAAAACCTAAACCTCACCCAGGACGGTCAATGGACCGCCCCTCTACTAAACTTGTCCTTCATTTCTAAAAAGATACGCGGCGGCCCCGTTATCCACAATTCTCACGAATCTCATAAATTGGGTCGAAACCACAACATGTTCTTGGCTAATAGGAGGTTTTTCTACCTAAGCGAGTCCGCGGGCTTTCGCCGAATGGAAGCTCGATGACGGCGCGTAGGGGTCCAAGATAAAATGGAAACGCGGATTGTCGTCCACCGTGAAGGGTTAAGGCGGACAGGGTATACGCCGGACCTTAGCATATGCATCTACGAAAAAGATAGTGTGTGTAGGCAGCGTGCATCCCGGAATAACAGCAACGGGGTCAGTTGATTATGCGCATAAATTAGCGAGCACTCTTATCGGACGGCGACATGCGGTGTAATCCGGCAACTGAAACGCATTAACAAATGTCAAGTCGATAGTTGAGAGCGAGAGGGAAAGGACAAGAGAGAGAGAGAGAGAGAGAGAGAGAGAGAGAGAGAGAGAGAATGATTGCGAGTAATCCTCGCAAGAGCGGCGCGCTTTAGATGCCACAAATCAAGTTTCAACCTCGTATCCCGCCGCGGCGATTTCTCTCGTTCGATCTCCTCCTTCGCGCGCCCTTTCTTCCTCCCTCCTCCTCGACTTTCACGACGGATATCAGAAATCGCTTGTTTCTGAACTGCCAGCTGACTGGCGGCTCTCGGTTTCAACCCTTCCTCCGGCCATTTCATAACAAAAACATCTAGAACGGTAGAATTTGTTGTGTCCACTGTATTTATATGCATGGGTTATATTCTGGGACCAAAATTTTTACATTTGTTTTCGTAATTCGTAAAAGTTTCGGTAAAGTAAAGAGCAGCCCAAATTTTGATGGGCGATCAGAAAATAAAACGATACATAACAGCGTTTACATGAAACAGCCCCCTTAAGTCAACTGTCTGATTCGATCGAAGCGAAACATGACCCATATTAGAATTTTAATGGCCACCTATTGGCGCGTTAGCTCGTGATATCACGTGAAACGTTCGCGGCCAATATTTACACGGAAACGAATATTTTTCAGCGTGTAACATGGACGAATGTTTTGCAAAGTTTGCCATCCTAACACGCGTATTTCACGGTGCAACGGAATCCGCTTATGAACATTCATTCCGAGCAGAGAATTCCCGTGCATCTGTTGAAGGTACTCGTTCGACCATGCCTTTCAATCTGGCAAACTCCCCGGTTGTGTAGCGACGTTGATGGTCGAAAGTTGCTTTGATCAATGTAATACACAGATCTTCTACGGTGGGAATAATTAATATATATCGTTTAGAAATATCCGTGTATTTATATGTTGACTCTTCCATTTCTCCATTTCCGGAAAACGGATCCTCCTTTTCTAATTAGCCACCGACACCATTTATCAAAGCAGTAAATAACTTTGTTAAATTAACACTCCGTAACTCATTTTTCTCGATGCTGAAAGGAAAGTATTCGGTCTGAGAAAGAATCGATAAAATTGATAATTGCATAAATATCCGCAGTCTAGTAATAAATAAACTCTTTAAGGAGAAGGTGAAATACATACCGGACTCGAAAAACATAAATAATGAAAGTGGAATAATAACATTCTTATTTACATTTATATTGGAGTAGGTTTCATACAAGTATAATTTTATGCGAATTTATAATTTGATGTTGCTCTGATATATTATGTGATTGTTGGGAAGCCAATATTCATGCGACAGTATTTTCAAAAATAAAGTAGGTTGTATATGAAATTTCTCATAAACCAACAACACATTGGATTTCAAACACATACACCGTATAAGTAGGAAGTATTTTCTACACTTTTAAAAAAAATACAACATATGAACACTTTTTAATCCCTTTAATCAACGCGACACGTTTAATCCAATAGGCGGCCGAAAAGCTCGACGCGGTTTCGTCTTTGAAATTTCAAGAAGTCGTAACTTTCACGACACGTAATTCCATTCTAGGACGCACTGCCACTTAATTCGCTAAGTTTTCTCAGGGTTCATAAACTTATACGTGCTATTAAAGATAAAATCTTGAGTGGTGGCGTGAAATAATCTGTTAATTGGTAGCCCTTCTCCGTCGCTTTTTACAATGTTCAAATTTGATACGACTAGAAAAATAAATGAGTATCATATAATAATTTCACATCCCACTGCTTCAATAGCATTTTTATTGTCCTCACTTGTTTGGCGCACGCCCCCTTTCCTTATGAATTCACAAAACAATCAGTCACCCCTTATGTTTTTTAAATGAATTGCTTTAGTTTCGACGTTATAAAAATACAGTAAAGAAGAAATTCAGCATTCGTCCTTGAAATAACCTTGAAGCAACTCATTAAAACATGAGTCTTCATTTTTTTTTTATCATAGTCACATACGTTCCAAATAAAAATTGTCTTTTCGTAATACCGAATTTTAAGTCACCATTCTCAAAACGCCGACTCACTCTCGAAAGAAGCAGCGAGGTAACCTTAAAAACCAAGTCCGAGACCGTCCATTTATATTTTCGCTGACACTGAGAAAAGTTTCCGGGCAACGCGGCGTACTTTAATAAACACAGAAACCTAATTGAAATGTAAAACTGGGAAGTTCACCGTGAAGTCGCATAAAAATCGAACTTCGTGTACGCAGGTTCCTCGCATCAGGTGAACTCGCGTAGAATCTCGAAGCAACAAGCACTATTTCGTATTAAACGGTTCCCGGAATTTTGCTACAGCTCCTGGCCAGCCCCCACCCCCAAGTATGCCTCTCCCTTTATCACAGCGAGCTACAGTCGAAATGGTTAAAAGCTTTTTGCGAAGCATCGCGTGGAATATTTTCTGGGGAACGATTGGTGTGTTCGTATTGTCCGTTTACCAGGAGCAACCGCGTGCTACGAGCGATCTAAAATCGTTCTACATAGAACTATGACCGCAACCACTTCGGACAGAATGTTTGCTTCGCGTAGAAATATCTCGTAGGAAATGGGGAGCACGAAAAACATGTTTTCGCTGATTTTGTTTGACTCGGCGCATATATATGTATGCATAGCTAGTACGAATGGAACGGAGAAGGAGAAGAAGAAGGGAGATCGATGTTTTTCGAATCATTCATGTTGAATTTGCTAGCCACATTATGGTCACAGAAGTTGGAGAGTACTGTTTTCCTCTTTGTATTAGTTCCTTCCGAGGTGAACCTGATATAGAACGCCTGAAAATGCTTTATGATTTTCTCAAACATAAAATAAAATACAAAATAAATAACGGCGCTGCTCCTTACTTGAAGAAGTCGTAATGTGACGTAGCATTCTGGAGACGGGTTTTGGAAGACGATCAGGTGTCTCGGTTGAAAAGGAGGTTGTTAGTTAATCAGACCGGCGCGGCGCAAACTAGGAAACCGTGTGCCAGGCAAAGCTGTTCCCCGCGCTGAAGAGAGCATCTTTATGGTAATGGCAGGACTTTTATCTGAATTTCCGAAGGTTGGTGCCAATTTTCCCACAGCAGGAACATTCGGTTGAAAACTGAGTGGTCTGGTTCACATTAACTGCGCGGTCAAGAAGGGTTCCGCTAAGCGGAGAGAAAGCCGAGCTCGCGTCGATCCGATCCCACGGGACCTCGCTATTGTACGATCTTTTGTTCAATGCAAAACCCGATGTTGCATTTCGGGGAGAACTTCACTCTCAAAACGCTGCCGTAATGTAAGTAAAAATCCACGATGCGCCTTTTACAAAAATTAACCTCGCCACATTCACAAAAATACTTGTAAATCACAGGAGAACGTAAAAGATAGTTTCTTGGCAGTTTTGCCAAATATTTCACAGCTGTCGAACCGAACCCTTTTCTTTTATTTTTTTTCTTAAGAGCGATGGGGAGAATGCCTTACGCTCACCGTAAATTCGACATAATTTAGTGTAATTTTGATATACTTCAGATCTACAAAGGCTACTACCACTCTGACAATAGTATTTTATTTAGTCCCCCCTTCTTAAAAATCAACTGGAAAATTGTAAATAGCATAAACTTCTCTGTAATTTCATCATTGAAAAAATAAGAACATAATCTTCCCTGTAATTTCATCATTGAAAAAATAAGAACAAAATAAGAACTCAAAATGAATATGAGATGTCTGAGATAAATTTCAAATTTTCCTCGCCACTGCTTCCCCAAAAATCTAACGTACAAAATCTGATCTTGTCTGTCAGTGAGAAAGAGAATGTTTGAACAATCTACCACAGCTGAGACGATTGTGCAGGACGGTAAGAGAAATATGAGCCGTGTGAAATAAGGTAGAAACGCGATTACATGAAATGGTAGATAGGTACACAGGGAATGGGGAACGCAAAATTCACGTTCGGAATACACAATTCCAGTCAATCGGGATTCCTTTGAATTCTCGAGACACAAGGTAACCATGGCGGCCCCACGCGCCATCGTACGCCACACCATTATCATAGAAAAAGTATTCTTCATATAAGAGAGGCGTAATAAAGTCCTATGGGAGAACGCGGTTCCCATATTAGAATAGTCGAGGGATGACTTTTTCCTGTGCCATTGAATTATTGCGTCTCTGCGTAGTCGACGCTATTACGTCTCTCTTTTCCGTACATGCATCTTCATTAAAAATAGATGTTGCAGTTTATTTTCCAGCCCGTTGTTATCGTTTCATTTTTCTGAATAAAATATGCCACTCCTTTCGACAACAAATGTCACCGTGGTTAATGCAATTCCTGTTACCTGCATTATTGATCTGCCGCGCGAACAACCGAAAAAGTATCGCTTTTCGTTTCTTCCTCGCATCCCAAATTCTATTGTGTTCCGAAATTCCCTCGTTCAATTTGAATCGTGCGTGTTCGCGTTCACAGTAATTATATGTAAGTGGACTGAGGGTTTCATGAATCTGTAACAAAAATATGTACTAGGCATTTTTGAAATAACAATTTTGTATTTTATTAAATCGTAACCTCGATCTAAGAGAAACCTTTCGTGCTGTTTCCTGGGCCCTCACGGGATATGCCCCGCAGCGGAGGGGATATACCTTTTTCGTAGATCGTACGGTTCGCATTTTCTTAGATCAAGGCTTTACAAAAATATGTATATCTCGTGTAATTTTGATTATTTTTATATGAAAAAACTCACAGGAATGCTTGAGGTACCAATAAATACGTGTGCAATACGTATCCCGATGCGAAAGGTTCGGTAGTTCCTCCGAAAAAAATTCCTGAATATTCGAAAAAATTTTCGTGTATGGGGGGGGGTCTGTGATTAAAAACTGGACGTTGAACGACGATTATCCGGTACCGTTCACGTGACAACTGCACGTGGATCCTGAATTCGTACGCACAGTACGATGTGCGCCGCGCTATAGGCTCACCGTTAGTCTTGGCGGCAGTTTCGAACGAGTTTAAATTAGTTTAGTTGGCAACAAGTTTCGCGAACAGCACTGTGCCACGATTAATCCGCCGTACGTGGATTTATGGTTTGCCATAGACGGTCATTTCTCTTCGTCAGCTACATACCAACACAGGCCACATATCCACATCCGGCAGCCTGCTGGCTGCGTGAATTCATATTATCGAGTCGACCGGCTGGACGATCAGCGCGATAAACTTTCTTGGTTCTCTGCCCAGGAAGTATAATAGAGCCGTTATTGGATATCCTTATAACGATCTGCACTAGCCCCTAGAAGCATTTCCACGCATAACTCCTCCCCGGAAAATCAAATAATTAATTACTCCGACCGAGCCCATTCGGTAACACTGTAACACCGTTCCAATTTTTTTTATTATCGTGTCCCCTTAGGGAAAATAGAAATTGTCAAATAATTTTAGTGTGTCGAGAAAATACAGTCTCGTGTCACATCTTGAAACTTTGATAATGATAATTAGATTGCGGATTTTTATGCAAAATGAAAGTTGTCAGCATCGATTGCAAGGAAAGTAGAAACCTAATTGAATGTGTTCTTTCTTCCCTTGATAATTTTACCAGAAACGAACTCATATATTGGCATTTTCATATTGGCATATGTTTTACTAATATATTTGTGTATTTACTTACACCTTGTAAATAAAAGCCATTTCGTTATTTTTCCAATGAATTTCAGCCTATATATTTAAAGTCGCGAATAAGTTGAGAAATTGCGTTTACGGTTCTTTTATAATTATTGACGAGCACAGGCGAAACTAATTGGAACATTAGAAATGATGATACGAGAACTCTCAGTACTGGCAGAGACGAGATGAAATTGATTTTGTAGAACCGTACACTTATACAACTTTAAGCAAGCATAACTCCTGAACCATTGATCCCAGAGGTTCAAAACTTCGATCTGCATCCACGCCGGGTACAAATCTACTGGATTACATACCAAATACATCACAATTCGTAGGAGAAAGGTACTAATCTTGAGTCCCAGAATGTAGAAAAGTTGCGTAAAAATCTGCAGTCTAGTTATAGATCACAGAGACGCAGTTTTCGTCGATTCGAAAATGATTTTCGTCCAGCTAATTGTGGTATTCTCGCGATCGTGCTAGAACCACGGTGGACCTGAGCGTGTTCTCATGAATCGGGAATTTCTTCGACTAATCCGAACAGGAATCGCAAGAAAAATAAACTGAAAGCCGCTCATAGCGTCCATCGAGCAACGAGCTGGCAAGGATAATTCGATTTACCGCCGTACTCCAGCTGGTACTGTAAATTGACTTCGTTACTTGAAAGAAGGCGGTGTCGGCTCCGCGACGACAGTGCAATTAGCGAAACATTTTCCTACGGAGCGGCGGGACGCGCCGATGGGTAACAAGGCGTCGAAAACCGCGGACAATTTCATCCTGCCTTCGGTTGTCGAATGATAAACATCTGCCTTGTTATTTTCCACCGGATAGCCGGCCTATCTAGCGAGATACAAGGAATTCAATTAAAGGAGAAATCATCTCGCTGGATTCAGCCGACAGCAGTTTTTCAAATAAAAAGAATTCCGCTGTTACAATGCTAATCGCCATGCTAATCAACCCCGGTTATCAGAGGCACAGTTAAACGCAGTGTCCGGCGACGATTTTATTTCAATTTTACCAATTATGTATTTATAACGGAAATGAGTCAGATGAATGTAATATTACTTGTGTCTGTTTTTCCATGAAATTCTGAACGATGAAGAATCTCTAATCGGTAGGCAGCGGATTTCATGCGTTTATGACAAAAATGAGTCAATCCGTCGTCCAGGAGTGAAGAAGCGAATTCAATTAACGAGTCCGTTCTGGCGAATGTCTTTGATGATCTCGTCATCGCGCGTTAAAATCAAGCAACCCTTTCTTACGGGATCCCCCTCGCTTATTGTGCCGACGATTCTCATTAAAAGAGCCCATCATCGCCCGCATCCCTTGCTCTTCCGCGCCGGTCCAGCTAAGATCAAATAGCAGCGAGGAGACGATGGAGGGACACGGGAAGAAAAATGGCGAGATAACTCGCGGAGGAGAGCCTCGCTACCAAAAGAGATGCACACGTGAACTAGGGGCAATTTATTTCCATTATACTCTTTCGCGCCCGGGAAACAACCGTCCCGTCCCGTCCGCGTCCGCTGCGCAACGCGCCGGAGGAAACAATGGTTCTCAACCCGTTTCGTTTTATTTCCCGGCGCGGCGTGCCTTCGTGTCCGGGCACGAATGTTTCCAATTAATCGGGAGAGTACATTGTCGCGGGACGTCTCGCAATCCGGACCAGATCGAACCGAACTGCAAACAACGGCGAACAAAAATGTTTGGTCGTCGACTACGTCGCGCGGGATGCTTGTAGTCGGCGACCCGCGAGAATTACGTTGCGCAGATAATCAGACATTTTTGATTTTTTTCTAGGAATTATTTAAGCGCTTTTCGCAAGTACCAGTCTCCTCTTCGATAAATTGAATGAATTTTTTTTTAAATTTTTATTTACTTTGCGTCTCTTTTTTAACTGCTGTGGTTATTTCGCGTCGGGACCTACAGTTTTTATGAGGTGGGTTCCGAACCACCTCGGGCACTACAGTTTAAAGATTGAATGAATTAATGTAAAAATTCAATCATGTTAATTTTATCGCATTTATTACTGCATTTGTGAAGAAATTGGCTGGGTAAAATGTAAATTTTTATTTTGGCTGCTCTTTACTTTACCGGACTCTAAATCTATGCCTTTCTCCTACGAATTATGATGTATTTGATATCTGATCCAGTAGATTGATCCTCTAGGATCAATAGTTGAGTCGCTTAAAGTTGAGCATTTTTGGCAGCGCCCTTACATGTCAAAAAACTGTCGATGAAAGAATCAGAATTTGAATCACCAGGTAAAGATTATTTAGCTGTATTTGCACTTCGCAATTTCACAATCGTTTTTCGGAGCACGATAGTGGAATTAGCTGCATAATATTGTCACCCTTTTGATCGTTATCGTGAACGCATGAGCATAATATTCTCATCGAGTAATCACGTCTTTGACCCCTTTATAACGGCATCGCTGTATCCTGGAGGTTATAGCCACCAATAGACACACTCGGCTTCAGGTTGGAGACATCAAAACAGACGAAACAGCAGTTCAACGAGATCCGAACCGATGAAACGGTCATGGAATCATGAGTATCGGTCTTCGCAATCGCGTTGTCAATTTTTATGGTACCGTCGCTGTTAGGATCCTCAATGATGCGAATTCTACACACGTGGCCGAAATATTGTTATCTCAGATTGCCACATTTGAAGTGATAACTCATTCGAACGTTGTTTCGTCGGTTTCATTCCTCACCGCGCGCGCGCGATATCTCTCGAAAGTTTCAAAGGGTGTTAAGCAAGATTGATCATCGTTTGAGAGTTTTCGAAATACAATTCTTTTGTGAAAAAAGCGACGTCCTCTCAATGGTAGAACTTATGATCGATCGCGTACGTTCGGGGCTGTGGATGAAGATATTAATCACTTAAGGGTGTTTATGCAACTATTTTAAGTTCTATGGGGATAGTCTGATCATGGAGTAAGGCACGGTACTTTTACCAATGAGATTTTCTGGGTCGTAATATAAATAACCTTCAGATATATTTTATTTATTAATAATCTAGCAGAGAGGTATAATAATCTAGTAGGTCTCTCGAGAACGAACGTTACAGTAACAAAATGTTTCCCTGTGTTTGATTACAGTTTCCTCCCACATGTTGTCGAAAAATGTTATACATTCAATAAATTATTGTTAAATGACAAAAACAAGAAAATTCCAGAAACATGTATCCGAAATATTGCAAAAATAAGATGAATTTTTGAAGTGTTGAATAAACAAATACTTTTTTTTTAAATGTTTTTATATGACTTCCTTGGTATATCCTTGATCGAACAAATAAAAAAAAATCATTCTCCTAGACTCTCTATTCATATGTGTCAAATATTTTTTAAGAGTTAATATCCCTCGGTAATAATTTATGTTCGTCTGGGCTGCACGAGACCGTTGGAGATTTTTCAGTCGATGAAGACCAGAATGAAGTCGAAGTGACTGACAGCTCGTCGTACGCGGCGCAAGAGTATTATCGAAAACGTGAAATTTTTCTCGATCGAAATCTATTGTATTATCGAAAACGGTTGGAACGCAACGATTTGTGTAATCCGTCCGATCAAATGGTTTCTGCGGGAGCTAGAAATGTTAATGTACGCACAGGATTTTATTGCGCTAATTCCCTATATGCGCAGGCACCCGATCGGTCATTCCGAATGCGTTTCTCGCGTGTTAGTCGGCCATGATCATATCGATACCGACTCGGCCGACAATTTCATAGATTCAGCGAGCTTATCGCGTTGTCCGTAACAGGCTGGCATAACGTGGCACTCATAAAGTATTCAGAAATTGTCACGTATATGACAAAGCCCCGCTCGGAAGAATCACGAACGAGAGGTTACTCAATTCTGTGTCAACACAGCGTTGCAATAGCGCATGGTTAAATTTACATCAATCAGGATTGTACGTTAGGAGAGTACGTCGAAAAAAAATAAACATTTCATTTTTGGTAATTGACTTACGTTTATAATTGCAGTGACAATGGATAGCCGAGATTCTTCCGATTAAAACGAGTCGAATCACGATGTGAATCGAGATGTTTGTATCGATTTGGGTACTTAATTCAACGTACTGTGGGTGACCCGAAAGAAGTCGAGGGTAGGGATGAGCGGAGCGAGCGGGGGCCATCCCTTCCAATCCTGTGCCGTCCTGCGAGACTTCTTGCGAGGCACGCACAGTATTTCGACAAAATTTGTCCAATTAACCTCGTGTTTGGACTTGTTTTAATCGGAGGAATCTCAGCCACCCATTGGTATGGCAATTGTGGAGATAAGACGGCAATTACTGAAAATGAAATTTTCCTTATCCTTGTATAGCGAGATAGCAATTTATTAACCGTACACTGCTCTAATAATGAGACTGCAGATTTAATGCATGTAAGATACCATAAATAGTGCTATTTACAATAGTGAAAAAAATAAGAGAATTCACACAGAAACATCAATGAATCTTTTTAAAAATTCCCAGTTCAGTAATAATTAGATCTTTATGCATTTATGTGTGTGTGTGTGTGTGCGTGAAGAAGTTGGCTGGGTGAAATATAAAACAGTAATACTGTAACGTTGTTTTTAATGTAACGAAGTCATTAAGGGGGTGAAATCAATATTTATTTTATTCCTGCTTCTCAGAATAAATGCACAACATTTATATTGTAGCAATCCAGTGATAATACATCAATTAGTTGTCCGATTGCATCAGCGTGCAGGTCCGCGTGCATCTAACGTTTCGTTTCCACGGACGTGATCAATTTCCATTGGCGCGGGCCTAGCCGAAACTGCAAATCATAGCGTGGGCGATACGCACCTCCGTTGAATTATTAATGGCGTCGCACTTATAAATTTACTTTACGCCCGGCCACGCTACTATAAAATGAACACAAGGGGTGGGGAGAACGTGAACGTAAATTCAAGCACTCGCCGGCCGATGAGCTTTTCCGTGAACTTTGACCGTCACGCGCGTTCTACTCGCGGAATAGGTAAATAACGAAAAGAGTCGGCTCGGTGAAATATTTTGTCTGAATGTACCATGAATTATGGATCGGACGTCACTTACCGAACCCTCGACGACGAACCCGAGTCCGAAGATTGACGATACTCGACGGCATGCGAGTTAGCGAACTTCCCAGTTCTTTGGATAAAAAAATTCGAAGATAGTTAATGAGCAGACTGTGGATTTTATGCATTAATGGGAGAAATGGGCCGGTGCAACTTAAAACGGTTTAAAGATGCCGATCTATTATTTTCAATCTGTACTGGGTGCTCCAAAATCATGTGGATTAAAACAAAATTGTCCTTGACCGATTACAAGGTCAAATTTTGTAGTGTAATCTACTCATCTGTCTTTGTGACTATTCTTTCGAATTAGGCTATTGTAAATTGTTTTAAATTGTTTGATCAAGGTAAACTTTTTTCTATGTTATCCAGTAGATTTGGACGAGAGAATGTGAGAAATCCAAGTTTCAAAGAGCAATGGTTCAAAAGTTGTAAGTGTTTAAAGTTGAACGGTTTCCAGCGTTTTTGAAAACCGCTCAACTTCAAATACTTATAACTTGTGAACCATTGATCCTCTAGTATTAAAACTTGGATTTCTCTCATCTTCTCGTTCAAAAATCTACTGTATAACATAGGGAAAAAGCAAACACTTTTGGTTACGCAAGGAAAAGAGCAGCCTTTGATCATTCAGGAAAAGAAATCGTTACTCGGCCAATCTTAAGCATTCCGCAGCGAAAAATAGGCTACAAGTAGTTCAAAATATGTACTTTTGAATAATGTACTGGTTGATAAAAAGCGACCATTAATGTTCCCAGGAAAAATTGTGAATAGTCACGTTTTTTAAGTTAACAAGGCACGAGCGCTTAGGAAGCAAATGATACGTTGCAGGTCTACGAGTTGCAGCATGCAGCTCTAGCTGCGACGCGAGACTGTTATTTTCGGTGAGACGTGGTTGTGTACGAGTATGTCACGAGTGTGTACGTTAGGGGATAAATCACGCCCGCGCGTCGCAACAAGAGGGTTAAGATGCCTCTTCGGTGCACGCCGGCTTTTAAAAGCGACCCCTTTCGAGCACCTCAAATGTGTTGCGCCTCACACGTCGCGCGTGTGAGAATGCATCCTCAAGAAAGGCGATGCACCGTGTAACGCGGCACCGATTGCCTGGGAATTATTCGAAACTCGGCCGGTGAACTCGATTGTCGCCTTTGGCTGGTTGACCTTTGTTAAAGCTGACCCGGACCCCACATCCGTGAGGTCAGATAGGAACGGTCCTTGTCTATAATCACCTATCATGCGCTTCATTATACTCCATAATAGTCAATCCGCTGGCTGAAGAATGTCTCCGGACCTAATATCGCTTCGGCTTACGTCACGTAAATGTTTTAGATTCGTTAAAATTCTGTCTTGATATTTTTCATAGTTTTAGTACTAATTTGTTAAGAGCGTTCAGAGAAAAGAAACGCGATTTTTTTCATATCTCCAGCCCTCGTATATTACGCTCTTTGTTTTCGTTGTTGTAAATTACATTCGCGTTTTCATCCGTTCAGTCACTATGCCCGCTGAATATTTACCTTTCTTGCGATGCATTCATGTTTGTGCATCCCTCCAAACTTCGTTTTTAAACTTTATCAGACTAATTTATTTCCCTGTGTTTCATATATATATATGTGAATATATATATATATATATATATATATATATTCACATTGTAATGAAATACCTGGAAAGATTTTACTTAATTGTATTCCGCGCGAATTTTTCGGAACGTATATTAAAATTGTTTTCTTTTCTGTTGCAGGTAAGTTACAACTCTGTGTGAGAAGCTCGTAGCAGTAAGTAAATAACCGCTTATTTATTTATTCATCAAACACCAATTATTGTTTGTAGAAGCGTACCGAATTTTCGTTATTGCAAAGAAACGAAATAATGTTTTCAATTTGGTCGAATGTTACCGATGAATATTTATGGCTTCTTTACAGAAACGTTCGTAATTTATACAGTCAGGGGAAAAATGTCTTTAAAAAAATTTGATCGAACCTTTCACGTTTTTCAAGATGTTAGTGCGAAAAAGAAGAAGAACGGACATTATGAGAATGTGATGAATAGACTGCGGATGTGTGTGTGTGTGTGTTTATGCAATTTGCAATTTTTCTAGACGAATTTTAAGAAAGTGGAATCAAATAAAATCTGGTTTTCAGCGGTGTACAAAAAATCGTATTATATATACTCTATTGAATTTCATATTCTAGCATTTTTTTTAAATTTTCGGGAGCCATAAATGCATAAAGATCCGCAGTCTAGTGATGAAACTTCCGCAGCTCGCACTGGAACACTGGATGCCCGAGTGTCGGTGTCACTGGACAATCTGCGCGGACTTGAAAGAAGACCAGTGCCGGATTAAGCCAGCGCGGGGCCCTAGGCTTTGTATCACGGCCGCTTGTGTGCAAATGTTTTGCACCCTTTTTAAACAAACGCAAGCGCCCTTGGCGCCTTTGCCCGTTTCACGTTTCGGCGCCTCTTCGATCAACCTGCACAACCGCACGCGGCCAGAAGCGCGGGGCCCGTAGCATTCGTTACTTCTGCTACGGGGCTTAATCCGGCACTGAAAGAAGATAATAATAATTGTAAGTGGCGAAGCGTCGCTGATTTTTGGCGGCCAGTGGTGGTTGTGAAATGCGTGCCGCAGCAAAGTGTCGTGGTCGTGAAAGGGTTCGGAGGTTAAACCGCATGTTCTAAGGCGAAGATTAGCATGGTGGCTAAACGGATTACTTTCCGGCGAACGTCAGACTTTCCGTGGAACGTGGGAGCGGATCGCGACAGGTCGGGAACGGTTTCCGCAAGTTGTAAACTGATGAGCGAAACGCGGCTCGGCCGAGAAAGAGCATCTATTGGGAGCAATCCCAGGGAATAACCGCAACGTTTCTTATCCGAGATTTCTGCGGCGTCTTCGGACAGTTAAGCGGCGAATAACTATCGCAATCGCGACGCTTAAAGCAGCTCTCGGTCCTCCTATAAGGATCCCCAGGATCGGATAGCTGGTGAAAATGACTCGGTTGAGGCTGTGCACCGAGTAAACGGCTCCCGGCCGCTAACTTTATTCCCAACACGTGAGATTAACTCGACTCCAGAGCCCGTGCTTTGAACTTACACCATCCCTTTCCCCTTCTAGCAACCCCTTAACCTTATTAAGCCTGAAGCCGAGCTAGTATCCTTTCGAGACCGTTCGAGAAATTGGGACGGTGGTGAGTCCGCTTCCGTGGGTTCGTTAAGCTGAAACCACTGCGAAACCGCCTACAACCGCCACTAAGCAATAATCCGTTTCCTCCTTCGACTCTTTCGTTCCTATTGCCCCTTTCGTTGTTCTTTCGCCACCCACTCACATACACACACACACACACACACACACAACCCATCGAATGCTCCTTTTTACATCGTACACCGTTACGCCCGCTCCCTCTGCCATGGGACTGAAAAACGCTTTGGCCAGACACCATGACCACTGTCTATCCGCCTGCTAACCAAACACCGCCGAGTCCTCGGCTCTCTATAGTCCTGGAATTAGGACCAACCGAATTAGGACAACTACTGAATGCTTTCGATATTGTCCTCAAGTTTTAATAGCAACGTTCACAATTTATCATATTAGAATGGCTGTAGAATAGCCAGGAGAATCGGTATGTATAAAAAAATGTCGCCCTGTACATCCTACTGAACGAATTGAATAACAGAACAACGATTTTGAATCGTCCAGTAGCCCCGAAGTTAAACTTCAGTTTTTAATTCCACGAAAACAGCTCCGATGACTTCGTAGAAGTTTCGGTGCTTAGGGCGCGGGCTTTGGGACGTGTTAATTACGCATGAAAATTAAAAAGCCAACGAACTTTGAAGTGTCGAGCTTCACGGTTTTCGTTGTGTCGACGGTGAATTAATTCAATATGGAAATAAGTAGGAAGATAAATAATTTTGTAATTCTCTACGTATTTTCTGTGAAGTTTTTCTTGACAAACGGTGTAAAGATAGAAATCAGATTTGCACGGTAGAGCGAATGCGCGTAAGCTTATAAAGTTTAACGTTTTCTTTGTGTGTAACGGACAGTGTGCGTTTTCTAAATTACCTGAGAAACAACTGCAGTATCGTTATCACCGCTGCGAAGTACGTTTGTTAACCACTCGTAAAACTTCAGCTATGTCGCTGGACAGAACGGGAACGTGACTCTAACGTAAACGAGACTTTGCATACAGCAGGTGCAAATTGCGCTCGTTGCCATGACTACACTAAGTGTTTATTTCGCATGCGTAAAATTGTTTTCCAGTCCGTGTGTACGAGCGCTCGTTTGAAATTAGAACGTATGAGCTGCGTGTACCGAATTCAATTGGACAGGCTATTGTTGGCCAAGTCCCGTGTAATGACAATGTTACAACAGTTCAACCAGATTACAAAAACAATCCGTGTCTCGATTTATCCCAGACGTTCCACAAAAACGATGCAAAAATTATGCTTCCCACTAGAAAGAATTGCTCGATAATTATGGGGCTAATTATGCGTTCACGGCAAGAATAAATAAATAACTAAATAAATATTAATAATGAGGCCACAAGAATTTATTGAAAAATTGTTTTATTGATCAATGTTACATTTCTATCGTAGGATTGAGCTCCTTGTGTTTAATAATAATTTTCATTACATATGACTTTTATGTTTTTTTTTTAGTCGCGTGTTTAAGGTCACATGCACCTAACTGCGGTTATTAGTGATCCCGACGCGCGCGCGCGTTTATAAAACTTTTTAAATGGTTTTAAATGTTTTTCCTATAACAAATACACTACGTCTATGTTACATTCAATCTTCATATTGACCGGCCACTAAAACCGAACACGGAATTCCTTTCTCAGCCAACAAATTAATAAAACCGGAACTACTTCCGGTCAGAGCAGGCAGCAAAGGCTGCAACGATTTCCTAAAAATTCGTCCGATCGCCGCTCTTGGTTTTGTTCATTTTTTCCAAAGAGATATTAAATGGGTTCTCAAAAATCGAGGCAACAGAGTCGCCGGAGTAACGGCGAAGTGCATTAACGTAAACAATTTTTCGGGAAAAAATTGTGCAGTCGAACGCATTTCGCTGATGAGAGCTGTCTCTCGAAGATTTTTTACAGAGACAGTTACGATGCTGTGAATCATTGAAGATGACCATTTCTGCTGCTGATCGGGAACGAAAAATGAGGAATTATATTGAACGATACACCCTGTACATCAAGAAACGAGTTTGTTTCATCGCTGCCAGGTCCTGTTACCCGGTAAGCGAAGGCGAACACGTGGGTACAAAGGAAACGTTTAAAACGCGCGAGGGGTGATCGAGGGAGAGAGAGAGAGAAAGAGAGAGAGGGGGGGTGAGGGAAGAGAGAGTTGTCTCTCGCGTTCCTATATCGGCGCGATTCCGAGGCACAAAAAGCTGAAATGGAGTTTGCGTGAAAGGGTAGAAAAGAGATAGGACTGCCGACGATCCATATTTTACGAGAGCAAATAGGAAACGCTTGAGCGGGAGAACACGTGGAGGAGGAGAAAAAAACGAGTGGTGGTGGGAGAAGGGGCGGGGGACGGGGGCATGCCGGCTGGTCTTTCTTTCTCTTGATCTCGCAGCAATATGCTGCGATTTTTCGCTCCTCTCTGCTACACTCCTCGCCCGCTATCCCTCGTATCAATATCTTTTCGCAGCTCTCAGCTTCCGATTCTTTTCTGATCCTCCCGCTCATAGCTCTGCGGCTTCCCTCTCGCCCGGTAAACTCTCCGCAAACTCCTCGCGTCTTCTTGACTGGAAGATTGAATACGGCGAAGGACAACGACAATACGTTTTCCGAAGATCCTACGTTCCTTCTATCACAGTAGAGCTTCGCTCGTTTTTTCTTTTTTTTTTTGTTTAAGGGTAGTGGGGAAATGTTCTTACGCACACCCTCTCCGCCGATGGTGGTCGGAGAAGGTGGTGTGGGCCTTGACTCCCCCCTAAGGTGAAATTTGGGGGATTATGTGGCCCTATGCCTCCGCCATACCCACTAAAACCACGCCGCCCAGGGCCTACAGGACCTTTTGCTCAGCCTACTTTTTCCGGAGACTTTATATCTCCGCTGTCCGCATTCAGCAGAGGCACTGAAAGATTTAATTCCGATTGATCCCGCCCCACTTCATCACGTATCAACGTAAGCTCGGCGCAGCGAGCGCATACCGAACAAATTCTTCTCGTTTCGTTTTGTTCACCGAATCGTATTTGTCGATTGAATCACAAACAGAGGCTGCCGCTTGAATTTCAACGGCGGGGGACCCCTGCCACGACCGGCACGTAAAACTAATACAGCCCCGCGTCGATCAATTAAGGATAATTAGCATTAATGCGTGCAGCTACAAGGAAATGGATTCGTTGTTAATAATAAATCGACAATTAACAACTTACGACCTAATCCGGCTGAAATCAATAAATAATTCGTCGACCGGGTCAGTGACGTCGGATCTCGTAATACGCCGCTCCGTAATTAACCTAACCAACTGTCCTTTATTTTAACACTGTTCTTTTCCATACAACGCGTGTATTGTAAAAATTTCACGTTCTCTCTTTTTTCCCGTTTACGTAATTTCGCTTCGCCGGAACATCGCGTTTTATTTACCAAGAAATTATATGTTACGCAGACGTTGAAATGTGGCGATGTTGATACGCGTTTAGTGGTTTTTGAAATACCTATTTGCACGGAGTAACTCCTACATTAATTATCCCGGTACGTAATAAATCACTCGATTAAAACCTCCATTGAAGGTTACTTTTTGTATTAATTTACGTTCGATGCTAATCGAGCCAGTGAAAAAAGATAATCGTACATCGAATAACAGGAAAGTTTTAATTATCGATTAACGGAGCAGTGTTTCTCGTCCAACTTGTTTAAATAATTAGAGCTCCGTTTGCACGAATAAAAATGTACAGAATCATGAGTTCACAGATTGATTCACAGGAAAATATTCACTTGTCAATTAGAAAGGCAGCGTCTTTCATGTTGCTTAATAATCTGGCAATCGACACAAATAAATAACGTCTGTTATAAATTCCTTGCGAACATGTACAAAATCATGAAATCAAAATATTCGACCAAGATCGCGAACGTGCTTGTTGAATGAATTACTCGAGCTATAAGTTATGATGTATTTGGTATGTAATCCAGTAGATTTATACCCGAGGCGGCTGCAGATCGAAGTTTCGATCCTGTAGGATCAATGGTTTAGGAGTTATGCTTGCTTAAAGTTGAGCAATCTGCAGTGTTTTTAACAGGCAAGGGCGCCGCCATATTGGTTTGTAGTGACGATAGCGGGCCGCTTACCGAGCAGAATCGCCTGATCTCTACCAGTCACTACCAATATGGCGGCACCCTTACCTGTCTAAAACACTGCAGATTGTTCAACTTTAAGCAAGCATAAAGCATAACTCCTGAACCACTGATCCTATAGAATCGAAACTTCGATTTGCATCCGCCCTGGCTGAAATACATCGTAATTAATAAATTATGCTTTCCAATAGGAAAAAGGCACAAATTTTAAGTCCGGTAAAGTAAAGAGCAGCCAAAGAAGATATTAATAAAAGTACTGACTCCATATATGTATTTGCTTAGGCTTCTCTTTGCAGTTGCTCGAGTCAAGAAGAGAGAAGAACCGGCAGCGACCGGTATTCGGAATGTCAGTGAACTGGCTTATTAAAGGACCGTTAAATTCTTATATAGCGGTCGGAGAGGTCAATTAGCCTGTACATATTGACTCGCCCGTATCACCTTCGCAATTCGCAGTCGGATATGACGATTGGTCGCGATGCGACGCGGCGGCCTCGGCGGGGTCGATTGGAATTGTAAGAAATCAAAAATTCAGGGAAATTGCTTGTCGAGGTGGACTGACGGACAATTGGTAGTGGGGGTCGGGGTAGTATTGACAGAAAAGAATATTGTTAACATGTCGTCCGGCGATATATCTGAAGAGCAGTTGCGGAGAGGGGAGGATCGTCAGGGGAAGAAACCAGACCAGGGGGAGAGATAGACGCGACTGTATGGTTATTACCATCAATAATGGCAATTTGGTTTGCAAATGGCTCGAAACGCCGGGCAGAGCCGTTCCTACCTACAATTTCCCTCCATTTTGTGGCAGAAGAGCACTCGTCCTCACTCATGCAGTTAGCCACATTGAAATGCCTTGAGTCAACATTTGCCTACGCTTGCGCAAATTGATTTTATTTAAATGCCAAGTACGAGAGCAGAAAGGCACCTTCGGCACCGGCTACTTAATTGCGTTATCGCGATTCTTTTCGTGATAACGATCGATTTCCAACGGCGGAACCCCATTGCACGGACGACGCCCGCCGCGGCACACGTTGGACCGCGCACCAGGATGTGAAAGGGAACGATCGAAATCGGTTCTCTTCGGTTAGACAGGCCTGATCGAATGTCTTTGGGAAATTATGAAATACATATATCGCAAGTTTCGACGTCCGTAACAGAGATATTTCTAATACAGTCCAAACAGATCGTCGTCACGGTGTCCTGCTCATGCCACTTTCAACAATTTATCCGTCGCATAACTGCCGATAAGTCATCGGAACCTTGCGTCGCTATTGTTTCAAGGTACGTTCCAGCTCGAAAGCTTGAATTATGATCTTTCCACGAATGAAAGTCGTCTAATAATGTTTCTTCTGTCAACAACGGTATAGAATGTATTAGATTCGACGTTTGTTAAATATGCAGTTGACTGGAGGTTGCTGACACTCGTGTTATAGGCACCAGGAATGATTTAATAATCTTTGAACTCTCAGGTACAAGAAAATATTTTAAATAAAATTTATAATTCTGTAGACCCTACTTCAAGATTTCCACTTTTTTTCTTTCTTAAGAGATATCAAGAACACAACTGTTCATGTTTTTCACTCGGAGCTATTTTAACTAAACATTTCTTCTGACCTAGAATAATTCCATTGTGTATGGTTTCTTTTATTTTTATGGATATAAAATTGATTCAATACCTCGTGTAATACTTAAATTTTTAGTAAATGATTAGGTGGAATTGTTAGTAATGTCTCACCACTCTATTATGTTTTTGTTCGGAATTTCTAGTTACAAAACAATTATAATTGAACTGTTTCTCGACCCAGCATCCAGCAGAGATCTGAAAAGCGAATAAAAGATATTTGGTATCTTGGTTGGTTGATAATGATCGAACGTTGCTTCTCTCGAATCATTTCCTTTTATTAATCAGCTTCTCGCGGCTCGACTTAGTTAACGTGACCGCATCATCGGCTATAAATCAAGCTGCGAGCGTAAAATCTGAAGGTTTCTTGGTTGCTTTTCACCGTAATCAAGCAACGTTCCAATGTTGCACACGATAAGTTCATAAATCTGTTTATCTGGAAGTTACGAGTCATAAATTGCTGGCGGGGTGTATGGTTCCTGAATGAAATCAGGAACTGCGAAGAGAAGAGGCGCCATTAATCAGCGGACTTAATTTTACGTACCGATCAAACACTTCTATGAAATAATCTCCGTTTAAGATCGACAGTCTTTTCCAGTCGAACGGAATATCTTGTCGCCTTTGAAACCTATTAACCATCCCGCCAATAAAACTCTCTCTCTCTCTCTCTCTCTCTCTCTCTCTCTCTCTCTCTCTCTCTCGTCCTCCCTTTAACTGTTCCTACCTCAATATTCGCTTCGCTCCATCAAAGATAAAGAATCTCATCTTGACTCCCGCGAATATGTAATTCGTCCATTAACACGGGATTACGACTATTCTGCGGAAGTTTATGCATTCATGGCACGCCGTAACCCGAGAAACTCAGTAAAATAAATGTTTTAATTAAGCCCGAGACTGCACACTCGGTGTCCCGTTCGAATCGATGCACTCCTCGCCCTTGTCTGTTCGCTTTTTAAACAACACGGCGTTTTTTAAACATCGTAGTTAGTGCTTCGCTGTTTCTAACTGTCGAGAAAACACTTTATTGAAAAATAATGTATGGCAAAATAATCTCTACCTGGAGAGATTCAAATTGCATTAAATAAAACAAAATAAAACACAACAAAATGTCTATGTATATATATAAACTTAGTCTTATCATTTTTAATCCTCGGTATTGTTAGCGTTAATTGTGTTAGAACCCTGTGAAGGTTGTAATTTGTAATTTTAGGAAGTATTTTAAAGCAACGCGAATTTTTAATGCAAAACCGTTAACGATGTGTACACACACACATATATATATATATATATATATATATATATATATATTGAGGTTAATGGTGACGTATAAAAAGAAAAATCGTTGCACAATTTCGAGTGTGATTTTCGCACTAATAGAGAATGCATTGAGTAAATACATATATTCTAATGGTATCAGATTATTAATTTGGATTTTGCGTGTTCAGTAATATTTATTGAACTGTAACCTAGCAAATTGAATATCTGGTTTGTTCAAATTTGTTGGATGCTTTGACATTTTGTTACAGATGCATTCAAGCGTCACCATGTAGCTGTTCCACGCTGTATAACCGCAAAATACCGTTTTGCGTATTCAGTGCGATTTATTGATTATTTAGCAAATTGAATATCTGTTTTAATAACATTTGTTGGGGGTGCTTTGTCATTTTGTTAGAGAAGCATTACACGTTCCACTCTGTGTAACAGCAAAATAGTGTCCGAAATTCTTAGTCGAAGTTGGGTTATGGCAATTTATCTTATCGGGGATCGTTGGTTTGCACAGCAACATAATATCGTTGATAAGTTTACAACTATTACTGTTTATTCGGCGCATGTGCGTTAATTAATTTTGACGTCACTAGTTATCGATGTACCCTCCACAAGCCCTCTGGCATACCAGGTGCAGGTCACTCTGCCATTCGACGTACTAACACTTTCGCTACGAGCGAATTTTACCCGGAAACTATTCAAATTCGGATTTCTCTGCAATATTAGACTAACTGGGCCACTATTCCAAATGGATATTAAATAAATATTCGTGCGTTTCTAATCATTAGAAAAATTATTAACTCCTACAATTTTTCACGAATTTATTCATATACTGACACATGACTTTCTCCCACCACGAATTCAATCAATTTTCCTGGAATGTTTTGGTGGAAAATTTGTAAATTATGTATTCTCTTCTTTTTTTTATAGTTGAACAGATTATTCTCTACAATTTTTCACGAACTCGTTGATATACAAAATTGTTCTGCATAAAAAACAATCAAGTTTTAATAGCAGATATTTTGGAACTTTTGATAGAGAACGTGCATACTATTTCTAGAAAAATCGATTTCTGATGTTAGGAAGGGAAAGCGAGAAATTGATTTTGGCAAAATAATTTCTCTTGTCGTCGCGCAATTAAAGCGAAACTTTCATCATCGGGTACCCTCTCTCTTATAGTTTTTACTTTACGAGTTCCGTGCTTTAATAAATCTGCGAAGCCAAGTTGGTAGTTCCTTTCTTTGATAAATGGATGCCCCTACGAGTATTAGTCAGCACGCCACGTGCAAATTTACCGAGTCCCGAAAAAGTTTCGACTCCACCACGGCTACCGACACAAAATCACCTTCCCAGCTAATGGAATTCTTCGAGTAACGTGCACGGAAATCCCAAGTATTCTTCAGAAAGGTCTAGAGCTGTGGCTAGAGTAAACTACATTTTTTTAACATTCAACCGACGCGAATATTTAAGAATTTATACCGAGATAACCAAGTACTCACCTTCGCATGGAAACAATTACTTTTATGCTTATACAAATTGCAGTCGTTCTATTTAATTCATAATAATCGCAGATTAACCTTCTTACGCTTGAGACCACCCACAACTTTATTTATCAAATTTTTTACACATATTTTTAAAGGTATGTGATTAGTCCTGTTGCATTTAATGTGTGATAGCTATTTATTTAATTGAATTTTTATGAAGTGAATATTTTCATGAAGTGCATATATTCATGAAATAGTTTAGAATGCATAATTTTTTTTTTATTGAGAAAATCTCAGAGAATGCATAATTGTTGTTTGCTTAAAATGTCCTCCGGAAAGGTGAACGGTAAAAATCAGTGGAATGAAACTTCAGTTAAGAAAACAAATATTTCTAACATTTAAAGTGTACTTTCAAACATCTGAAAGATGGAAATCAGTCAAAGAGATTCAAACCGGGAAATATTTAATCAGAAATGACACTTCCGATTCAGTGATATTTACAAAGACTGATATTTTCCGAGTCTCGGCTTAATCGAACGTGTATAGATTTATTTCGGAACGATCCTTGGGTCGGTTGGAAAGAATCCGGATTTATCGTTCGGAATAATTCACCGCGATTTCGGCGATCATCTCGAAAAATTTCGTTCGGCTGTCATATTTCTCTCTTACCGTTATCGAGCATTATTAATCGTCGTGGTCGTTGGAGGAGGGCGAGGAGGAGAAAACTGTGCGCGTGGAGATGGAGCCCTTTATCAAGTCGGCTGCACAATACCGTTGAAAAGAAGCTTATAGCCTAAGTATCGTTTCATCCGATTCCGCGACACATTCAATTTAATTCCGTACTTTCGAAGAGAGCTGGCTGTCCGGCTCGCCGGGGATCAGGAATCGTCGGGGCAACGGAGTTACAGAACGAGAGATGTACCTTGAAATCCCATTATGATGTATGTAGCTATTGACGTAAAAGTCAATTGATCCACGCGGAGTCGTTAATTTCGGAAGCTCGTTGACTCCGGCGTGGTCCGGGGTGGAACGGGCGACTGATCGATCAGTGGATCGACGGAAGAAAAGTACGTCGGGAAAAATTAACAGTCAGAATGCGAAAGCCACTTGCCGCGGGACCAGCGGCAGACCCCGGAACGCTAATCCAGATTTCGGGGAGCTAAATTGGTCGGCATCGATATATTCCGCCACGCAATCGGCCAGCCCGAGGGAAGGGTATTGCGTCCTGAACCATCTAAAAGTAATCTAACCCGGGTATTCGAGTGCAGCCGTTAAATCCGCGGTAATCAAACGCGTCCCTAACTGTGTCGGCCGTCGTTCGTGAACCCGAATCACTGATTTCAGCTTCTGGCACCAATACTATCATCGACGACGGCCGCGAGTATAACCTCGCTGATCATCGGCCGAAGGAGAAAAGAGCTAGATTTCACTGTGGGAATCAAGTCGATGAACTCGTCCAGAGAGAACTCGCACACCACTCTCGTTCTCTTTGCTCGTTCACCGATTTCCCCAGCCTCCCTTCCCAACTTCACAGGAGTCCTCTCTTTTTTTTCATGCAAATTCCATCCATACATTAGGTTGTTGCATATGGAATGTCCGATTTTAGTTCTCTTTACTTTACCTCACACAAAATTTCTGCCTTTCACCTACGAATTACGATGTATTTGGTATGTAATCAAGTATATTTGTACCCGGGCGGCTGCAGATCGAAATTTCGATCCTGTAGGATCAATGGTTCAGGAGTTATGCTTACTTAGAGTTGAGCAACCTGTGACAGGTAAGGGCGCTGCCAAAAATGCTCAACTTTAAGCGACCATAACTCCTCAACTATTGATTCTAGAGGTTTGAAACTTCGATTTGTATCCGCGCCGGGTACAAATCTACTGGATTACATACGACATACGAAATACATCATAATTCGTAGGAGGAAGGTATTAATTTTGAGTCCGGTGAAGTAAACTTTACCCAACGTTTCGACCAAGAAATGCTGTGTGTGTGTGTGTTGCAGCCTGTAGGTTTATATTATAAAACTTTGCGGTAAGTTCGATCTATTGTCGATTGGCAAGATAATAATTTCGGTATTTTAAGGTGAAATAGAGCCCAATTTTTTAAAAAATATTTTAGTAATTCAAGTTCATCGCTTAAATAAAGCAACTCGGTTTTATTTCGCCTTCAAATACCGAAATTACTTTCTTGCCAACCCAATACGTGATGCACCAATTTTAATTCAATTAATCGAAGCTGTACGCTGCATCGACGATCAATTTCGATCAAGTTTCTCGAATATCAGGAGCAGTTTCGGAAGGCCAGCCCTCTTTATAACGTCAAGACGTTCCTTCTCTTCTTGAAACCCTCTCATATCAGCGGCGCACTGTTGTCAATGATAACTGTGAATAATCTTTGCCTTGCCAGGCGACAGAGATATCACGTTTCCCCTTGATTCATCTCTTGTTCCTGTTTGATCTCAGGAGAGATCAGTCGAGTGACACTGAAGAACTGTTTCACTCTCCAATGCGCTTCGACCGATACGACTAGACCAGACTATTGCCAAGAAAATTACTTGCTGGCTTCTCCCTCTGCTCCGTTTTCTTCTACCTTTCTTATTTTCATTTTACGTGGTTCGAACAAGAAACGATTCCAGCGAAATTATTCTTCAATTCTTTACGTCGCGCCGTGTTCACAATTTTGTATTCATACATGAATTTTTACTTTTAATTCTGCCATTCTTTAATTTTTCTAATGTATTCGCAGAGTTTTGTAATAATAAATGGATTTTTTTTATTTTCAATTCTAATATTCTTAAATTCTTTTCTTCACAGAATTGTGTGTGGATAAATTAATTGTTCTTCTCAATTACAATACTATTGAAGTCTTTTTTCAACGTCCTCACAGTTTTGTATCAATGAATGAATTTTTCTTTCCAACTCCAATATCCTTGAATCCCTCTGATGCTTTCAGATATTGATTTTTGCGATGAATGCATAAAATGCGTTGGCCAGCTTGTCTAATATTATATAAAAAGAATTTAATATAATAAAATACATGAAGATGCAGAGTTACAAAATTTCGGCAGACCAATGGGTATTTAATCGGCTGTGTTTTATTACGAAGGTCGAATTATTTCGGTCGTTTAATTTTGCGAAGAGGATTCGATATCTGACAAAGGATCCGCGATTAAAGAAAAATACCTCCGGAAATAGGATCGCAGCGTTCGGTTTCCGGATTCCAGCATCCGATTTTCTCTTTGCAAGAGATTTCAAAAAGTGCACCAGAATTGCCAGATAAGGATCAACCGGTAATACGATCAGCAGCCACGGGTGGTAAGTTATGGGGGTGTATCCGTGGAGCTATTCTCGATCATTCATTATTGGTGCAACCCTTCCTCCCCCGTCGGGCTTCTTCGCTGGGGGGTTCGATGTAGTACCCGTTTCGATGATTCAGCCCGCTGATCGCATAATCGAAATCCACCAGTGGGATTCTTTTCCGATTGGCTCATTCGTTGTAACGTCCGATGGAAATCGCTTCGGAATCGCAGCTTGTCAATCCTCGTCGCGTCGGTTCGCGACGCGAACGAACAAGAGAAATTGCGCGCGCGCTCGTATTGACAAATGGCTCCCTCGTTTTTGAAAAATGAGTTATGTCGCCGTCAGCTTGTAATTATGTCACCGATAGTCCTTTGATGGGCCACTTTGTAATTGAAATGAGACTGACACTGTCGCGCACCGCGCCACATCGGCCATACACTTCTCTTTCGTTTATCAACTGTTATGTACTATGATTTTTTTCGACACGTACAGAAATTCGACAACATCGTTTTTTTATCATTTCCTACTTCCGTAAAAATTGTTATTCCGTTTCTTCATTGTCTCTCGCTAAATATAAAATGCATAACCCTATTTGAATTCGTGACGAAAATTGATCTCGCGCGTTTTATAGTTCACTTTAATAGCAGTTTACATTTTATAAAGTTTCGCAGCCAATTATCTTGGAATAATAAGGCAGACGAATTAAAAATCCAATATTATCGTTTACTATAGAGATACATAATATAGAAATATTCAGAGAAATATTTTTCAGCGTTTTTACAGAGATTTCAATCTGCAGCAATGTTTTCCACAGTTTCATTTTTCGATGAATTCTTCTTCAAATTGATGAGTTAATATTTGCATCTTAGATTGTGTTCCGCATTCGAAGAATAAAAGTCACAAATAACAGAACAGTATAACTTATTTCGAGGAACGGATGAGGGTTGAATACACCACACAGTTTTTCAAATTGACATATCGATGGAATACTTAGCCAGTAATCGGCCTGTGATAGGCTCTCCACTCGCACGACATGTTTAATCTAATAATCCTATTAATTTGATTCGAGGTATGATCGTATCAATAATTATTTCACATCATTGCAACATACGAGCACCGTTGTTTTAGCTATTTACATGTTATACATATATTTAGTTACCTATAATGCTCACTTTGCTGATGACCGCAACCGTCATTACTGCGCTCGACAGGTACACGAATTCCAAATGTTCAACAAGATCGCGTATTCAGTTCACCACAGAAATATCGGATGTCCTCAGCTACAATTCTGCATTTAAGTTGTTGCACCGGCGTTGCATCTAAACGAATTTATCGCATTCTTTGCAATGAACGAACATTCCCGATTTTTATTTACTGCATTTAGAACAAAAATTGCCAATTTTTATTGACTGTATACAGAACAAAAATCTCCAATTTTTATTGACTGCATTCAGACCAAAAATCTCCAATATTTATTGACTGCATTCAGAACTAAAACCTCCAATTTTTATCGACTACATAGTAGAATTCCCAAGCTTTAAGATGAGACCAGGCTTATTGTTGTACCATTTTTTAAATATTCAGTACTTTCGGGATATGTAACGTACCAAATGAATTAATATAATGTAAAAAACGTCCACTCATGCACTCTGCAGTTGTTAACGACCCTTGCCGATGCAATTTAAAAAATGAATAAAAAGAAAAACTTATTAAATCCGCTGTACATTTAGCACAAATGCATAAAATCCGCGGTGCAACGACAGGAGAGAAGTTAAGGGTTGAAAATGCATGTTTCTTTCGTGAATATTCCATTTGGCAAGTGGGTGTTCGCGCAACCCATTTTTAAGGCGCCTAATTGTTCTCCGCGGACGATTAAACCTGATTAAATTGAATCGAATGAAATCCATTGGTGTTTACCTCGCCCTCCATGAGCGATGCAGGGTTAATACGCGAGTGGCCGCTCTGCGAAGAGCGCTAATTGACACCAATTAGAAAGTGCGGAATCCAATTTAAATTCGGGGTAAATCATGCAGAGTAAATCTATTATTTCCCTTTAATATAGATTCGATACATGGCGAGAAGAACCGCGCGCCGCGCCGCGCCGCGCCGTGTCGGGGAAAGAAAATCGAATAAAACGGAAATTCCATTTGTCGCCGAGACATCGGGAGAGGCTGAGTTAGGATTTTAGGGGGGTTGTTGTATCAAAAACAGTGTAGCAATCTAAATCTTCCCCCTCCGGATCGTCTTCGCCATCTGCTGCTCGCACGTTTCGTTCTCGCGTTCGCAGCCAGTTACATTGTAATAGAGAATTCGCCACCTCAAATTTTATTTCTCTTGGCACTCGCCGGGTGTCATTCACCGAGCTGCAAACCGTACAACGCTTTGATCCTTAATGAGCTGTTGATGCTCGTTTTCGCGATTAAATATACAACGTTCCACGTCGAAACAAAAATCAAGCAGAGCCACACGAACGGTTTCCGCGCTGCTTGCTGAACAGGTTAGCAAATTTTATTCGCGTTCGAACACGTGGAAAGCGTGTAACGACAGTATTATGTATTACACACACGGACAGTGGAAAATTCAGTGCCTCTTTTGCGTTTCCCTACAAACGTTTTTATTATTTAAAAAAAAATTTTTTTAATTTTTTTATTGAGAGCTTAAGTGGAACTCTCCAAAACGTTCTTATTACACACACGGACAGTGGGAAATTCAATGCCACTTTCGCGTTTCCTTACAAACGCTTTCTTAAATTTTTTTTAATTTTTTTAAGTTTTTAAGTTTAATTTTAATAAGTCGAATCCCCCGTACAGCTGTTAATCAAATTCACAAACATTTACGCACGAAGTGCAAAATATGTGTTCATAATGGAACCGAATAGAGATTATTAATTACAATCTGTACTGGATTTGACGTATGATTTCCTGGTTAATTGTAATTACAGTTTACGAGTGTTGTTAGCGTTTATTGCGGTTATATTACTGTTTGATTACTTCGTATGTAGGTCATTATATATTTGTTTAGTTCAAATAGATTTATTGTCCGTCTATTTGTTCAAATTTTTTTCTTTTCTTAGTCTGTTCGCCAAGCCCTCCGGTTTGCGACCCTAATCTATCGATTTTAAAACTGCTGACTTTGTCTCCAGAAGAATTAATGTCCCTGGGGATAGACTGAAGAGGATAGTTGAGGACGATGAAAATAATGCAATTGGCTGGGGAATAATTTGCCAATATACAGAGGTCGATGCAAAATCTATAAAACTTTTTTTTTCTTTTTATTGTACAGTTGTGACCTCCACCTATAAAACTCATCTGACAACATAATTTTCAATGATTTTGTAGACTGCAGATGTTTATACAATTTGCAATTTTTGTAGACGAATTTTAAGAAACCTTAATCAAATAAAATCTTATTTTAAAATACTGTGTGTGTGTGTGTGTGTGTGTCGGACTTTATATTCGAGCATGTTTTGAAAATATTCGAAAAAGCCATAATTACATAAAATAATTATTAGTGAAACAAATAAAAATCATACTAAATTCTGTCCTATTTTATATCCATTTTTTGGAAATTTTTCAGAAGCCATATAATTACATAAACATCCGCCGTCTAATTATTATCAATAGAAGTTTCAATACTCTAGAAAAAATTCATATAAATGTGTTTCTATAGAACTCGAAACGTTAATTTCTCAATGAACATCATTTTTAGAAGTCTGAATGAATAATCAACTTCGAATAATTTTCATCAGAAAATTATCAAATTCCTTCTTATAACCCTGGCAGTTAAGAAAGCGCGCGATGTAAAATAAGTAAAAAAAAAAGTTCCTCCTTGATGTAATAGAATTGTTGAACATCATGTTAGAGTCGCGTAAATAAATTTTTAATAATCGCAAAGATGTTGAAACCACATACAGGTACTGAAAAAGGTAGAGGAGAAATTTCCGCGAAGCGTAAATAGAAAGTACAGAAGACAGATTCTACCTTCAATTATTAAATCATCTACAGTGCAGCATAACTCGGCGTGTTCAATCTGCTGACAACAATATTTACCCGTGATCCTCTCTTTGTTTTCGAAAATTGACGGCGGAGTGTAATAACCCTCTTGCGGAATGAATCGTGTGTCGTTACGAACGTAACGAAGAACTTGGCCTCTCGAGATAAGTGGCCTGGTAAGTGAACAATCTGTGCTACGGAAGAACCAACTGGAAACGATGGACAAATTACCCAATTTATTTACTTTTATTTTGTCGAAGGAAATTAATTGAACTCGACACAAATACCGTGCACGGTTCGCCGAAAGCATTTTTCTCTCAAAATTCTTAAAAATGATCTCCGTTAATCAACCATTTTCAACCATCTCGTAATTCCTCCTTTTTTCCGAAAATGTAATTTAAATAAATATACAATGTTGCACTGAATGTTCTTGAATTCCTCTACAAAAATTTTAAATTTCTCTAAAAATCGAAATTTCTCTCTCTATACAAATCAAAATATCTGTCAAAATCGAAATATGTCTAAAATTCACAATTTCTCCAAAAATAGAAAATTCTCCACGTTCTCTATAAAAATTAATATTTAATAAAAACTAGGAGTTAGACACGATGCAAATGTACAATTTAAAATATTGGGAATGTTTTCAAAATAATTTTCACGTCACTATCGGTACGATAGAATCGGACCAAACGAGATAAATGTTTATTCACCAGGTTGTTTGAAGCTCGATAAAAATCTGTAGAAAATCATGACGTATGTTCCATCGCTCTTCAATTGGAACAGTTCCACTTGTGCAATTTGACGTAGCACAATCTGCAGAATTTTCCTCGTGGAAAAATGGTATATGTACTGTGAATGCACAGCTAATGCAACAGAAAATAATCGCACATCCAGAACACGTGCTTGCGAACGGATGAAATCAAATCTTTAATGAATACTTGAAGAAGCAATTTGGGTATCCAGTGAAACAAACTACATACCACAGTATGGAACCATGGTCTTCTCAAGCATGCAAATTAGCCGCGTCTGGAAACTCTGTTGCAAATCTGTAATCCAGAGCTTCGTTTCTGTCATGTAAGTAATTAATATTTCGGGACTGACTCTCGGTATATATTAATTATATCTAATTACAGTCCATTACCGTCCCATAAATGTTCTAATCCCGTTAAAACGTGTCGCAGTCCTGCGAAAGATGAATTAGTTCAAATTGCTAAAAACATAGTACAGTCAAGTATTAATTTCAAGCGTGTCTTAGAAATTGTATAGAAAATTAATAGAGACATTAGAAAAGTTTAATTATTCGGTGACTCGCCCCGTGCAACAAAATTCAATAATTTTTACCGCACACGCCGTGTTCACGCGGGAAGAAGGATTTTCTGGTTGTAGCCGGCCACCGCAGCCCCATGTATTCTAATTTAATTAAAAACTTTCTGGGAACCGGTACTGTTTATATAAAAAGCCTGCTCGAATTAAAACTATGACGCACGGACTAAACACGGCGCGCCGTTGTAGCTTAAATTAGTCAAAATCCTCATATTCGCACAAAGTGAGTCGACCAGCGCCAGACGAATTCAGCTAATCAAGTTTTAATCCGTCTGCTTCATTTATATAATTTACTATCGCGCGTATATGTGCGATTGCGGTTTCCTAGGAAATAACACTGGTAATATTTATTCGACTTCTTTTGTGTGAATACTGTTGTGGCGTGAATGGGAGTCAGGCCCGGAAATTCGGGGTATTGCGAGGAGGAACGCATAGAGATCAGCAAGGACGATGGTCGCGGTCGCAGGCGACAGGTGTCGTCGGCACGACCAAGGTCAGTAATAGTTTTACGAGTAGTTCGGTTCACAATGGAGGGGTAGCTGGTAGCTCGACGACAGAACGACGGAACCGCTTGTAAACTGGAGGAGAACGGTCCGCTTGTATCGCGGGTGGGTATCAGGTAGCGAGTAAATCTGAAATAAAGATCCACGGGAGTGCAATCCAGACAAATGGCGGAACAAGGCAGTCGTGCGCGGCGCGGCGCGGCAGCGTAGCTGTAGTGGCATAACGCGCTCGACTCAGGTGCTCCAATGAAACTATAATATTATCCCACGCTCTTCATCTTCACGCTCGAGGCGAGAGAGAGAGAGGGAGAGAGAGAGAGAAAGCTCGTTGCGTGGGAGCCCGTCTCCGAGCGATGCAACCGCAGCCAGTTGCAAACGCGTTCAAACGCGTGTGTACCGCGGAAAAAGAAGATCCATAGCGCATCGTGCGTCACATTAAACGCCGCCACCAATCTAAGAAGATGGAAGGTCGGCCTAGGAACCCGTGCGCAGCCTGCAATATTGCTAGTGACTTAAGCCTCGGAAAATTGGCTCATTTATCTCGCTCGCGGGGACACCTCACCGACGCGGTATCACGCTCGGAAAAACATTTCCGCCGCAGATAACGCCACTGTCTTCCTCCCTCCTCTTCACTTTCCTCCGTTTACCCGCGAACTCGTTTTGCATCACCGCCCGGCTCCTCTCTACACCAAATTGCGGGGCTACTCGAGTCGATGGGACGCCCCTGACGATTTGTTAAAATTTCTTTCATTGCCTAGGAAAGGTCCGGGCAACTTGCGGCTTGCTAGTTTTCCTCTCCAAACTCGTGTGGAGGAAGAGATTGGCGATAGAGTTTGCAATCCCACACCATTTTCGACTAAAGATGTAATTCTTAAATAGGTGTAATAGCAACTCATAAAAGTGACTTAAGTTTGCTCTACACGCGGCAATCTTTCTCGGAAATCAATCTTTTTCGCGGAAAAATTCTCTGAATTCGCTCTGCAGCTTAGAAACGAAACAAAGTGAAACTTGAAATCCTTTCAAGCACCGAGACCCTAGACACTAGATTTCGTATTTGTGGATAGAAATTATACATATACTTATTCGAATAAATTCTATTCCTGACTGAGTGAATTTAGGAATAAACAATCTTTAATATTCACCACTAAATAAGCCTGAATGTTAATATTGCAGTTTCCCAGACTGAGCATATTTCCATAAATTTTGAGTTTCGGAAAAATGAGTCCCCCAGATGTGTGTTATTACATTCGAAGTTATAAAATGGTCTAAGCTGCTTTTGGAGTCGCCGTTTTGTTATGCGATTTGCGGCTTTCACGCTCGAACGACGTAAAATCTGTGCCGCAACGACGACGACCGCGGGCGTTATAAAATGTTTGATCATCGGAGCGGGTAGCAGAAGCATTTTTTATCCGGGTGAAAAGGAAAAAATCCTGAGATTCTCGCGGTGGCGAAAAACAACATGGGTGATAGTTTTACCGGAATGTGCCAGACGTACCAACACGACGCGCGACGCGTTGATGACACTTGGTCTAGGCACGATGCGCATCTCCCGCGTGTAGAGTGCACATACTGTGCAGCGTGAAAGCGCACTCACGTCTGAGATTTTAATTCGCGCAAGGACCAGCGAAAACATGACAGTGGTACGTTTGAAAATCCTTTGATGTCAGTGGCGTGCACTATCGTCGCATCAAGATTCTATATATCGCGCAACTATTTTCCCTGTGTTTTTTTATATTTCGTTTCGCCGGTGGAAGGCAACAAAAATACAAAAGAGATCAGCGGGCACATTTGAACGCGCACGAAATATTCGATATCCGACAATAGTGAAACGTTGCTCTCCTTTGTGCATGGAATTGTTGTCAAGGCTGCGGATTTTTATGCATTTATGCAGACATAATTCGGTGAAATGTACATAAAACAGTGAGAAGTATAAAAAATCCAAGAATGTTGTTGTGTTGTTTGCAAACTAACAAGACTATTAAGGGATGAGATCAATCAAGGTCCAATCAATACTAGACTGCGGATTTGTATGCATTTATCAAGAAATTAACTGGGTGAAAATTGAAACAGTAAAAAATATAAAAACTCCAAGAACATTGCGTAACATCATGCCGCACACTGCACATGAATAGGCCCCGTAAATTTTCTCCAAGCTGTAGTCGCGTATTTAGTAATGTTCGCGTAACAACTATCCGGCGCGAGTAGTATAAATAAAGGGTGCAAGTATTCGTCACAAGGAAGGACCTACTTAAGATTCTTCGAGGACCACTCGAGGCTCGCGGTTACCGCTGGAATACCCATGGAATCGTCAAGTCGCTTCACGTAGAACTCAATTTATTTCTCTCATATAATCGGGACACGGTCGCTGGCATGTAAACGCGGGCGAACCGAGAAGTATGGCGGGGGGCCCGGGAGAGCCCGGGGATGAATGCACAGGTAGAAGGGAAACAAATTGGAAATAGAGAAAGCAAGGAGGACGGAGATTGAACCGCGAGAATGCGTCTCGGTGCGTACGTGTTGGTTGTTCTTTATGAAAGGCGAGTAGCTAAACCGCTTTCGATTTGTAATCCGGACGGGGACGCATTCGCTCCTAGATTTACAGACGGGGGCGCGAAAGAGATGCAGATACACACGGAGTAGAAGTGTGAGAGGAAGAGGAGAGAGAGAGAGAGAGAGAGAGAGAGAGAGAGAGAGAGAGAGAGAGAGAGAGAGAGAAGTGTATTCCAGTGGCGAGCAGCAGAAGAAAGCCGAAAATAAAAGGAGGCCTCGGTAAAGCAAGCACAGACAGTAACGGGAAGAACGATCGCCGCGTTATTTCGATTCAAAGGAGCAATAACGAGCAAATCCGATCTGCTTGCAGTTTCCCACTATCGGCTGCCTTTTTGCCGCCATCAACTAACTAGCTAATCCCTTATCGAATGGAATATCTCTCTACATACGTCGATAGTATGTACCCACCTATACCATGTGCGTCCAGCTCTACGTATGTATACATGCATTCCTGCAGTACGCGGCCGTCAGGCTGGTATATGACGGATATCGGATACAACGCATAAATGCCACCCCCGCTGAAAAACATTTTCAGAAAAGAAAAGGCTCTCTCGCGGATCAATTACGTTCGCTATCGCTATTGCTACTCATAAATCAAATTTATTCCATTATTACACATTAGATAACATCATATATTATTTATTCGAACACTAACCACCGCTAAAAAGTATCCGGACACTTCCTTTTTCTCTGCAAAACGTAGCGTAAGTTAGTACGAAAACTATCTAGAACAGTTTTGTCACTTGTAATTATTATTATTATTATTGTGCATTGTGGTATCATAGCACAATAGAACTTATTTTTATGTAGAAATTATATACAGGGTGCGGCACAAAATAGTCCCCACGATTTTTCAGCCCTTTCTCGATGGTACATATTCCCAGAGATAAAAATCTAAAGGCAAAAAAAGAAAATAAAAAATATAAAAATATTCTGGCAATTGATTCATGGCGATATTTTCTTTCAAGGTCATCCGAAAGTCATAAATGTTCGTATTAATCATAAATGTTCGTAGGTTATATTGACAAAAGGAAGGTTATACCACTTTACAATTTTTGTTACATTGCATTACGTGTGTTTTATAATTGTCCTTTGCAAATGGTTAATAGAAACGTGGCAGGGCGAAGGCCGTTGACCCGACCCGGTGATGCTTCCCGCTCGGCGTTGGTCTTCGGTGCTTTTAGGCAATATTCGCAGATCTTCGCATCATTGGAAGGCAATATGTCGGGGTTGAAAGGGTGCACGCGTGCCGGTCGGACAAAGATAAGACGATGGCAAAAAGGAACAAGCGCAGCGAAAAATAGGAACAATGATCAGACACCGAGGAAAAAAGCGGCATACGTCGAGAGTGAAAAAGAAGAGGTTGGGAGTGGGGGGCAAGCTCTGGAAGCATTGTAGGTGGAATAAAGCGGCAGATGCAAGGCGAGCAGCATCGAGCAGAGAACGGAGATAATGAAGTCGCATACATTCACGGGTGTAACTAAACTTCTCATTTAGCGATCCTACGCCTCCCACTTCCTACTGCGGGACGAACAGGTCTGTTCATTCATAATACAACGGGCAGCGAACGTACGAGCATAACACGAGCTACCTGAAACGACGTAATGGACGGAATTATACGAGGAATAACGAGCGACCAATCGGAAATGTTTATTAACCCTTTTACTACCCTGGACGAGATATTTCGCCTTTTTTTTCTTTTTAATTCATTTCACGTCGCTTTTGTTAACTGCTGTGGTTATTCCGCGACATCACCTACAGTTTTTATGTGCATCAAATTTTCAAATCGAACACTTCATATCAACGATACGATACACGAAATATCTGGTCCACAGCATTGTACGATGAAATCGTGGTGACGAGATATCTCGTTGTAGCGAAAGGGTTAACATTAGTTTCCACAAGTCGTTCCCCAATCGTTTCCACAAGTTTCATTTACAAACGCGGTAATTTATGCGGCACGCGAGCCCCGCTAATCCGTGCGGAGACGAAACAAAAATCTCAGGAGAAATTTAATCCTCTGCCAGCAGACGCAGAGTCGCCCCTGTAATAACAACAAAAGTGGAGCCGTGGAAGTAAGGCAGTTATCGCTTTAATACGATTGTTGCGTCATTTTCGGATCGCATTGTGTTGCATTTAGAATTTCATGTTCGAACAAATCAGCGGAAGAATCGAATATTTAATGTTTCTTTGCTGCGGGGGTACATTCCCGCTGATAAAGTGAACCGCGATCTTCAACAACACGCAGAACGGGTATCGGTAGTAACACGTAGTAATCAGACTCGGTGTGGCGCAACTTTAAAATTAACCGTCGTAAATTTAAATGAGCCCGCGTTTCCATGACTACGCACGCACGTGACTTCTCGCATTCGCTCCATTAACTCGAAAAGGTTGCCCGCCGAGACAGGAAGCTGCGAATCGCAGACGTGCCACCGAGGATCAGCCATTTCTCTTTCCGCGCGGAAGTTTCGACCGTTTTGTCGAACCTTTGGCATCAACTCGTCGCAGACACTTTGCAGTGTGTAGCTGGTATATTAATTTCAAGCAAAATTAATTTCAAAGTCGAAAGGTCCACAATGTTTCCTACTAATGTTCAAGGATAACATTTCGAGAAGAATTTCTCCTAAAAAATTGTAATAACGTTTTGTTTATCGTCAGTAGACTGCGGATCTTAATGCATTTATAGCAAAATCGAGTAGATGAGATTTAAAAGTGTGATGGAAAATTTTTTAAATTTAATAATTTCCAACAGCTTCGTAAACTCCATCTAACTGAGGAATGAAAATATGTTATAAATAAAATCAGTTCGATAGTGAAAGAACTGTATTTTTTAAGAGAACGATTGAGTTTCGATCGGAGGTTCCTTATCGAAAATGATGTAGTAAAACAAGTGTTGACTTTGAGATTTACGATCAAATTTTGCACTCTGTTCTCTGTCTTCAATCAAGATTATTAATTTTTACGGAAAATGTCGGGGGGGGGGGGCGGAATTAATTTTGTATAACACTGTTATTTAATTAAATCATTCCACCTCGAAAGCACTGAAGTCTAAATAATATTCGCTTTGATCATCGTGTTAATTATCCCTTTCACGAGGAACATGCAAGAAAACGCATTCTTTTTGTCTGCGTAATAAAATCAAGATTATTCATTTCCCTAATTTTATTTTGAATGACACGGTTAATTATTACTTTAATTATTCCTTTGAAACATACAAGAATGTACACCCTCGTCGAATAAAACCGTAACTATCCGTTTCAAGAAATATTTGACATCGTACAGAAACAGAAAATGGGCGAGTTCTCGATTAAATCTATCGGGATATTCCTTCGAGGAACATAATTCCGGACGTCGGCCTGATTAACGATGAAAATTTCATTCAATGTAAGAAAGCAAGGAAACGTGGCCGAGTGGGTCACGATAAATCTAGCAGCACGTCGGGAAAAATCTGTGTGCCGTCCCGATCAATAGATTATCAGTAGGTGTGTATGTACAAACGCGGTTTAATCACCGTGCTGATTTATGAGCCGTGGCCATGCGAGGATCCGCAATCGAACGATGGCAAACGCGCGTGTCTTGCATGAACGTATCCCGCGCATGGATCGTTCCACAATGAAATTCCTATTGACTCGAACTCGTCTCAGCTTTAATATCTTCGGTGCTTCGCTTTGCTTCTGGCTAAAATGCAAAATGCATCCTAATTGCAAATTTTCACTGCGTTACGGTCCCACTGTTCTCCGGAAGCAATCCTTAACTACAGTCCAAATGAACGTTCCTAATTTTTCACCTCTTTTTATTAGCTCGCTTTCTTGTCTGTCTGTCTGTTCGATACAAATTTTGCAGTTGATTTTAAACTAACTTTTAATTTATAAATATATATATATATATAGTGTATTATATGTATATTGTATAAAAAAAATATAAATATATATAGTCACGTCGTCTAGCTATTCGTAGCCGCCAGAAGGGCGAAAGCGCTAGCGACACCGGGTATTTAGAGGCCAGGAAACCGGGCCGCGTTCGGCCGCATAAATATAAAAAAAAAATAAAATTATATTAAAAAAACAAACAAATAATTTTTAATAATAATATATGTACATATAGTAAATACATGGTAAATCAATTAATGAACAATTTTTGAAAAGTCGGTAGAATTTTTATTAAGAGAAGATTTGAAACTAATGCTTGAACATCTTTACGAGAGAATGTAGATACAATTAAAAGAAAAAATATAATGATTAGAATCAGGAAAATATGCAGGACGTAACCAGTGAAATAATTGGAGAAGTGCAAATGAAAATGTACAGCGCAATTATTTTGAGTACAGTTTCCATTAGTGGAAAGTTTAAAAAGTGTGTTTTCGAACGCGTCTGGCTACCGTGTCTGACCATCGCGAGCTATTACTACTTGTACGCGCGATGATAATGAATAAATGAATGCACGCTTCCTATTTCCGAGTGGTCAATTGATTTCTCCACAGCTGCATGTAAAACCATTGTCAAACGCCACTGTAGATCTTTCTGAATGATTATATCAATAAATAATTGACTACGAAGCACAAGTGTAACATTACATTCAGGTTTAACAATTTTGTAGGTTTTGTCTAGACTGCGGATCTTTATGCAATTTGCAATTTTTTTAGACGAATTTTAAGAAACTCGAATCAAACAAAATCTTAGTTTCCGTTGCCTCAGCAGAGAGAGGCGCCACTAATAATTCTTGTACCATTACTCAAAATATTTGCTGCATTATTAAATTTGTATTCAATAAAGTACTAAACGTATTTAATATTTTAACAAACTACCGAAGGTATTGTACGAGGTATAATATTAAGAAAATCGTATGAAATGAAAATATTTCAGGCCGGAAGAAGAATTCGAGTTTCGAATTAGAATAGCTCCATCAAAATTTGTCAATATTTATAATTTGTATTGTATTATATGAATTATTACAATGTATTGAAAAATAATGTACGGCAAAATAATCTCTTACCTGGAGATTCAAATTGCATTAAATAAAAAAAAATTTGTCAATGGGAATTGTTATGGCAAACTTCTGCGAAAATATGTGATACTCGTCGACGTAATCCAACAATTTCATTTCCGGTGGTCCGATCTACAAAGAGCCGAATATTGTTAATTCATTAGGATCTCTGGCGAGAATGTGTTGGCGTGTTCCCCTTGCGCTGCCTAAATTGACGTAAGCAGCAAACATACGTTAATAGGTAGCGCTGTGCATGCTCTTTTGGGACGACCACTCTCAAAATTATTCGTGAACAAAGGTCCGTGAAAACAGGGAAAGAAGGCGGGCGCGTTTGCATTCCCCATTCGCCGAGCCCGGCCACTCTGGACTTCGTGTTTGAACGCATCGTTGACCTGTCACAAACGACACACGTGGAGACCGCACAATAAACAAAACTGCAAATGAGACTCGCGATTCGGCCTTTTTCCTCTTCTCACGATGTTGCCTCGTCCCCCTTTTACAACTGAATGACAAGAATGCCGGCAAAACGCAAACAAAGAGGACAGCTCGAGGACACCTGCACCATTTGAAACAACGCATTTTTATCCTTCCATCCCGGCAGTTCTGCAAATTGAATGCTCAATAGAAACAATCGTTGCGACACTCTAATATGTCCTACGATACTGGACAAAATAAAGTGTAAACAGTAATAGACAGCGGATTTTATGCATTTAGAGAAAAAATGAGTAAGTGTCATTTAAAACAGTAAAAATATTAGAAGAATTGAGTCCAATACGAAAACAGTTGTCGTCTTCTTAAGAGTGTCCGAATATTAGGGAGAGTCACTGTATGATAGGGAGCTCCAAGTTTTGAAGACTGCTCTTTCGGCGCGGTGTAAGTGAAAACCAAAGTAGATAGAGGGGATTTTTCTGGAAGGGGCCGTAAAGCCGGCAGTCAAGTATGTAACGCGACGAAATATCGGATTGAAGAGTTCGCGGGCTCATTCTCGAGTTCGAAGATGCGTGGCGAGTTCAACGAAGCGAAAAGGATGCTTAAGGACAGCCGAACGAGCGGAAACGTGAAACGGGACAAGTAACCTCGACTGGAGTTCCCAGCTTCCCAGCTTCCACTCCTCTTCTTCGTCCTCCTCCTTCTCCATCTCTACGCAATTTTTGCCCTACGATGTAAAAGTTTTTACAACGTTTTCATCCCGACCCTTTCTCCAAAGTTAGCTACCAATCTATTTTTTCCGTCCCCTGAACAGTCCAGACATCTGCGTGCCTTTGAAGAATTTTCGAGTGTCTACTGTCACATTATCCAGTACTCCAACGAAACTTTATTTTTCTCTCTATCTTATCTCTCCCCCCCCCTCTCTCTCTCTCTCACTGTCTTTCGATACTTAAACAAACACTTATCTTTGATTTAACCCACTGTTTACGTCTTAACTGTTTACCTCTTTTCATCCATGATTAATCTTGGGTAAACTTTACTTTACCGGACTCAAAATTAGTACGTTTCTCCTACGAATTATGATCTATTTGGTATGTAATCCAGATCGATGTTTCGATCCTCTAGGATCAATAGTTGAAGAGTTATGATAGCTTAAAGTTGAGCATTTTTGACAGGAAAGGGCGCCGCCATATTGGTTTGTAGTGACGACCGAAACGGATCTACACTTCCTTAAAATTTGCCTAGAAAAATTGTGTTCTCATACATTTTTGTTCTTCTAATGTAAGTACAAGAGTCGAGACGAGTACAAGCCACGAAGGATTCGATTAATTAGCAAGACATTAATTAATGTTCCCGTAAAAATATTGAAATGCCGCCCGCATACTGAAATCGATACGTTGCTTCCTCGAACGAAGAAGAATGGTGGAACGAGCGAGGGTCGGAAGATCGTTCAAGACGAAGGTTCAAGCACCTTCAATTAATTTATAGCACTCTTTCTTCGTTTGCTTTCTGTAAACAACTTAAATCAGACCACCCAGGTGCTTATTTTTACTGGAACTTTTTCAATCAGTACCTCCTGTCCCGGTACCACTTAAAGAAATTAAAGATCAACCGGCAAAGAACAATTTTTTCCTTTGCTCCTTTTGTCAAGTGCTGTACGTCGCATCCACCACCGGGTAATTAACGACGAGTAATTATTAACGATGACGGCGGCTTGGTTTCATTTTGCCCCGCGAAATTCAGATTTAATAACACACGTCGGTGTCCTCGATCAAATCAAAGAGGCGATCAAACGAATCCGCCGACAGTCGATCGTTAAATTCGCGGGGTGTACTTCCGAAAGCGACAACCCTCCGATTTTGCTGAAATTTTTGCCAAAGCTTATTCGTGATTAGAGAAGAAAGTCCCTAAAAGGGTTTTTGGCGACAAAGCTTCGTTTACCCTCCAGCCCCCTTCAAAGTTTTGACAGTTCTTACTAAATATTTCGAAAATATTGATTTTAGGAGAAAAAGTTTCAAACAATAAATGAAGCTTATAAAAAGCTCTACAAAGAAGGTTATATACATTTTTTTCGTAAACCTATTATATTGGCTGTTATGACCCAGAATATCTCGGCGGGGGTCAAATTATGAATGCAATGTACATATAGACTGCAGAATAACCTCCTATTGGAGATTGCAATTCAAGGTCGTGTTCGTCGCTGAGAAAAATGTGTTCGACTCGTCGTCGACGTAACACTTTGACGTTAGTTAATTTTTACGGTGCAGTTATGCGGACTTGAACTGGCACACGCTGCAGAAGCGAAGATAGCGACAACAAGCAGCGAGAATGTGGGACTCGGGAAGAAACCCCGAGCGTTCTTGCAGCCATAAATGCAAGTAGGGTGCGCGGTGCCCTATTATGCGCACGAGTGGTGATAAAACGTTATTACAGGCAGTTTGGATGACAGAGTCTTGTAGGGCATAACTCTATGGATTTGGATTCTTAATTAAGCGTTCCGCATTCATAACGTTTACAAGCAGGAGTTATGATAATGACCAGACCTTTTTGAACGGGATCGACCTGAAATATGTCTCCAGAATTCCATTAAATGCGGAACGGCTCCATAAGAAAACACATTCATCCTACTGCGAAGTTATACTGCTATTGCGTGTCACGATTCCGCGTCACCGTTAACGCAAAAATTCAGTTTGCACGTTTCTTAATTGCACCTTCCAAGCCGAAACGTAGACGTATTCGATTAAAATGCTGAATGTGATTGTCGAACGAGAGAAAGAGAGAGAGAGAGAGAATTATTTGAACGTACATCAAATATATTTGAAATAAATTCTATATTTTAAATTCACCGCGCGCGCGCGTCCACTAAACAGTCCGTGCGCCCTTTTTCTATTCTTTTGAACACGCTGCATTACTTACTCAGGGCTGGTAAAATGGCGCTTCCACATGAGCGAATAAATCTCGACAAAAATAATGTTGTGTCATTCGAGTTGGTCGTTCGGATTTCATTGACAGCCACGGTGAATCACATTAGACTCCGCTATAGCTAATGTTTCCCGCGACTCGTCTAACCGGGACGAGACGCAACGCGACGCGACGTTTCTCCGGTAAGGTAAACGCGGATGAGGGAAGTTCGAGGCATACGTTAAACGTCTGCTGAATCGAATTTGGCAGAGCGATGGAAAACGACAGTGCCAAAACAGAAACGTATATATGTACCGATACCGATCGAGCCGTGAGTACGTTTCCATACGTTTCCATACATGTATATGTATGTGTAGAGCGTCGTGAGGTATCTTTGCCAGCGGGTCTGGTGTTATCGTAGTCGTACAGCTTGCTCTATTCCACGGCTACGAGTACCTAGTATTTCGCATGCAAATTCATCGACGGGTCCGTATAAATTCCGCATACATTTCTTGTTTTCGGTTCGAAGACAAAATGCGATGGTGGAAGGGAGAACCGCACGGCCCGGATAAGTATTGCGAAAAGAAACCGGGAAATCTCAATCGGAATCGTCGTCCGTGCACTCCTACTAATATTCGGACACGCTTAAAAAGACGATCACTTTTATAACGCTTTGCACTCGGAGCTATTTTTACTGGAAAATGAAACATTTCTACCGACCCAGAATATTTCCATTTCGTTATAATACCTAGTACAATACTTTTTTTTTTAGAGAGAGAGAGAGTGAGGGGAAAATGACATTACGCACACCCCAGAAGGCGGTAGTGTGCCATACCCACTAAAAACCTAAACTTCACCCGGGACGCGGTCAATGGACCGCCTCTCTACTCTCTTACTTCCGATCGAGCTAGGGGAATCAGGGACCTACTATTCGTATTACACCTGATTACCTTTTCTCGAGCCCTAATCCACACCTGTTCTTGCCGATCAACCTCGTACAATACCTAAATGGTCTGCTCTTTAGGATGCATTATGCTCAAGGATGCATTATTATATTGCATTATTATATCTATTACTGAATTGATTCATTGAATTAACTCCGGTTTACCGTTAATTTCAACATAATCGCACGTGTATTGAGAACACGGGTACTCTTTCTCTTAATTCGTGAATACACGAGTACCTTGAGTACACGTTGAAAATGGTAGACTGTTGAATAGTAGACCGGCGTCATAGGGAGGTTGATAAATGCGATGAAAATTCCGGAAAACTCTCATCAGGGTAGGGAGCCAATCGAACGGGGCTGCCCGCGGTGAGAGAGGTTCTAATTTATCGTTGAGATTTATCTAATTCTGACGGTTTCGTGCGCGACGAGAGATTAATCAACGATGCGTTCACTTTTCTTATCGGGAATAGGTTCGAAAATCGTCGGAACGGTCGATTTTAATTGAATTTGCTTGAAAAATGGATAGTTTACGTCCACGATCGTATTCGACGGGATTCTCGATGAACTTTCTTCTTGATTCGTTCGCTTTTAGATTCCTGTAGCCCGGAACCACCAATAAAGTAATTCCGGTCGATGGCGATTACATTAAAGACGTCCCCTTTCGCTAGGTTTCCGGTCGTGTGCCATTAAATACCGTTCGAACGTTTTCCCAGGGAACGATATTTATGATGGCCGACGTCACGTTGTGCACTTTAGACAATGACCAATGTAAATGGCAAATGGCGCTGAGAGCTTAATAGTATCTTCATCTTTCATCGCGATAAATTCCCATTCAATTACGCTGCAACTTACACGGAACTACGCACGGTGTACCGTAATACGCGTATACCACCGTTTTACCGTTCCCTCCGAAAAGAACAATGGAGAATTTGTACATTTACTCGTCTAGTCATCTAAATCATTTGTACACTAATTAGTCTAGATTAAAAAATTGTTAAAGAACGCTTCACAAAAATTCTAATGCCCTAAGAACGTTCATCATTCTTATTTTGCCACACGATCAACCTATGGGGAGGTCTATTATACTTGAGCTTTCAGAAGTAATAGCAGCACTATTTGCAATCTGCTACAAATTTTCCTCCATGTAGATTCCAATAATTTTGGAAAATCCTTCGTTACAAATTACATACATGTATATTACAGTTTTATTCATATTCATGTACAATATTAATGGATAGTTACCAGAAAAAAACATCCACCATGTTTATTTTTCCGCAAGTTCAAATAACAGCGCCATTTACAATCTATTTATAAATTTTCAAAAAATACTGCAGACGTTCCTTCATTCTATTTATTTTACAAAAGCCTGTTCAAAGGGACACTTTGTTTTCCTGCTTGTGTAAAAATGTGCTTCGACACAAATGACGTAAATGTGTTATAGTTTCATTTATATACCTCGATATTATTTAGGACTTTACAATATTGTGCGTACCACGCATGCATGAAAATGCGGCAATCTGCATATGAAAATTTCACGTTGGATGAAAATTTTCATGTGAAATATTCAGACTTCATATTTACGGACTCATCCTCTATTATTGGTGAACTCCGATGACTATAATTGCACAACGGTTCGTCCGCTGATGATAAGTTGCGGACTTCTAACACTGTCATCAACGAGTCCCAGCAATCAGTCTCGAATTACTCCTAACTTTCTATTTTCACATGATGGAGGTTCAAGCCCAGTGTATTGTCTTTAAATATAACGTGAAGATACTCTTTCTCTCTCTCTCTCTCTCTCTCGCTCTCTGTACTCGAAATTTCTCTAGACCCTCGGAAAGTTTTCAACCGTGTTTCGAAAACGTTTCCCTCGTCCAAGCGAATGTGGGCCGCCGCCGCCGCCCGCCGCCGCTGCGAGTGTAAAGTTTTAATTAACAGAAATGCCTTAATTAATAGATAATGAGTTACACCCATGGTCGGTTGACTTAGTGCCGCAGCTACGCCGTAAGCCAGCAAAAGTATTTTAAGACCGCTACCGAAACTTGCGAGAATTGAGCGTTGCCCCGCGTTGATACGGAAAGTTACGCGCGGCCAGTTAAAAGTGAACGCTGGATAAGCATGAAAGTGTAAATAGGTCGAACGATCTTGAAAGGGGAATTGCATTTAACAATTTCACTGCCATCGCGTTCATTAAGCTGTCTATCTGGTTGCACTAGCGCACTGAAAACATTTTCGCACGAATCAGAATTAAAATCGAAAACTTCAAAGTTTGACCTGTTTGAAGGGAAATTTAAAAAATCGTACAAATACCGATATTTTTGTAGAAATAGATTATTTCATACAATTTCTACAAGAATTTTATCGTGAAACACATCATTGCATTTTAATAAGATATTTAAAGGTGGTTGACATTGAAGAAAAATCGTAATTGAATATAGAATATTTCTGCGCGATCAGGATTTGAAATGTGAATTGAACAGGACACTCTTTACCGCCATAGATAATTATGTATTTACACTATATTACGAATGGAATACTTCGCATTCCGTTTAACGAGCGGTGGCCTTTAGGAAAAATTGCGAATGCAGCTGTACTCGTCAAGGGTTGAATTACACGCTGACACTGTTGCATGTGGTGTAGTTGCTCACCGGTAAAGTAAACTCTGTTCACGTTCCGGATCAATGGCCAGGAACTAGAGGTTTTAATTGGCACGCTCGGCGATTCAAAAACTATATTATAGAATACTCTAGAGTACTATGTCAGCGAGGTTACATTGAAATCATCGAGACACGGGTAACGCAAATTTTTCCAGTATTCACCGGGGAAAAATTTTCTACAAACCTTTGATTGACACCTCGAGAATATTTCATTTTAATGCGCAGTCTTCCGATGAAAAATTGGGAACAACTGTTTGAATTGATCGATAGTCTCGTGCAGCCTGGTATGCGTGTCTGTACGTGAGTGAAAAATCGAGCGTTGATCGATTGGTTGCGGAGAACTGCAACCTATCTTCATTTGAACCCCCTTGAGAATATGTGGTAACCAGTTTGCCGCAGTGGCTAGACGGTGTTCAGAATTTTAATTAGGAATTCGAAGTCCTTAAGTTTCTTTCGACTTTTCAATAAAAGTTTCAACTGGTACACTGCGGAGTTTCATTTTGTACATCGGAAGGATACGCCACACCGCACCGGTATTCGCTAAAACCAGTCAACTTTCGCGCGGAATAAATGAAACGCGCTGAAAACGTTTCAAAATATTATGTTTCTCCAAAATGCTTTCCAGGATTAATTAATAAATGTTTTACCAGGGAGCTCTCTCCTTTTCATCCCTTATAGTTTAGTTATCGCCCTCTTAACACCAGTGTTGGGCAATAAATAAATTTATTTAAATAAAAATTTGAATAACAAGTTAATTTCTTATTTGAATATTCAAATAAAATTAGCTCAACACTGCTTAACACTAACCGTACAACTGATCAAAAAAATAACTGGTTTTACATTTTTTAATTATTGAGATTATAAAGATGCTTCCACATTACAAATTTTATAACATCCATTATATAAATTTTTCGTGAAGAAACTTCAAGCTTTCAATGGGAAAATGCCAGCCTTCTAAAGCTTAAGGTTCTTTTGGGAAAAGGAAATTTTAATAAAAATTACAAGCCGGAACTTATTCAATAAATTTCTTTATTCGAGAGAGCACTTATTATTTAAGAGAATTGTGAAAAATCTAAATAGGTTGACACTTGTAATTTTTATAAAATAATGTACACCCCACATTTTTTACCCATTCTTATTACGTAAATATCTCCATATCCAAAATTTAGCTTTAGAATTTGAGCTTTAGATGGCTGGCATTTTTCCATCGAAAGCTTAAATTTTAAATAATAAATATAATACATATATACTACATATAATAAATTGAGGAAAATTTGAAAACGTGTGATAAACTTCTCCAGTTCGATTTTCAGAAAGTGGGATAGCGGAATCGATTAGCGTCGAGGTCGGAATACTAATTGGCATTTAAAACTTTCGGTGTTCGCCGTGAGGGAGCGATCGCGGTTGGTCAACGTGTTTTCGCCTAATAAACCTGTACCTGCGAATATAATATTTTTTGCTGGTCTATAACTATCCCCATTAATTCCAGGGGCGGCTAACAAGAAGGTAGTGGATACGTCGACAGAAAAAGGGTCCGACCTCATTTGTCGCCGACATCAATTAACGTCGATTGCGATCAGTTATGAATGCGTTTATAATATGCGCCTCACGCTCGATGCCGAGTGGGTTGTTTTACGTGGAACGCAGGGAATTATGCAGGTGACTGGCTCTCGTCTCCTCTCCTCTCCTCTCCTCTCTCTCCCTCTCTCTCTCTCTCTCTCTCTCTCTCTCTCTCTCTCTCTCTCTCTCTCTCTCTCTCTTTCTGTCCACCGTCCGCTGCATTCCACGGTCTGGCCTGTTCCATCCCATTTTCCTCCTCCGTGTGTCATGAAAGAGCGAGAAAACAGGATAAAAGGGAAAATGAACGAGTGAATGCACGCGCGTCTCTCTGTGTGCAACGTGTGCGACGCGCGTGCACGTTGTACGAGAGAGACGAAGAGGAGAACGATGGGATGGGGTGGCCGCGCGCTGCCCCACGGTCTACATTTTACATAATTTCACGTGAGCATACGTGTAATGAAACAGCAAAAAGCTTGTTGCCGGTAACACTCGGTAATAATTCATCTGTGACTCGGAACCTTTTTTCCTCGGCCCGATCGCCGCGCCACGTTTCCCTGCAAGGGTCTCGACGCTGATTGGCTTTTTCAACCAAGTCAATCACCGTCTGTTAATTGCCGATCTCTCGTTTCGATCGGCCTCCACGCTGATCGATAAATTCGACGGTCTTCGGTGCGTCGCATTTTTAAAGAATCGTCGAACGGTGAAGTCTGTTCTGTAACATTTATTCCCAAAATGCTACTACAATTTTTTTAAATTGTTCGTTCGCAGCTGTAGCAGTCTTATTGGCTGCTCTTTACTTTACCGAACCCAAAATTTGTGCCTCTCTCCTATGAATTATGACGTATTTGCAAAAAAAATTTCCTTTTCACTCCAGTTTGTTGTGCATTTCAGGTAGACAAATTTTGATTTCATTTTACATAAAGATCCACTGTCTATTAATGAATGTTTCCGAGCATAAATGAGCGAATGAATCCCGCAATAATGGCCGACGATGCTCCTATGTAGACCTAGACGTATCGGGCACGTCGCGTCGTGTTTATTCAGTGTTATTGACACGGTCCTGCACGGTCCCTGATGTTTTCACCGTAATTATTCAAGCGGAATGCTCCGGTTCTTTCTTCTTCTCGCGTTTAATCCGAGTCAAGATTTTCAATGTTTAATGGATCTTCGTTAAATATCGACGTCTTTGCTCCAATGAAACAATATAGATTCTCTTTGATGGGTTTTCCGATACGCGAGTTCTATCTGATTTCCCAACAGGCACAGTAAATGTCCAGTCACTCGTAAAACCGTTATTCTTAAACCGGATCTGGAGCTCGGAAACGTGCTTTGTTGCAAACGTTAAACACCGAACAATATTGCAGTACGACATTTAAAGCACAAGCTTCATTAAATCGGTTTTCTATGAAGTGTAAGGCTATCTTTCCGAACTTGTAGAATTGATTAGGATCAATGTCTCTATTGTGGAGGGTTAATTGTATTTTTTTCTGAATTGAAAACACTGTATTTATATAACAGCAAGAATAATACTTTTTCGATTACGAATGTGTCCCTACTGTGTGGAGGGTTGATTATATTTTTCTGAATTAAAAACTGTATTTATACAACAGCAGAAACAATCATTTTTCAATGAAATTCAATTCCTATTTTATGTTATTTTTTACTTATTAAATTTTGCATTTTAATTCGGATCTGCCAATTTGTTTTTGATTGTTCGGAGAGTCTAAGTGGAAGTTCTAAGAAGTCTGTACACAAACGAAGTAAAAGACCACAAAATCTACAAAACGAATTTGATTTGCAAAAAAGTGAATAAGACTTGCAAAAAAGAAAAATAAAAAAAAATAAATATGTGAATATACATATAAAAGAAAATTTAAATAGAATGAAACAAATTTGACGTGATAGCCTAAGACTTAAGTGCAGTACTGTATTCACACGTGATCGCGCGTGCACGCGATTTTCGTTCGGCCGGAATCAATTTAAAGGCGGCGTTCAATTGCATGCGGATCAGAAGACAGCGATATTATTGGAGGAAAGAGAATATGTCTGCGCGGGGAACAATGAAATAAAGGGGAGAGATAGGGGGAGAGCGCGGGAGAGCGTCAATCGACAGTTTGGAGGCTGGAGTATGCAGAGAGGCAACGGTGAAAAATCGAAAAACGTGACAAGGATTGCCGACTGATGCAACGCGTCAACGTTAAGGACAACCGGTGAAGAATTAATCTCGGTGACAGAAGACCTTCTATGGCTGGAAAATACAAACCGGTGGAAAAAAATAGTGTGCGGATAGACAGATTGACTGACGGATAGAAACGTAGATGTGTGACGGAGTACGCGGGTATCCTGTGTCCTGGCAGGGCTATTTAAGATGACCGCGTCATATTTATCGGCATACTCGGTTCTACAACCCGTAACAATTTTTAAAACGTGTCCAAAAATTCCTCGACCAAGAAACGAATGCATTTCTGCGAAATAAAAATTGTCTGACCCGATTATTGCGACGAGCTGCAGTCCAATAGAAATTCAGTTCAAACATTTTGTCATGATTAGACAGCGGATTTGATGCATTTATTAGAAAAATGAGTAGCTGTAATTTCAAACAGTAAAAACATTAGAAGAATTCACAAAAATACTTTTTAATTTAATAACTTTTAAAATAAAAAGACTAGCATCACTGAAAATATGATTTTATTTGTTCCCATTTTCTTGAAGTTTGCCTGGAAAAATAAAAAAAATTGCATAAACATCCTCAGTCTAATTTTGATTTTAATTCATAATCAACGTGTTAAGAAATTCCATATTCTTTGAAGCACTAGCAATTAAAAGGTTATAAGGCTTGTTAAAAATCTTTTAATTAATGAAATGTTCTTCTCTTTCTGTTTCAGGTGAGTTGCACAGTTACAATTAACGTCAGAATTGTTGGAGAAGGAAGAAGAAAGGTAACCCACGAATATTTCGAGCAAGTGTCGTCAACATTAAAATCGTTTAGAAAAATCCACCACGCTAGACTCTTCCACAATACTTTTTCTTCTACTACGCATTTGAAAATGTTTGTAGAAGTGTGAGAGCGTCGCGTGGCACAACGTCGCAACTGCGTTCTATTCAGGATTCTTTCCGCGCACCAGACTGTGATGCAACAGCACGGGCATAGGACATTATGCAATTTCGTGCTGCAATTAATTGTGGAGATCCGTAACGTATTTATTGTGTGAACGCCTAGCACGGCAGAGGAAGTAGACGAGCACGAAGAATGAGGAAAGCTCACAATGGATCGTCTTCTGAAAGAACATTAAAAACTCGGAAAGCTTCTTTCCCTGTTCTCTCTCTTTTTTTCACTTACACAACTCGCACGGCGCGTTACGAACGCGACTCATTAATGTTCTCGGTAATTTTCTAACCTGCTCCGATGCCAGTTGTTTTCGCAGTTTACAATTCGCCGGGTCATTAGCGGCCGACGCGCTGAATCCAACCGTTCCGGTTAAACCGAATACTTTCGACAAATCAAATAGCTGGTTCTCCCGCCCTGGAAAACCTTTACAAATCGATCAGCGTGTTCCGCCGTAACAACGTGCCCATCTCCAGTCCTCGTTCAACTGAACTGCATTTTAGAACTCCAGCTAAGGGTTGCACTTCGACGCTCAAATCGCGATAAACTGCAGTTTTCTCTTCTTCAATAAGCGATCTCGATTGCGAACAATTCGATCCGCGTTGCCGGATCATCATCAGATACCGAGTCCTCGATTCTCAAGACGAATATGAAAACCACTGCGAGGCGCAAAGGTCAACAATGAAATGATTATAAAAGCTAAAAAAAGAACTCGCAGAAGTTTCGTGGCGTTTCGCGCAAGTAAAAGTGGTGGCGTCGCGAGTTGCAAAGATCGGCGGGTCTAATGATCATAAATGCCCAGAGGGCGGCGTTTTTCGGACTGCCTGAGACCGCAGAAATTCGGGTGTCATTAAAAAGGCGCCTATTCTTTTTCCGTACTCTTTTTGGGGAGCGGGCGACACCACAGGGAACGTGTACGGAAAGCGGCGTCCCTTGTTAGTGAAAAATGCAAGATGATTTAGTCGAGTCTGCCGCGTCTAGTTTCGTGGCCCCCGGGCGCAGGAACTTTGCACGGGTTACTCGAATTAACGTTAAAGACTACCGGCTTTCGCAAGCTGCCGAAACGCTTGTTAACATTTCTTTCTCTTTTCTCTTTTTTCCTCACTCGCGCCCGGAACCGTCGCGTCGCATCGAGCAGCTGCCAGGCCGAACACCACTTGGCACGAAAACCAGACTACTGATCGGTGCGAGAGTTGTCGCCGTTGTTTTTCACGAATCCCAACTCTGCCCAAGCTAAGCTTTATAATGCGGAACAGTTGCACAAATCCCGACAATCTGTGCTTCGCCTGTACAAAACGTCGGGCGTGATTTCCCTTGAAATTATTGGCTATGGAAATTGGTCGATCTTGATTAGACAGAATTGCAATTGTACTAGCTGTATAGAAAGTATATCTAGATTATACAACCTCGGTTCGTGGAAATTGATGTAAGAAAGGTACCACGAAACTGAGTTTTCTCTCGAGAAATCAGTTTATTCCCGTTCTGACGTTGGCATGATTCTTGAGACTGATTTGAGTTTGACAAGCACGAACATAGACGGCTATACTAAGAGCGAGATCAAATTTTCCTCGCTGATGTATTTTCAATTTTAAGTTCCTAGAGCGAGGTTTGAACTTTCCCCTACCCATTTTTAACCTTGCATAAACAACTGAATGTTGAAGCAGTTGAAAGTTGCGGATTATATCACTGGTATAAATGTCACTTTGAGGTCCAGTTAAAAAAAGAATCATAACTCTCGATTAAGAACACTGATCAAAAGTTACTTCATATTTTAAATGTTTAAAAAAAAAAAAATGAATCTTTAACTCCTGCTGCCCACATTCGCTGCAAAACACACACATTTCTATTTTAATTATGTTATTTTGTATATATTATTGCCGCTGGGAGCACTGTTGCTGAGGTATCGCGTCGAAAAATTAAAAAGGTACGATTTGAGCAACCTTCCCCAGTTTCGAGGGAGCAGGATAAAATTTTCGGCGAACGAGATCCGCGTGTTTAATTGGATATCTGAGCGAGGTGGAAGCTCGGTGTCGAAATATGGCCGATAAAAGTTCGGTGAGCGTCTTGCATGATGATCCGCCATTGCGAGCCGCGATATCGTATTCCTTCGCCGACACGAATTGCGCAACAAAATCACCACTCGAAATTGGAATTATCCTAGAATTACCATCGCTGCTGGGTGATCGGGGCCGGTGTATGTATCGATACACGAAGGCGAGAGGAGCGCTAGAATTAATGGCCGTCGAACACGCACGGGGGCTCTCTCCTCTCTTCTCTCTCGTCTCGTTTCGAACCGGTGCACGGTACGCGGCTCTATGTGTGCCAAATACTTCGCCGGATTGTTTCGTTTCGTTCCGATTGACCAATCAGCGTGCCGAGAACACTCGGCTCGAAGATTTTTCACTGTGCGTTACGCGGATCGTAACGACGCCCGGTAATTATTCCGAGGTTCATTTCCACAATTATGCGAACCTATCCGAATAACAGCGAGACTTTATCCGGAGGAGACTCGAAATGAAATTGACTAGCGGACTGGTGTTTCATTTATATGCACAGATTGGGAATCCGTAACGAGCCGGCGAATCGTTGTCGAGTTTTCATTATCCGACTTGTCTTCCGCCCGCTATCAACGCGATTAGTCGATCGCGATCATAATGTTCAGACTTCGTGCACTCGGTAATATATATTACACATATTATTCAACCTATATTTTAGATTCTCGGTAAATACAGTTAGCAGCAAAACTGATCACACACACTTTAAAGCACGTCTAATAAATATGTTGAAAAAATGCATTTGGTCGGAATTGTGAAAAACAATAGTACGAATTAATTTTTACGACTTTTTTAGCTAGGCCAATAACGAAAATATAAAAAATGTGTTTGGTCAACTTGTATATGGTAAATTATATACGCTCCGAAAATTTCATTGAAATTGGTTAATTGGTTTACGAGTTATAAACGATCGAAAGTGGTAAAAATTGCAATTTTTTTTTTAACGAAGCCTCGCTGTCGTTACTTTCCGTTTATTGTCACGGAAGCATTCTCCTTGTTTTATCGGTTATCAAGGTACATCACAGTGACAAGGCATACAGACTCGCTAGGCTTTGGAAGATTATGTTATCAAGGAATGGCATACTTGAGGGGGGCTATCTGTTTTGTGAAAAAATTTAATCTAAAATGCAGCCTGTCCGTCGGCCCAATGTAGTGCTCGTACTTTTTACATTCTTGCTCTCTTTTTTACATAGTTAATCCATTCTTTGACGTCGTAGCTGCGGGAGGCAATCTCTTTAATCTTTACGCTATTATTGCGCGAAAGAATATTGAATATTTACTCGATTACATCGGGAACGATTACTGGAAATTAATCGGAAAACGTGGTTAATACAAATTATAATTAATCTTACGAAGATGCTGTGAATTATAGAGTATAATAATCACGCGTCTAGACACGAAATATTCAATTTCCATCTCGATCCCATTAGCTGCCGAAGAAATAACGATCTTCGCGCATTACGTTGAATAGAGTGGTTCGTGAAAAATGCCGGAATCGCATACATTATGGAGCACCCTGCGTAATGCGATGTTAATAATAGATATATTAATGCTATCGGCGCACTGGTTCGACATTTCTTTTTTTGCAATGCGATGTTGGTGCTCGTATCTATCACTATATTAGATTAGTATTATCTTTATCGGAGTCTTTAACGATCATTTAAAAAGTGCTTTTTGTAGATTTTGGTAACTATATGCATACCGAAGAGGTTGAAATTTGGTACACAGAGAGCTGTTAGCCGAAAGGGATTCACCAATATGTTTTTATCCCGGAAATCCTACAGGATGAAGTGCTAAAAATAAATTGGTGGCATACCTCCAGAAATAAGGCAGCTGTTGATTTTTCAACGGGAATTATGCCAGTTAAAGAATATGGAAAAATATTTTCAAATCTTGTTTGATTCAAGTACATATTAATGGAATTTTTCATGATTTGCCCGACACAGTTTGAAATTTGCCCGATCGAGACCGACCAAGTTCCGGCGAGGTGTCGCGGATACTCGACCATCTGTTCGTTAATCCTGTTTGTTAAACGATGAAATTCACCGTGTCCTTTAATTGACAAAGCGATTGAAACTTTCGGCCGGTGCGCGGTGGCGTGTTTCGCGCTCCCATTAGATCATCCATAATGAAACAAAAGTGAGTCGTTAGACGCCGATGGCGAGCGGAAAATTCGTTTGAGAAGGTATCGAGAACGAGGACAATTTTCCGAATGGAAGAGCCTATATTCGGGTTATTCGTAGGAAAAACCGGCAGCGGATTCGACAACTTCCTGTCCGACAGGAAAAGAGCCGCTTCCCAGTCTGAGATATCCTGACAGTTTTATAGTCGACACTTTCCACGTACGAAATAGCGTTTTCTGTACCGAAAAACGTGCTCGGAACTCGACATCGTGATAGCGAATGCAATTCACTGTCCAACGAAGGACCCTGCGTTCCCGTGCAATTGTAACCCATTTTACTCAAGCACTATGGAATCACCTCGCACATTCGGAATCCCGAACAGTCATTGCTCCTACAGAATTTCCTCCGGCTATTCCGCTAAGAAGATTTCTATTATTTCGAGTCGAAGACGTCTCTTTGTCTCCTGGACGTTCTTTACTTCTCGACGCCATTCGTGTGTCTTCTAATCAGTGACTTACGATGAACAAAAATAATTGCGTTTGGAAACAAACTAATCATATTGTTAACCCTTTGCACGGGGAGCTATTTTAACTCGAAAATTAAACATTTCTTCCGCGATCTAGGACATTTCCTTTCCCTGTGATTTTTGAAATTTTATAGATACGAAATTGGTAGAATACCTCATACAGTACCTAAATGTTTAGTAATTGATTGAGGCATTGTGGGTAGGTACGGTTGATATCACAGGTGAGCGCGCACGCCACTTATGAATTACGAAACGCTTCTGCCGGCAGACCTACAAATCGTCAATGCGATACGTCTATGGGAGAATATATATGTATACCAGGATCCCTCGACGTTGCCTCGATATTAGGCTATATTTTCTCGATCCAGGTGGTGGTTACCCAAAGTCAATTTAATCGAGGGACCGTATATGGGTACAGACACCACCGTTCGATCTCCTGAGTAAGCCAGTTTGCAATGCCGGTACCTACTCTGCCTCGTCTTGCTTTCAACGGGAAAAATACACACGTCCCGTCGCGTCGGTACCTGAAACTGATGCTGTACCATATCTATACGCATCGACGCGCTCCATATTCTACGGTAATTGAAAAACATGTCCAAATATTTCATTACTCCGACCGGCGCGGCACGACGCGACGGGGCCGAAGCAAAAATAATAAAACGGAAATAAAAAGTGCAGACGTTCGAGACAATCTGATTTATATCGAGTTGTCCTTTACTACGTTCGTTAATTGGAAAATTTTTAATGGTCCACTATTTTATCTAGGTGGAGCGCGTTGTTAAATCACGCAGGTTTGATGAAAAATTTGCCTGTTGTTCATATAAAATTCGGGAACGGCTCTATTCTATTCACGATGCTGTTATTTAATTGTGTTGTAGCCGAATCCGGAAGATTCTACGAGTGTTTCTAATTTGGTGAAGGCGTGAAAACAAACAAAAAGTTATTAGTAGAGTTATTTATTACGAAAATGGGTGAATGCGATTTCAACCAGTAAAAAGTTCAGATTATTAAAGGAAAAATGACCATTCTATGTGTGACTTGTGTTTCATAAAATCGTTATGAACAACTTTTATTTTTTTAAATTCACATTTATTTAATGTTGTTCCAAGATCAAAGGTTATTAGCAACAGAACAACTTTTATTTTGCATGAAGATTCGCAGCCTAGTTATTAGTAAAATTGCAGAAAATATTTAATTCAATTTAGTTTTTACTTTAATTTGTAGACGAACTATTCTGCTTTTTGATTTCGCCAACGAATTCCACTAAATTCTCTACTAATTATACTTTTCGAAATATATAGCGATGCACCGTGATATTTATGCGACGTACTATTGCAATCTGTGTATGTAAGCGTGCAGTTGCACGAGCTACGAAAGTTGTGAACTCCTGAAAACATGTCCGGCACCGTGCGATGCCTGACGGCAATGCGAGTTTGGAAACATGTTTTAAAACTGTGCAAACATCGAAAGTTGCAATAAGATGGATTTCGATTGACTCGTGCGAAGTAGTTTTACAAGGTAACGAAGAGTGTGAAAACAGATTCTATGCACTTTGCACAATTTTCCGCGATTTGTTGTAGTTAAACATGCAAAGTGACACAATTAAAAAATGTTTTAAAATCGAAGTGTCTTCTCATCTAACGATTTTTGGCTTTAAGTGATTTTTTTTTTATTATTCTGAAGAATTGAAAAACGGACGATTTCGTTAAAGAAAACAAAGTTGACCTTCATATGACCTCCACGCGTTCACATAGAAAGAAGATGTCTACGTCAGAAAGTGTGCCTCCTGATACCGTTTAATTTTGTCTGAAACATTTTTTGATTCCACCATTTTTTGAGTAGAATAATTCGATTAACATATTCGAAGTAACAGAAGATTGAAACGGATTTGGTCTTGCTGCAAGGCGGTGTATATTAATAACCAAAGTTCCATTCAAGGCGAAAAGAGAAACGTGCCGTGATTGATTCCATATAAGAGAGCAGAAAGTGTAATTGCGAGGAAAAAATCACTTTGGAGCCGGCGCGGCGCCTGCCTCGCTGACTTCCTTAATTACGAAAGAAAGCAGATAAAAAAGATAGACGAAGCTGCGGAGAGGAGAACGGGAGCGTAAAACTTTCATCTGAACGGGAGAAGTGTCGATACTTATCCCGCCGGGAGGAATCTGATAACTTTTTCCTTAATTTTCATTGTACCGATACAATTTATTGTTCTACTTTCATTATTGCTCCAATTCCCTCCCTTTCTGTTGACTTATTCTTCCGCGACTGTTCGGAGATGAAAGAGCCGCGGTTAAGTGAACTGCAGCTACGATTAATGTCTCATCGGTGTTCTACCGAAATCAAAACTTTATTCAATTTATTAATTATTCCATGGAAATTTTACCCCTTGGAACTGCTTGTTTAGCATTGTTTAGCACCGATAAAGAAATGAGAAGAAATTCAAACATTTAAAAAATTTTAATTACCTCGAGGTGACCTTTTATTAAGTATTTTAGTATCTAAACATATTCAAGTATTGTACGAGGTATATTACATGAATTTAAATAATATATAAAGAAATTTTAAATAATAAAAGACAAAATAATATATGTAGAAAGGAATTATTCTAGGCCGAAAGAAATGTTTAATTTTCCAGTTAAAATAGCTCGCGTATTTAGTGTTGAAATACTTGGTGAAATATTTTCGCGTTAATCGAGAAAGCGCGTCGGGTAAAGTATTTGTTGTATAAACGTTCGTCTCGCGAAAGGTATTAACGTAGGAAGTTCGTAACTTCCGGCCGAATGGCACACACCAGAATTTACAGCACGAAGTGGAAAGTGCAAAGGCGCTATATTAACAGGTACCTGCACTATCTAGGACCGACGCATTTTCTTTACTTTGAAACTATTAAGGTTTTCGAGATAGGTAGAGGTTGAGTTTACGACGGGTACGTGACTCGTTCACTGTTTTTGAGCTTTGCTTCTTGCGTGCTTCTTTTCCCTCATCGTTCTCCAATGTAGTTATTTATGAGCAGGGAAAGTGGAGATTTTAATTAAAACTTAGGGTTTCTTCCGTCTAAAGCCCTCGACAACGGTGAACTTTGGACAGCCACTGTGGGACTGCGGGCTCGCCAAAGTGAAAATGCGTGCACCCGCTCCCTGCACTGTGTATCCGCGTGTTCCGTATACATAGTGGATTTCCGGAGATCGTATGCAAAATGCAGAAAACCTGGAAACTTTCCGTTAGCCCGCGCGGGGCTACCACTGCTCTTCGCAATCCCCATCGAGCACTGAGGAACGAGAAATCAAAACAGAATTAGTATAAGAATGTCGGCAACTATAAAAAAACACGTGTCAAATATTTTTTTCGTCAAAATTTCATCAGAATCGGCGTGTTAAGTTCTCGACTATATGAAAAAACATTTCAGGCAGGAGATGTATAGTATAATTCACTTTTCGCCTTGAGAATGATACATACTCTATTTTGTACATACAGTATAAGGTATGAATAATAAATAAATAAGAGATAAACCGAGATAAGATAGGAAATAAATTCCCACCTGGATGGGAAAAAATGTTGAATTTGAATTCGAATAATGCGATGGGGTTGCGGGAAAGAATTTGATCATGGTCGCGCGGAGCCCCCTGATTCGACGTGACAGATTTCGCTGGCGTTAATGGAAATGCATTCAATTCGAAGCGAAAAGTCGAGTTTTCATATTAATTCATGCAAATGCAGCAATTTGTTTCTATGCGCGGTGCGAAATTACTCGGGACATATAAATTCCACTAAACGCTAAACTCCGCTCTGTCGGTGTTATAGGAATTAGCATAATAAATGTTCCACCGAAACAGCTTTATGCTTGCACACGGATAAGCTTGTATGTATACTAAATATACATGTATGTATATTCTATAGTAATACACTTCTAACTCAATCACTAGTTGGTCCGCGCATGAACCTCGCATGACAGCCCACCGAGCGTGCACCGATAGCCTAAAGGCAGCTTCAAATAATTTTCGACGAGGCGGATTCGGATTTCAGTAAAATTTTCCGAAGAGTGGAAGCTGCGCTGGATTTCGATATTATTTGGATCACGGTTATTAGATCCGTGGTATCCTGCGCGATTAAGATCGCAACATCTCACGTTCCGCTTCATTGTTCGAGCAACGAATAATTACTGGAACGTTCGTTGTTCTAGTTGTCCAATAATGTGTGGTGAGATAGGGTATCTGCATCGTTAAAAGTTAAAAACGGGTAACAATCGCTTGTCTACGAGCATGACGCATCTATTATAAGTCTACCGCGGATCTGTATGCATTTATAGGAAAATTGAGTATGTAGTTGAAAATTTAGGATGTCATTATATGATTTTCCATCTATTAAAATGATTAAGGGAGGAAATAACATTCTATTTGGTTTCTATTTCTTTCAATCGACGCAGACAACTTTTATCTTGCAGTAAGATACGCAGTCTAATTATAAGAATTTTTTACAGAATATCAATAGTATCAAGTTCAATTGTAACGGACACACTTATTCGCTGTTGGTAATTTATGCCTCGACACCTGATGGATCATAATTAGATAGATCTCGAACATAATGTTATATTACCGACACACATGTTGATACGACAGAGTTGATCGTTTCAACAGATACAAAATTATTTGCGAGTTGCCTGTACAATAGATTGATAGTCGAGTACGTATCAATTTCAAATGTTAATTCAACACAAGTTACTAAGATTAATCCGTAATTGCAAATGTGATCGATGAAACGCTAATTCTTATCAATGAAACTGTAGCTGTGAATGAATGACGAGCGAGTTCATAATTAAGGGCACATTTGGGGTAGTCGTTTCGATGGTAGCGTCTTCGGGGTAGCGACGACCAGTGTCGTAAAGAACAGGAGTTCCTGGTGCCTGAATCTTCGATTTGGCCAATTCTCGCAAATCAGGGAACCCATATCCAACAAGCAGCCCATAGATGGCCGAGCGAAAACGGCCTCGGGTTCAACCATGATACATCGCCCGCCTTACGCCATTGTAGATAATCGCGGCTCATTAGGCCGGGTATTATCTCATTAGGCAATAAACCTACCTAGCCGGTTAATTGGCGACAGCCCCACTCTCTTCCGGTTCGGTCGCTGGCGATCAGAGAGGAGCCCTACCGCCGTTGATCTCGCCAATCCCCGAACTATATCGACCGCCGCAAACGGTTTCCTCATTAACTTCTCGCTTTCCGCTCCCCATTTTTCTCTCCCCCCTCCATCTTTCTTCTTCGTCGATACCTGTCAATCCCATCTTCTCTTCATTTCTCCATCTCCCTTCGCTTCTCTTAGGCCGACCATACTCAAAACAGCTTCCTCGGCTTCGACCTTGTCGCACATTGCATGCGAACACCGCGTGCAGGTAACACGTTTCGTGCCAAGCCGTTTTTACCACGTTGTTATCAGCTGGCTTTCTTGTCTGTCTGTTCGGTACAAATTTTGCAATTGATTTTAAACTAACTTCCCGTTGAGCTAGAGACTTGAAATTTTGACCGTACCTCAGAACTGGATGACAATCCAATATTTTAAAAAATTTTTTTGAAAAAGCCTATGCGTTTCGGAGATATAAACTATTAAATTTAATCATTACACCTCCCGCGCGACGCTCGGTACATAGTACGTGATCGCGTCCAGCGATCCCCACTCCGCATGACAGCGCTCCCTACTCCACTACGCGGTCCCACTCTTGTTATTTCATCGATCTTTTACCAGAGTGTGTCGCTCGGACACCGAAGGACAGATTAACTTCGTGAGATGAGGGACGGATAAGAGTTAACAGAAAATTGATCTTGCAATTTTCTAAGAATCTTCTTCCTCTGAAAATCAATGTTCGCGAACGGGGGTGTGTATTGCGGTTTTCGTGACGGGCCAGGCCGCGTGAAATTTGCGAGCTGGAAATGACTTTCGAATATGTCGGAGCACCGTGTATACGGTAGACACTGGATATAGTTTTTCGGAGGCGGCCACCGAGAAAGTGGATTCAGATGGAAAGCGGAAAGTCAAATATGCAGCGGTGATGCAATTGTTTTTCCAATATACCATGCGGGGAAAGACAAACGCCTGGTTCCTTTTCCCTTTCGAGTGTATACGCCACGGGCTCGAATATTGCGGCACATCTCCTAAAGGGAACTCGTTTCTTTGACCTGGTTGTGCACACATCGGTAAACAGCGTAGGGAGAACACGAAAGAAAAGGCGAAAGCGGGGGTAAATCGAGTATAGCCGAGAAGTCGAACGGGTCTTCGGTGCAACTGTGCGGCCGAATAAAAGCCGGTTTCTATTTGAAATTACGTCTCTCTCTCTTTCTCTCTCTCTCTCTTCTTTCGTGCGGTTTTTTTGCTGTTCTTTCCGTTCACGATTTTCTCTCCCTTTCTCAGCGAGCCGGTGGCGATCATTTATATCCAAAGACGCTCAAGGATAACTTTCGTTCGGTATTAAAAGCGAATCGTCGGTAAAAAAAACTGTCCGTCTCGGGATCGGACGCCGGCTTCTGGTGCATACGGTTGCACAGGTGAACACCGCACTGCAGCTGTCCCGGCCAGCCTCCCGTTTTATTTATACCGCCTGCAATATCCACGTGTCCTTGTTTTTTGCGTTCTGATAGTTGTCCCGGCGGAACAGATGCGCCATCTGCCCTCTGTCGAACTTTCGGCAAAAGTGCGGCCGCAGCTAAACGGCAAGTGCTTCAATTAAAAACGGTGTCGCTCCGGCGAGTGCTTCCGGCGAAAAAGTTGTTCAATTTTTTAGCCCGTTCCTCTGCGCGATTATTATGCCCTCGCAATTACACCAGGCAACAGTCGACCAAGACTTTCTCGAGCGGTCGCGTCGCCGCGCCGCGCCGTTGCATCGCTCTTGTCCCGTGGGAATATAATCTGCGAGAGAAAACGTGAACGTTGAATTGATTTATTTCGTTCATTGTACGACGAGGAAATCGTCAGTTGACGAACCTGGATCCAGTGGCGAAGAGATCTTCCCTTGCGAGTAGAATCCACCATGCAACTTTGAGAAGCTGTAATTTTTCTAACGCGTTCCAGCGAACGTTCCCGCTTAACTACCAAATTACCACGGCACTGTCATTATATTTGAAAACTTCCGAAACTCCGCGACATTCCGTGCACATTTGGCTTCCCAGATTATAAAGCAATTAAGAAGTTACCTTCTGCCGTGTGGCGAAATCGAGGTTGGCTAGGCTGATCTTTATGCTCCATGTTATCTATACCACAGGCATTATCTACGTTTCATTGCGGATACACGCGAGCCAAATAAATTGTTCAGGGTACGGGCATCGGAAAGTTTCTTATTTGCAAACGACTCCCGTGACAAGTGTTTCTGCGAAAAGATTGCACGATTCGAGTTACTTATTGCGGTATTAGACACTTTCATTAAATCCTCTGTGTGGTAATCGATTTCAGCACATCAAGTAATTTACAAATTATTTGCGTGACAAATGTGGAACGATTGCATGATTTATTGAAACATTTTGATGAGATCCCTTATATCGTACAGCTTCGATCGATTTCAGCGCTTTAAATAATTTGCAGATGCCATTTAGACAGTTTGATATTATCATTTAATATCTGGGCTGCTCTTTACTTCACCGGACTCAAAATTTTTGCCTTTTTCCTACGAATTATGATATATTTGGTATGTAATCCAGTAGATTTGTACCCGACGCGGATGCAGATCCAAGTTTCGACCCTGTAGGATCAATGGTTCAGGAGTTATGTTTGTGCTTGAAGTTGAGAAATCTACAGTGTTTTGATAGGTAAGGCGCCGCGCCATTTTAGTTTGTAGTGACGGTCGCACGCCGCTTACTGAGTTGGATAGGATTAGGTATAGGTGGGGGGGGGGCAAGGTAAGCGGCTCGCGGTCGTCACTAAAAACCAATATGGCGGCACCCTTACCTGTCAAAAATGCTCATATTTAAGCCACCATAACTCCTCAACTATTGATCCTAGAGGATCGAAACTTCGATCTGCATCCGCGCCGGGTATAAATCTACTGGATTGAGTCCGAACAGTAAAGTTGTGGACTGTTGTACTTCCTTTAGGTGAAGGAGTTATTCCGAAAAACACGGACCAATCAGAACGCACCTACAGTGGACGGGTCCAATGGCAACACTACACTCAGCGGGGCAAGTCGTAGCCGCGCTCTGATTGGTCAGCATAGCTTTTCGTGAATAACTCCTGAACAAAGCCGCGCAGAGCATTTTCGCAAAGGGAAAAGTTCCTTTAAATAACCTCGAGAATCCATCCCTTTCAAGGAAGTACAACATTTAAATGATCACAGTTGAAATGTAAGCAATTTTTCGAGAATTTATCGCTGAAATCCTCGGATCCACTGCATGCACAGAAAGAGGAACCGAGAAGGGTGGGGGAAGAGTAATAAATAACTTTTGGTCGACGGTAAGTCCATTAATTTAAGACGAGACGGAGATTAAGATTTAATTCGTTTACCGATATGAACGAAATGGCTGCGACTGAACGCGTGTTGTTGAAAAGAAGCGAAACCGGGTTAGGTCTGCTACCCCGCCGCCGGGGTTGGGGGAGGGGGAAGAACTGGATTAATTAGCACAGAAGTCTGTGGTCTCGTTCCTTTCCTCGCTTACCTAGCACGCTCCTCATCTCGTTCGTCGCAGGTGACTCTTGCTTGAACTGGTTTTTATAGAAGAACGACGCGTTCGGTGAAGCTGTTCAACTTCCGATGACTGATCAGAAGCTCTCGACACGTTTTTCTTCATACCCGCGAACAACACGTATTTTTCCGTAATTAATTATGCAATTAGCGGTGTAATTGGCAACGCTTTAACAAGAAAACCGCGGCATTACCGATTACTAGGGTTTCCTAATCATTATGTTCGCGTTCGTGTGACCCGGGCGCAACATGATACGTTCGTTCTAGTTTTGGAATCGATTCGATACATTTAAATAATAAATCCGTTGTAAACCGTGTGTCCGATCAACTCTCTCCCCCGCTCTCTGCGCTGTGCCCAAGTTTTAGCGAGCTTTGTGCTCGAACATTAATTCGGGGAATTCTGCCTAATCAGTTTCAGTATTGTATGGCGCACCGTATATTTCATAATCCGGTTGACAACAATGATATAATACGAATTAATACGAAATTTGAGGCGGAGCCGATTTAATCGCGTATTTAAATCTGCTTTTACATCGCGTCGTATTTCATCGTGTTAACGTGTCTTTTTTACATTTAAATTGCTCCATATATGTACACGCGCACGCACACACTGTGTCCTGGATGTAATCCGTGTGAATTTTATTCCAAAATTAATAATGTCTTCTAGTGCGTATTTTTTTTTTGCGGATGAGGGGAAGATACATTATGTACACCCCACAAGGGGGTAGTGTGGGACTCTCCTCCCAGTTGGTCGAGAAGTGCTACCCACTAAAAACCAAAAACCACACTCGGGACGGCTAATGAGACGCCCCTCTACTAACTTTTTCCCCGGTTTATATTGAGATCCGCGGTCCCGTTGTCCACAGTACCAGAGCTGGGGAAAATAGTATATTTTAAATAGTAAATAGTATAAATAAATATAAATCCTATATATTTTAAAGTATGTGTACAACACATTGAAAATAAAATATTTTGTATTTGATGCAGTCACATTTTTGAAAATAGAATAATTTATTTGAGGCAGTAATTAAGCTACGCCTGTTCGTTGCCATAACTGCCAGTGCGTCCTGCGAATCGTATGTTCCGAAACGGATTGGCAATTTTAATATGTCCGATTTTGCGTGAAGCGCAATCAACATTTCTTTTATTTATATTTACATTTAATAAACTTTTTAAATGTGTGTGAATATTACAACAAACTGACTTTCATAAACATAAAAAACATTCTTTCGATGTAAACAATGGTTTTTCAGCTGCAACACGAAACTGTATCCACTGATTTCGTTATCATCGGATTCTCTGTTACGTCGAAAAATCTATTAATAAAATGAATGATTAAGCAGGCTTGAAAATAATCTGAAAATACCATGGAAGGTTTATTTAAATGGATGTTCATCCTCTTTAGCGGTACGTTACATTCTGATGCTCGCTACGGAATGTGCATGAGGGGGAGAGAATTTTCTCAAAATCAAAATTGCCGTACACGAGAACACGAGAAAGATTTGTCCAGCCTGTACGGGGGGGGGGGGGGGGGGGAACCAGCGCGGCGCGGCGGGCGAATGCGGTGGCAAGGTTCCCCAGTGGGAATACAAATTGCACTTTTACGAGAGTTAATCCCCGGCCACGGGCTCCGGGACGAAATCAAAAAGTTTGCTGATATCTCTTCAGGGTGAATATACATTTCGCGAAATATGGAAATACTTTCACCGGCGCGGCGCAGCGGTGACGAACAACACAGCGTCGCTGGAAATGTTGGAAGACCTCTCGAAAGGTCGAGAGGTCGAGGGCTGCCGGGAGAGACGACGACGTCTTTCGGAGTTTACCTTCCGGCTGGAAACGTCGCCGACAGAATCTCGGTTTGTTTCCACTTTGCACGTACGAGGGTGTCATCGTTTTCCGAAATTCCTCGACACCGACGAGGGTCCTCCACTCATTAGTAAATCAATTTTGTAATCATTAGACTGCGGATCTTTATGCAGAATACAAAATGTTTGCATTGATTGCGAGATACAGGAGGCGAATCAAAATTTCTTTCTTCTTCTAATTACAACATACTGGTGGTCTTAAATCTTTTTAATATGGCCACTGTTTTCAATTGCGTGTAAATACCTCTTTTTGTCATAAATGCACATAAAATCCGCAGTCTAGAGTAATCATTAATATATAAATCAGTTTTCGAATTCGTCTCTCTAAATTGTCAGACCTTTCCTCACACATTTGGTAGATTAAACTGAACTTGTACCTCTATATTTCGTTAATAATTCTACTTCATTCTATAAAAATAGATAAGTTAATGAAGCTTCGTTTCATTTCACTCATATGTGTTAAGAAAGACACTAAAAATATGTGTATAAAAAAATTGGATTCTAATTTTCAATAAACAGAAACTACATTAATTTCAAATTGTGCTATCTTTTCGTCTCGGAGTGTAGATGCTTGGACAAGGAAATTTATTCCATTATTTTCCATAAATGGACGGTTATAATTTCGATAATTGGGAAATATAAAACCCGTCCTTTCCCTCATTTTAAAAACGAATAATACCACGGGATGAAAAGTGGGTGCTGTACAATAACGTAGTACAAGAAATATCGTGGGAAAAGTGAACTGAACGACTGCATCCGAAGAAAGTGATGCCCGCAAATGGTGGGATTGGAAGGTTACGCTTAATTACGAATTAATGCTGCATAATCAGACAATTGATTCTGATTTGCACTGTTCTCGATTGGTCTGCTTAAAGCGTGGAATGGTGGAACTCCTCTTAAACATTTGAAACAGGGTTTGCGAGTCGGAATCGTTAGAAAGGACACGGTGGGACACGGTGAAAAGAGAAAACATAGAAACAGCGAGATCGTCGGAGAGGAAAAGCGTACATTGTACGCGCGCGATTGATGCGAAGAGTGAAAGAGGAAATTGGAGAGAAGTGCGAACGGGTTAAACTGGAATTTCGGGTCAGTCGTCTATGCGACAAACAGGGAGCGTGCAAACACGCTTTGATTTATAGGTCAGGCGATCGTCGAGCGGAATAGAGAGAAACACAGAGAGCCGAGAGAGAGAGAGAGAGAGAGAGAGAGAGAGAGAACGAAAACGCCGGGGGGCAAAGAAAGATGTAAAAAACGAGCGCACGAAAACGCTGGTCGGAAGAGAAAGGACTAATTAATTGGCATAGTAGTGTTGAAAAATGCACAGGTGCACTTAGTCCCTTTCTCTCGCTCTCTAGAGGTGTCGTTGTGTTGGCTGCCGCGTCGGTTTCGATGGCTGCACACCGGCGACCATATGTGCTCGATAACAAATGCGGAAACGCTCCGCGTCTGCTGGATCGATCAGACTACAAATGCTCCGTATCCGTTGATTCCGCGCCACTCAATCGGGCAAATTCTAACAATGCTTTCTGAGAAACAATTGGCCCGATTCCGCCCCGAAGAGCCCCCGATTGTTCCACCTTTTTCCTATTTTCAACGAAATTTTTACGTTTCAAGGGGAATTATATGTACTTAAATCGGCACCGCTAATTATTCCCCGCGGTCCGCATCGATCGGGCCACCATTTTCTTTATTTTCGCCGCTTTGTCTTAGATAGACAAACATTTATCGGTCACCCTTTGTCTCACGACATCGTGCAAAAAACTGTTCGAGACGGTGCTCTTGTTGTTCAATTGGTCAGTCTTTGTTTTTAGAATTAATAAATCGAGGATACGAAACAATTATATGCATTCAAAGTATTGTTACAAAATTGTAGCTTGGGTCTACTTCGACCCAGAGGATCAAAATCTTCATTTAATTTCTCAATTTTTAGCGTTTAAATTAATCGAGTAGTTACTATATTTAAAAACAAAAGAAAAATCTGTGTGTGTGTAAAAAGTACCTTGTGAAAAATATATTTTAAAACATTAACGAATAATTTATTCTCGATATCAAGTTATTAACGATCAAGTGATTCTGATGGGCACAGATGTGAAAGATATTTTGAGGAAATCAGTATTACAGTAAAGTCGCGTTTACTGTCCGCGGTCGGGTACGCGATCACTGTCCAGTATCTACCCACTCCACTGTCATGCTGTCCTTTTCTACGTTCGGCTTTCTTTTGAAGTTTCGGCGCGGTCGGCGCGGTAGACGCAGTCATAAAAAAATAATGTGAGTATGCGATCACTGTCCGTGCAGAACACAGGCTGTTGGACAGTAAAAGCGACTTTAATGAATTAATGGAGAAGAGATTCTACTTCTCTGTGAGACGCGATTGGAAAGCAAATCACATGAAACGATGTTTGAATTAAAGGATCGCAATTATTCGAAGACTCGAGTTATACACACGTATATATGTATCATTCAAGCAACTAATTAGAAATTAGACCTCGATACAGCAGAGCGAGCGCCTCGTGGCTATATTCATAATCGATATTGCCTGAAGCGAAGAGAGAATTACCTCTAGGTTTTCGGGGGTTGCTTCAACGCCTTCGATGTTCTTGATTGAAGCCGAAGATTCTACAGGTCGGAATTCTGAAATATATTCCACGATGCCTGCATCGAGGAACCGAGTTTCAGTGATTATAAATACTCCCCGAATTGTTTCTATTTATTGGGATCAACCCTCAACGAGACCTTTGCTCGCTCAAACGTCAAGAATATCTACAAGCACGTCAGACATTCTTCTGTATTCTTCAATATTTCCTGCACGTGAATATTTGAAGAATAATTCGTAAAATTTTCTGAATGCATGTACATACATATGTCAGATACATTTTTCGATGAAACAAGCAGGAAAATTCGTTTTCACGTGAACGACGCTTGTTTAAAAATTTCATTGGACAGTGTTATAAAAAATAAAACACTGAACATTTTCGTTTTAGCCATTCCTTTTATGTGTGGGTATAATTTTATGCAAGGAACAACAAAATTTTTACAATTTTATTGGACAGTCTTATAAAATGTAAAACACTCTTGAACATGCTGTAGTTTGCAGTTTGGATTTTTTTAGATTAAGAATTCTTGCAGAGAATCTCGAGAATGAGATGTTCCAAAGTTATTGCATCAAGCTGCAGATTTATCTGTAAACGCGCGGAAACCGCTTCAGCCAAAATTCCATCGGAACGTTTCGAATTGAGATTCCATATACGTTTCGCGATTGGGCACGGAAAGTTTGTTCCGTTTATAGCGTTCCTGGATGTGAACAATTATAATCATATCCGCTTTAATCCAACTGGACCTGTATTGATTATACCGCATCATAAATTGATTATAAATATTTAGATATTTTCAAAGAATGCTAGAATATCACATTCGATAGAATTTAGTAGAATTTTTATTTGTTTTGGATCTACAGAGACTGTGTTCTTTATTTCATTTTATCGCACTTTCTTAAAATCTGTCTATGAAAATCGGAAATTGCATAAACATCCTCCGTCTAATTATAACAAATCTTTTATCAGCTCGCTTTATTTTCATAATTCATAAAATCTCGTTCAGTTTTCTACGAGTAAACCTTTCGATGTACAATATCTTTTAGCGGATATTGAAGCGATCCCGAAGATGATCTCTAAAACTCGACGGAAGAAGGAAGAACATTGTCGATCGCGTTGCTAACGATAGAATAAAGTCGATCGTTTCGCAATCTTACCGAGAAGGAACGTCGGGGGAAGAAAAAAATGGTGCACCGTTCGTAATCGTGCGACTATATCGGCTGAATGTTGCTGGCGATAATATAAATTGCTAAATGAAGAAGATAAATGAAATCACACTTCGGCGAACCCTTCATTTAGTTCGAGCCAGCCGAGCAATTACTTGATCAAAGAAAATTAGACAAAAATGGGGAAGACGTGGCGTGCACCGTGGGCCGGATCTAGGGGCGGCTCGGCACCCCCTTGGAACATCTGATTGAGGGGTAAGATGATCGACACCCCTTCGCAACGAGTTCCCCTTGTTCCTTGCATCCAGCCGCGAGGCCATGGACATTGCTATACAGGCAGTTTCGTAAATAGTGGGCAAAACTTTGGGAATAGATACTTTTTTTTTAGTTTTTTTTTGAAGGGCGGTGGGGAAATGCTCTTACGCACACCCTCTCCTCCGATGGTGGTTGGAGAGGATAGTGCGGGGCCTGGCTCCCCCCTAAGGTGGAATTTGGGGGAATTACCCAGGGGCTACAGGACCACCATCAGCTTACCACGCCTGTTCTTGGCACAACTGGGAATAGATGCCTAATGCTTAGAAAAGACACAAAAGTTTAGGAAATGATTAGTTTCTGAGTTATTAAAGTTTTTGTGCCAGAATTCTCGTCGCATCGTCTTAAAGACCCGTTTAAAGGCATCAACGATGTTTTTGAAGTAATCGCCGGTCTACGTTTACGACTTACGTTATCGAAGTATATTATTCTTACTCACAATTTCTACTTTATTTCATGCATGTTCATTTCCGCTCAAAATCTATTCCTAAAGTTTTGCTCGCCATTCACGAAAGACCCTGTACAGCCCTGGATGTCTGACGCAAGAAACAGCATTGGCGCCCTGGGGAACTACTCTTCTAGAGTCTAGACATATGTATGTTACCACGTACCCTCCGACCACCGTTTTTCTTTTCAACTGGGAACACTATAGCACGGAACTAATCGTTCTAAACGCTGCACAATCGGTCCCCCGTTTTAGAAAAGGAAGCAATCGCGACTCCATTCAATCACGGAAATGGACGCATAAAGCCTGGCGAACAATCACGTGGTTTTTTCAGATTTTCAACTTCTACTCGATATATTATGTACCGTCTTTTGTCGCTCGACTACATACGTGCCGCCTAATGCAAAAATCGCGTGCAAAAAATGGGGTACAGTTGGTACGAGTTGTTTTATAAAAATTACAAGACTGAACTTATCTAAAAAAATTGATTCAATAATTTCTAACGGAAGCATTTTTATAATTCCAATAATTAAGAAATAAAAAACGTGAAACCGGTCGCGGTATGTGTGCGAACTAAGTATTCAAGCTCGCTATTCAACATAAAACGAACAGCGTTATTATAAAACATATAGAAAGAATGCAACAGTCGCGAGACGTGGACTGGACAAGGACGATGCGTAATTAGATTTTCGCAAATTGGGAAGGAACGTGTGTAAACTGATGCCACGGAATGAATGTCGCCATATCAGCATTCCTTAAGTTGGTCGTTTGAATGCGTACTTTTAGGGGATTCCCCTTAAAACGTTCCAGTAAATTGCACGGTTTAAAGCACGAATTAAAAACCGGTCGGATTGCTTACGTTTTTAGACTCGTTTAAAGGCACGACAAAATGAGCACGAAATAATACGCAGCGTTTAAACGCACTCACTGTCACGAAACGAGATAGGTACTCTTCAACGTTAATAGTTTGCCGACGAATGCGTAACAAGTGTGCGCAACAGTGAATGTATGAACGCACTTTGCTCGGATAATTGAAGCGTGCATGCTGGATTGCGACGTGATTATAAATACTTGGAACAACAGTTCCGGTGTTCAACGGTAAAGCTTAAAGAAACCTTTTTCCAGTAAAATTTATAAATCAACCGATTCGACATTTTCTACAGCATGGTGAATATTAAATTTTTTGTACCAAATGTCTTCGTTGTTTATAAATAAACAGCGGATCTTATGCATTTATGACAAAATGAGTAGGTTTATAATTTAATACAACTTCCAAAGCTCGTATTATTATTCGACGCTGCGAGGCTGTAGTTGGTAGCACGTTTGCGGATTAGAAAATGTTGGTTTATTACGTGGCAATCAAAATATGACTTGACCGTCGCCGACTGTTGATTGCAACTAGCCTGCGAGACTGAATCGCAGTAAAACAAGAGGCAAACAAGGTCCGTCCACCGAGCATTTAACAGGTCTCTATCGTGCGCTGTAACGCGACGAAGATGGAGCTTTCATCTAGGGATATAGATTTTACATCCTTGTAGATTCGCTCTGTATAATATGCAATCTGCATGTAATACACTCAGCTCACTTTATCCGTTCTCCAGTCATACAAATTCATGAACGCCCGTCGCTCAGCTGGGATTCAAATTCCGATTCGTAGAATACGATGATAACACACGTATTCTACCAATCGGAAGTCTCACGCTGCGCTGCGCTGGTTGGCCGCCTTTCGTGCGTTTATGTTACTAGGTAACGATCTCGTCGAACGGAACGTGCAATCTCCGTGAACAATTTTGAAAAAATTTTCAGCGCTTCGAGGTTTCTGCGATCGTACTGGCAAATGTGGGGATCAGGTTCAGTCCAATTATTACTTTCGTGCATCACTTTATCTTTTGTATGTGTTCGCAAGCGAAGAAAAATTGTTCGGTGCAGGGATTAATCGGTCTTGAAATTCGTTGAATAGTTCCTCGGTGTGGAATAATGCTTTTAAATAGTACACTATGAATAAAAGAAGTCATTTAAGAATGAATTCCGTCGCACAAAAGATCAGAGATCTGTTCCTGTTCCCCCCCCCTCGAAGATTTCACGCGTGCTACTAATTGCCTGTTTCATAAACTGTTCGAGATGCGTTCGCGTTTAAGAATTTCCGCGCGTACATTAATCTTCTTTACGTTTTTTATCGCGAGCCTTCAGCAAACTGTAATTAACACCTACTCGCGATTCTATCCGACTGGTTGGCTAACTGCTTTATTAATCTCAATTACAAGTGTACAACAGGGAGTACTTTAGATGTGTACGCTATTTTTCAAGCGGCCGTGCCGTGGGCATTCGCGTCTCGAGACACATCAGTCATTCGCGACTTCATTTTATGCATTCGTGGCAGAAATGGACAAGTGAACCCTTTGGACTCGAAGCCAATTTTATTCGGAAGTCAAGGCATTTATTTCAATCCAGATCATTTTTATTCTATGTAAGCTTTTTTACATTGTGCACGTAAAATTGAACCTGTTTTCTCACACAACAGTTGAGAGAGCTTTTTACAATTTATAGAATACAGACAAAAATAATATTAAAATTGTTTTAAATAATAGTATGGCAATTTTTACTGGCGTTTCGGAGTCATCGTTCGAGTGCGAAGAGTCTGCCCAGATCTACGGATATTGATTTTATGAGCATTATGTTAGTTATATTAATGTTTAATCGTCTTGGGGCGCACAAACTTTGCACAGATTTCTTTAAGTTATGCAATTTTAGTTCTTATTATATAATTATTAAATATCTTAATCTTTTAATTATATGTGGAATACACATTGAATTATAATTATGAAATATTTCTTCCTCCGATTTTTTTCATGGTTTCAAAGGGGTGGGCAATCTTTCGTGGATCGTGGACGCGTGCATGCGCGCGTGTAACAGTGTATGTTACAGCATGTAACACCGCTGGTGACTTAATTATAAGCCTACGTGTGTACATAAAAGCGGGCCAATCCAGAAAAGCATGGCTGACAGTGTTAATTTCAGATGATAGATATCGGGTGCCTAGATGCAACGCAAATGAGCCTCACGCGATAGCTCCGAAGACATGCAAACTGCATTGCTGTTTATATCACGCCAACACTATTATCAGCAAATCCTGCACTTACTTCCTCGTATCATTATCGCGGTACTAACATTCTTAATCCGACCATCGAATTTTGATCTCGTGATCAACGAAGCTGAAAATACATCTCTGAACATCTGCCATGTTTGACTTCTGGAGCTTGGAAAATCATTTCTACAAATAATATAATAAAATCGTTCAGTTAACGTTCTCGTTATACCATACAATATACTCTGCAATACTCTGCACTATGCATTATGTTGTAATAAATCTCATATAAGAGATTCCCTAATTAAAAAAAAAAAAGAAAAATCGTTCAGTAAATATAGAAGTAAGCCGAGACTTAAATATTTATCTAAAAAATTCACAAACAGTAAAACAGTAGGTACACAATTTTGTACATTGTTTCTGTTATGATTTAAATATTTACCTAAACAGCGTACAAACATTGCAATTGTAGGCACGCAATTTTCTAGATTATCTCTGTCATGAGTTTTCATTGTCTATAAATTGACAGTGTAGAATTTTCGTGATTATTTCTACGAGTGTGATCCATGAAGAAGTACATTTCGTTTAAAATATTTCGAAACTGTCCTCCAATCTTAAATCAATGCATAAATACTGGTTTGGCTTCCTCTTGGCGCCACTTCTATCTATTTTTAGATGATAAACTAAGATTGAATCTGCATACGAGAAAAGTTGAAATTTCATTGTGAATTTACATATCATATTAGTATGTGCATACATTGACTACGCGCTACCATTCACCGCAGCATAGCATTTCATATAGAAAACGAAGCAGAAAATAATGTACAATCTGAAACGGTAAATAATCAAAAGGAACGCGTTTAAAATTCTTGAAAAAGCTTTAAATTTATTTCCAGGCTGAGCTGTGCTTAGATGACGCGGAGGAACAAGCGCGATGCTGCGAGACACGGGAAAAACTGGCGAGAATGAAGTTTAGTCGCATTTCTTCCGCAATAAAGCCGGCTATTTACGACGCGGCTTGAAATGTAGAAAAGTTGGTTAAAGGGGAACTAGTTGTTCAATTTTTATCGTTTGCACCTCAAGTCGGGGACAACGCGAATATAGTGTTAATATTACGAGCGCGATGAGGCTGCATGTGGCCGCAGATCATGCGAAAACTTTCGTCCGTAAAGACTCAAGATTAGAAAATGCAGTTCGCTGTAAATTGAAATACAACTTCGTTGCGTAAACTACGGGCACGCAGCTGCCGCGAAAAATATAAACGTGTCCGCGGCAACATAATTCCTACTCGAAAGTTTCTTATCATTAGACTGCGGATTTTATGCGTTCATCACGAAAATGAGCACGCGCGATAAAGCAGTGTTAAAAATATGTTAAAAATATTTAAGCGATCAATGCGAACACTTTTTATTTTGCATAAAACTCCGCAGTCTACTTATCATTCGCTGTGGAAACGAACCAGTTATTTCTTATCTACATATATTCCTAATCTATAAAGGAAAAATCCTACAAGTTTTTTTTATATCCTGCAAGTTTGAAATACAGAATGTATTATTGTTATCCGCAATTGTAAAGGAAAGCTGAAATTTCAAATGTCATCAAGTCTTACAAAGGTCATATCAAGGTCACCTTCATTTTTTTAAACGGGTCCACCTCTATTTAAACACGATGATGGTCGCCGATCCGAAGTGAAGAAGCGTAATAAATTCGCGTTTATATCTGGTGCGTGGGCGTCCGGCTGCGTTTCGGATCCGTGTGTTACACCTCGGGCTAATAGGTCTGTTGGCATGATCGTAAAACAGAGTAAACAGCGGCGGCATAGTAGTCCTAAGTAAATGGAAGAGAGGTCTTTGAGAGTGTCCCGAAACGCGACTCGGTATCGTAAAGTTTTCACGAGCGTTCTTATTAATCCGCGGCGCGAAATTGTCGCCGCAGCAGAGACAGCTGTTGCCGCCGATTTCCGCACTGCTCGCCGCTCCCGTTCTTTCCGTATTAATTGGGAGAACGGAAACACGGGAAATTTTTAACGGTCCCGTGTAACCGGCGCTGCACAGCCGAGTACAGCGTGGATTTACGGCTTCCGTTTTCCCGATCGTATTAAATTTCGTATCGCGTTGTGAGTGGAACTTTAGCAATTTTGTGGAACGGGGTCGCTTAAGCGGCATTTGGTCGCGAAGAAATAAAAACGTTATAACGCTACCCGTGGTTATTGTCGGATTTGCTTCGATTTCGCATTTGGCGCCTCGCGTTCAGCCAGTCCGCGAACATAAACGCGTGTCAGCACACTCGTCGAGCATTTGGCGATCCGGATAATTGAATCACTGTGCTCGATGGAATTCTTTTTATTTAATTATTTAGGTTGCGTACCTCTTGCCAGGTTATCGGTGGACAGCGGCTGTTTTTATGAAACTTCGATCTGCAGCCGCCCCGGGTACAAATCGACTGGATTACATACCAAATACATCATAATTCGTAGCCACAATATTCGAAAGGCACATTTGTATTTGGTCGTTTTCGTGGATATATTTCCAAACTGAAACCAGTTGTTATTGTGTGAGACACGAAACCTCATATAATGATTGGTCTAGTCTTATACCCCGTATGCGATATTATGTTCCGAATAACAACAGGAACATTTTACAACGTGTAGAGAACGAGTGGATTGCGAATCGAGTAGCATGCGAGGGTTAGAGTGATTTCCCAGTGAAATGAATTATTTCTTGAATAGTTCATTACGCTCTGCGTGCACACAAAGTTTCATTAGAATCAGGATTCCAAGACTGGGTGGATTTCCTTGTAAGTACTGAATTCGTCACGAGACTACGTTGATTCCAAGCAAGGAATGTGTCATGTTAACAATCCTGTCAGCGTCGTTTGAAGAGAAGAGGACATTCTACGAACACCTTCGGCTAAAATTCCTACGGCGCGGTGGCGTTGCTCCGCATTGCTCAGTCAGAGTTTGGCCGGCTAAAAAATAGAAAATTCCAAATCTGCTGGAACTAGTTTAGAAACTACGAAGCGTTGTTTCTTATTCTTTTCATAAAAACAATCATTTTTGCCCACGTGCCAGAGTTTAAACCAATTTGAACAATTTTATAGGCGCTTGATTGTGGATCTTTATGCAAAATAAAAATCTTATGCATTAATAGGAGCCAAATGGGAATTTATTTCTCTATTTAGTGATTCGAATTCTTGTAATCCCTTTATTGTTTGAAATTACACCCACCCTTTGCGATGAATGCATAAAATCCGCAGTCCATTAATTACAATTACCCAGTTCCAGATAATTAGTCTCCGTCAATCAAATTAATAATCCTCGGAGTAACATGCTGTGTATCGTGTTACAACACGACGCGAAATCACGTTAAACTTATAAATTTTTCGAAAACATTGGGATGCATTATTTACGTTAAGATACACGGTACAAATTATTAATCAGCATAATTTGGTTAATCATCTTGAACGGGTGCTCGAATCTAATTAGCGTATTGTTATCAACGTCATATCAACGCACGCGTGATATTTGGAACATCGTTACAATGTTTCGTGGTACATGCAGTAGATATATTCTTCGTCAATTACGAGGCCACAGTTCTCGGTAATTATATTTGCTTTAATGAACGAAATCCGATGTAATGTGTCTCTGCGTATTGATGAATTGTGGTGTTAAGCGAATCCGCAAAACCATATCGCGCTGTGTTTATACCCGCGTGGCTATTCATTTCACTCCGGATCTTCGTTCATCTTGTGTCTTTGATAGGTTTTATTTTTCATATTTACATGGAAACATATTTATTTCAGAAGGAGTTCTAATTTTAATATGAACATGTAAATATATTTGTTTCAAATTAGTGGAAGTTCTAATTTTAATAGTTGGATGGTTAAACCCGTGTTCCATTCGCCTTTATTTAAGAAGCGATTTTTCGCTTAACCGAGGAAGAGTGGTATTTCATTGTCATTGATTAAAAAGTTAGTTAGTGGCAGGGAGATTCGCGAGGACATTCTGGAGTTCCACGTTGCCTTGCCAGAGGGTAGCAGACGGAAGATTTACAACCCTGTGCCTTGGTAGGTAGACCCGAAGCATCAACGCATTTCCTGCTGCTCTCTCCTTACAATTTAGCAGAATATCCAACAATACACTGGGTGTCCGACTTAATTCTACCGTCTTTCATTATTTCGTTGTTCAGAAGACTGCGAAAAACGCTTGTTAGTGGAAGAATTTACCACTGTTTCTAAAATCATGAAAAATAGGACGATCTCCGAGATAATCCTCACCCCCATTTAATTTCTTCTAAAACACTACCACTAAAAATTGATACCATTATTAATTATGTCAGTATCTAATCAATTACTAAACATATACAGTTAGGAGCAAAACTGATCACACACACTTTAAATCAGAATAACTTTTTTATGAATGGACCAAACGACATCAATTTCTCTGTAAGGCTGGACGAATTAGTTTAGTATTTAAATGACGTCTAAAAAATATGTTGAAAAAATGGATTTGGTCCGAATTGTGAAAACAGTAGTAAAAATTGATTTTTACGACTTTTTTAGCTGGGCCAACAACGAAAATTTAACGGACGTGTTTGGTCAATTTGTATAAATTACTACATACAAATGTTTAATTTTCGAGTTAAAATATCTCCAAGTGCAAAGGGTTAAAAACTAAAATAACGAATAAATACTGATAATCTTGGATTCCTCGCAGTAGAATTGAGTGTTATAATTTTTTTCGTCGAATTGAATGATATTACGTTCAGAAAAGTGGAAAATCTCCGAGTGCAAGATGTTACATTTTTTCTCCGAAAATCTTCGTATCATTTTGAAAGTAGCCATACACACGCAGTCCTAAAAGTGTTATACTTTTCGCAAAAGGAAAAAGTTACTTGAAATGACCTCGGGAATCATCCCTCGCGAGAAAGTGCAGCATTGTTGGAGCACCTTCTACGGAATATTTACTGGATCTGTGGAAATAACGATTAACGAGGGAACACGGCGAGTTATAGCAGAAAGTACATACTTTCGGAGCGTGTGTTCGCACAATTCGCAGTTGTTCGAGCGAAAGCTCGGCGCGGCGCGGCGCGACGCGGCGCATCGCGCCGACATACACACACGGCACAGCATCTACTAATATTCAATCCTCGTACAGTTAACGTATTACGTACAATCGGCCCTCATTTCCTAATACTCGAAAACAATGAGCGATGAATTAGGAGGCATTAGCGGCCGATTAAAGCTGGGGGATCTGTACGTATTCTGTCAACTGGGCCACTTCTCCCGTCGCGCACCGTACCGCCAGCTTTTAGAGGAGGGGGCTTAAATTCCGTGGAGCGGAGAATCAAAGCTTGCCGGCAATCGAGGAAGGTAATACATATACAAATCGAGACAGCCGTGTATAATGCTGCGATAAGATGGGAGTCTCGCCTGAACACAATACTTTGGGCCACAGACGTTTTCTACGTATTCGTTATTCAAATCGATTATCGAAATGTCTTCTCAACTAATGACTTTCGGCTATAAACGATTTTTTTTTTAATTATTCAGACGCATTTTGCAGAACGATGCAGGTTCTATGCACTTTGTACGATTTTCCGATATTTATTGTAGTTAAACATACAAAGTGACCCATTAAAAAAATGTTATGAAATCGAAATGTCTTCAGAACTATTGATTTTCTGCTACAAATGATTTTTTAAAAATTATTCCGACACATTCTATGCACTTATTATATATTTGATGTTTAATAGTAAAAATATATTCGTTCGGATCGATTTAAATGGGACACCCTGTAGTTCTGGTATATGAGGAACGAATTATTTTTGAAAGTTGAAAGCACGAGAGACAGTGTTCGAGACCGACGGCACCGAAATAGATGCGTCTGAATTATAGTAGTCAGTGATTGAAATGTCTATCGGAGCGATCGAGAATAAGTACATATATCAGACAAGGGGGGAATCGTATCTAGCTTTGTTGCGTCCGTAGATTGAAACCTAAGCTCGTAATCGCACCAATTTTACGGATATTTGCTCGATAAATGTCCGAATATGAAGAAGGCTCCGAACAACGCCGTATATTCATATTATCTTGGGGTTCTTATACGTTAATAAGATCAGGAACGAAAGACCAATTTATCGGCAGCGGGGATTTTGTGTCTAAAATATGCTCCCACCGAATATAGCATTCGGTATCTTAATATTCACCCTATAATTCACAATATAAAAATTCAAGAAAATATAAAGGCTTTGTTCGTTACATCAACCCTCTAAAACGTTCTATTCCCCAGACCTACGGTGGGAATATGCAACATAACTTACTCGTTTCTGAATGCCTGTGATTTAAAGGTTTAAGAAAACGGTACACATCTTTAAAACGTAAATACATAAAATTTATTAATTGTAGCACCACTCTAGTGAAACTGAAAACAAATTCAAGATTTCTGCTGTTGTACTTGCACATCAATTTGTTAAGGAATTTACAGATATCTGTATTTTCTGAATTCTCACCTACTCCGTTAAAGTATAGCGTCTACTCCCACTTATAGTTTCTGTCAGTCTTGGTCTATTGAGTCGCCTTCTTGACTCGCCGAGTTTAAAGTGTCTCAAGAAGGCTTTCAAGCTATTGTTCCAAAGTGAAGAGGCGTCTCGCTACGGCCGCTCACCTGTCCTAATCGCGCGTACACCGTTCGTAACTGCAAAAATCATTAGTCTGTATTACACTATTCCTATTTTATATGCGCAACGATTGATATAGTATCACCATGAATATTCTATGTTACCTTCAATAAAAAAAAAAGAAAAATATTCTATGCCTGAAAACAAGTTGATAAGAGAATATCTGCACAAATGTTATGCATTAATGGCGACAAGATATCATAATCATATTGCAGATCTACATGCAAAATAAAAATTGATCGAAATTTATTTCTGCACTCAAGAATATTGGTAATTTGGAAACACTGAATGGATATATCACTTATTATTTTCAATTATTTTACTTTTTTAAATTTCGAAAATTGCTGTAACAATCTAGTACGAAATAATTATTCAGAAATTACACGATTACTGTAAGTACCTACTATTTACCTACAGTAGCAACGATGTTATGCGTGCAAGTAGAATGTGCCAGCAGTGGTCAGACATTACGTGGACGCTGCGCTGTTAATAGACGTTGGATCTTTATATACACGCAATATATGTATAACAATTAATAATATTATTATTCAATCAAGTGAGAAAATGTGTCCCGCATTTTAGTCTGTATGAAATTGAGTACTGCATGAAAGTGCGAAATTTAGGAATTAATATTAGTGATCGGTACACTGCAGATTTTACGAATTTATGGCAAGAGTCGCAGATTATTTTCGACTTTTTAAGACATTTTCATTTCACTTCGGTTTCTGACAATTGACTTAGACAATTTTTATTTTACATATAAAGATACGCAATCTATCAATTAATTTAAGTTTGATTTGAACAGGAAATATTCTAAGTAAACTACAGATTCGAGTCATTATCGAAATCATTAAAACTAAGAATCGCACAGATCTACAAATCCGAGATTAAAAGAAGTTTTCCTTTTTTTTTAAATTATTTATTTAACAAAGGTCATTAGTAACACGGTACATTATTTTCTTACAATATTTTTATTTGTTATTTAGCATGAAAAACCGTAATCTCGAGTAGCAATGAACGATTTCCGATTGAAGTAGAATTTTCGAGAGAACCCATCCGCGATATTTCCAGCGGGGGGTTGAAACGTGTGGGGGTCGGAAGCATCCGATACAATTCAAGTTTTATTTATGGTGTCGGGGGGGTTATCGGCGAGGCAGGAGGAAGTATGTTTAAAAGGTTCTCGGAAACGGTCGGCCCGGGAAGACGTATAGGGTGACCGACACGTGTGAAAAATATTTTCACGGTGGCGGTCCCGATCGCGAGTGTGTAATTGAAGCAATTTCACGGATACTCCTCCATGGCCGACTTGAGTCCCCTTTTTGCGGAGATAATGACTAAGCCTAGGCTAGGTAATCGATCTCCGTCAGACTGTCTGTGCGGTCCCGTCTCTCAACGGTCTGCTTGAAACCGCTTGGCCGAATACACAAAAGCAAGCAGAAGCAGAAGCAGCAGCTTGGTTGGCTTTCCCCTTCTTGGTCACGGCCCACGGCTAAAGCCAAACGTCTTTCAGAACCGATGCAGCGCCCCTCTTCTTTCTTTCCTTCTCACTGAGATGGGGGGAACGAGCGCAGTTTCTTACCAGCAAGAAAGTAATTAGTGCCGCTTTCGGAAGCGAGAACTTACTGCACGTATCGGCGTAAATCACCGGCCTAGACTGGAACGCCGGATTAATAGTTACGAGATAACGAGAGAAAGGACCTTGTTATTGTAGAACCAGTTTGTCTGTCGCGTTCTGATCGCGCTCCGCTTTTACGAGACTGCTCTGCTCTGCTCTGCTGTTCGACCGGGAAAGTCGTTAATACCACTCGCCCAGCTAATTGTTTCATCCCTTCGATCAGAATACTCGCCGCAGTTTTTCTATCAACCCCTCGACATTTTTCTGTCATTAATTTTCTACTTAATGATCTAATCTCATGATTTTCTATTTTTTCTTTTCTATCGACGCCTTAGCACCTTTTTTTTTCTTAAATTTATAAGGGGATAGAGAAAAATTGCGTGTACGCACTTGCACCTCCTCATAGATGAAATTCGAGGAGGAAGTGTGGGGCTCGTCGAAACACTACCCACTACCCACTAAAAAAACTCGACTGTCAGCATCGAAAAAATACGTGTCAATTATTTTTAAATAAATCATGTCTTCTATAAACTTGTCTGGTCTCAGGAATCATCCCTTTCAAGGAAGTACAACATTCTTGAGACACCCTGTAGGTGATATATAATACATGTTATATCAAAACGATATAAAAAATCTACATTACATTTTAAAAATGAAGTTTCAATTAAAAGTAATGTGTGTACATGCACAATTATGTAAATCACAAACGACGTGAATGTGGCGTGAATATCTCAGTGGTCTTTAAAAATTCGTAAAAATCACATATGTGTTTCTAAAATGAATTCCACTGGATCGTTCGAACCAATCGAACGTCGATCACGCATTGGAGATACGAGACAGCGTGCAGAAAATGATAGCGCACGATGGAAAAGCAAAAATAATAGAGATAATTTATGTTGACGATCGGTTTGCTTAATAATTTACAAATCAAGATTCGTGTAACCGTTTAATCAATCTATCGCACTGCATTAAACGCTTTACACGGTTTCGCACTCTAAGTGGTTTCACACATTAGTGGAGATAGGCAGCCATGCGTGAAGCACACTCGAGCTACCTTATACGTTGTAAAACCGTGCGAAACATTCGTTTTCTTTTCTCCGTTCGCGAAAATAAATCGTTACCCGCTTATCGTAATTGCCATCTACAATTGCGTTTCCGTTCCGCGTGTTCTCGGGCTCAATACTAACATTTCGTTGTCTTATTTTGCAGGTAAGTCGCTGCGTATCCGGTTCCATCGAAAACGAGTTACTGTAAGTAAACGTGACGAAGGAAAAACATTCATTTTCTTTTTAGTTGCGTGCTTAAGGACTGATTTCTTTTATATTCTATGCAACTATGAGGGTTGAATTGCATACTTGAGAGAAGGCACCCAAGAAAATGTATAAAGAAATAGAAAAGTCTTAGTGCGATACTTTGTAATCTGAGTAAATCCAAATAAGCATTAAACAATATTGATTGAATATAAAAAGTATAAACTTTACCGGACTCAAAATTACTACCTTTCTCCTACGAATTATGATGTATTTCGTATGTATTCCAGTAGATTTGTACCCGGCGTTCTACCTGTCAAAAACACTGCAGATTGCTCAACTTTAAGCGGCCATACTTCATCAACTATTGACCCTAGAGAAACTTCGATCTGCATCCGCGCCGGGTACAATCTATGGATTACATACCAAATACATCATAATTCGTAGGATAAAGGCAGAAATTTCGCGCGCGAGTCCGGTAAAGTAAAGAGAAGCCTATAAAAATATTGGGTCAGTATGTCGGTGGCGTGTTGGAATTACGTGTTCAGAAATGTTCGCTTTTTAGTCTGGTTTATAATTGTTAATCGATGAGGGTTAAGCGTTTCAAGAATTATATGATAATGCATCCCCCTGCATTTTGATGGTCGTTAAAGTTGTGTCGCATTGCGTACATTATCACATGAAGTCGGCTTTTACCATAAAATTTTCGTTAATAAAAGCATATTATACGAGGCCGTCGTGCGTTTTGTTTACGGCGGTGCCGGTGTGCTTGTAATTATTAGTTTAAATTATCAGTGTCGGGCTGCATTAATAGTATTCATTCGAACGCACCTGTATTATTTTACGGCTGAATTTTCACGGTGCATATTAAATAGAGAGTAATAATGCCGGTGTACAAGTACCGGGCACGAAATGAATATTATCTGTGAGTGGGTATCTATTACACAATAAAAAAACATTACGATAACACCTCCATGGAATATATTGCGATTTATTATAAGCGTTTATCTTATCGTTCAGCCGTAACACACGCACGGCGTCCGAACGCACGCGACACCAAAATGATTTCTGATCGAAACCGAGTACATATCGCTGTCAGCACGTGCGCTCGTATTGTGTGCCCGTGCGCTCGAGCCCAAGAGATGGTTCGGAACCCACCTTATAAAATCTGGAAAATATCCACAAAAAAAAAGTAATGTTGCGTTGTTTTATTTCAGCGCCGAAAAGCAAGAAAGAAATTTTGCAATTCTGAGACACCACGCGACAGTAAATAATTTAACAAGGAGAAGGGTGGTCGATCTCCAAAGCAGGAGATAAATTTCAATAATTTAATCCAGACGGATCTCTGTTGTTCGCTCGCCCCTGCAACAACAACTGATCCACAGAAAGGGGAGGCAGGCGAAGAAACATTTATTAAATAACTTCCGGATGTTAATCCACGGTTGCTCTCGCAACTTACAATTCCTCGCGAGGTTTACTTAGCGTTCAGGCTAGCCGAAATACTTCTGTACCCCATTGTACAGCTGCCAGGACGAAGAAATAAGCCTGGACTTAAGTCATTCGATAAATCCCGACGCTGCTGGATATTTCGGTAAGAACGTAGGATCGTAGGGCGAAGGGGGGGGGGTGGAAGGAAGGGGCGAGTGTCTTTTAGCATCCCTCGGCTAAGTAGAAACTATTAATCCATTTGCAGGGGTATCAACGTCGCGCCGGCTGCTTCTAAGCACAGAAATAATTCTGCCGCTATTATCGTCTGCAACGCAACGACGCCCTGTACCAAGATGCTCTCTGCCCTCGTTGCAGACGCATTCGATGCATGCGCCTCTACGTGCACGGTACGCGCAATCGTCCGCGTTTTATATCCGGGATCCCAGGAATTGGCTCGCCGCTAACAATGAAACGGAAAATATCTTGCGAACGTATTTACCAGATGGCGTTAACACACACTACGTACCAGCCGACGAACGCTCGTTGCCGCCGGGGGCAAAATTGCCGCAAAAAAAATTTCTACACGATTTCTCGTTGGCGTTCGCGAACGATCGTGTGTTTGCAGCGCGTTTGATTTCACCAGGCTCGGTCAAATTTCTTATTGTGTTTACACTTTCTTGATTAGTTGGAAACCTTTCCGCAGGAAATCGGTTCTCGTTGTTCGTGATTGTTACACGGCGGATTGTATTCATTTCTGACGGAAATGGGTAGCTGTAATTTGAAACATCCAGTAGATTTGTACCCACGGCGGATGCAGATCGAAGTTTCGATCCTCCAGGATCCATAGTTGAGGAGTTATGGTCGCTTAAAGTTTAGCATTTTTGACAGGTAAGGGCGCCGCCATATTGGTTTGTAGCGACAACCGCGAGCCGCTTACCTTGCTGCCCCCGCTACCCTCGACCTAATCCTAACCAACTCAGTAAGCGGCGCGCGACCATCACTACAAACCAATATGACGGCGCCCTTACCTGTCAAAAACTCTGCAGATTGCTCAACTTTAAGCAAGCATAACTCCTGAACCATTCACCCTACAGGATCGAAACTTCGATAAAATACCAAATACAACATAAGTCGTAGAGGAAAGGTACTAATTTTGAGTCAGGTAAAGTAAATTTTACGCGAACATCTCCTGGTAGCTGATAAATTCCAATAAACACTAAGATATAGCGATACAGAAGCAATGCTCGTTGAAAGAACCGACTGCAGAGTCGTTTTTAATTCCGACCACGAAAGAACGTCTCCAGAAGTACAGTGCAGAGGATCGCCTTGTCTTCCCCAGCGCCAGACTAATTGTCGTCTTATCATTATCCGGGAGGCTCTCAGCTGGTCCATGCCCAAAAAATCTTTTCAGCGGCTATGTACCGATACATAACCGCCTGTGTACATCTCAAGCGACGTATACATATAACCTTATATACCTGTATATACATAAACACACACATATATATATATGTATATAATATACTATATATTATATATACAATATATATATATATATATATATATATATATGTATAGGGGTATCCGCGTACGTATAAATAGACTGTCTCGAGCAGCCACTCTGCCTTTTTCTCTTTCCTGAGAAGTTGCTTTGGCACCAGCAGCAACACAGGCCAGAGACGACGTCGGCGTCGGCGGCATCTCTCGAGGAAGGGCATTGTTTTATTCCGACCGCGTAGCAGACACTCCTCATCCACCCCGCACCTAGGCTTCTTTCCCTGACTGCCACTCTCGACAATTTACCCCGTCTCGATCCCCTCTTCGGTTTTCCACTCTCCGTCGACTCGATCCTCCCTCTTCCTCTCTCTCACTCTCTCGTTGCGTCTCTCTTTAACCCCCTGTGGCCCTCTTCAACCCCTCTGTCCACCCTTCCGATAACGCCATGGCTTAATGACGCCGAGCGCGCGCCTCAATATCGCATTGCGTATACCCCAGAACCTACTAAACGCTGCTCTCGATGCTGTTTCTTCTCCTTCTACCTTCCATCTTCTAGCTCCTCCTGTCTCGTTCCACTATATCGCGGCGCGCACAACCCCCATACACAACCATACAACCCCCGTCGATCCTTCATCCAACGGCGAACACCTCATCCCTTTTACTCGGCGCGGCGATGCTTCTTCCTCTCTTTCGTTCGCGTTCCTTTTTTTTCGAACAGTGGCCGGCAAATATTTTGGCAAAGCCAGGTTTAATATGTGGAAAAGCTAGACCGGATATAGCAACGGCTTATTGCCAGTTGTTATTTTCGGATGCGGGGCTATATCGCGTGGGGGCGTAGGTCGGGGGCCAACCCGATCGCTAAAAGGATCGTCGCGACAGGGGGATAGACCGAGTGGAACCGGAGAATATTGATCGTGATACACCGGAGTCTCCAGATATGATGAGAGATAATCCAAGGTAAACGGATTGATCCGAATTACAGCGAAGTCAAATTGAATGAGAATGAAATTCCCGGCGCGCCCGGCCCGACGACGGGCAATCGAAAAATGGAAAATTGTTTTGCTCCCACACTAATCGGGAGACGAGCCTGTGTTGCGCGCGTTGAGCCGTACTGCGCGCCAGAACATTTTGTTGCAGAATGTTTGGCAATGTCGTCGGTGTTGACTGTCCCGTCAATGTCCGATCGGAATTTAATACTGTCGACGATCTTGTTTCAATATCTTCTGGGGTCCTGTATTAATGCTTTATGATTTACTAGCATGATTCTGATTTGTTTTGGGAATAAACTTTACTTTTCCGGACTCAAAATTAGTACCTTTCTCCTACGAATTATTATGATGTATGATATATGATGTATTTGCCCGGCGCGGATGCAGATCGAAGTTTCGAACATCTAGGCTCAATGGTTCAGGAGTTATGCTTGCTTAAAATTGAGCAATCTGCAGTATTTTTGACAGGTAAGGGCGCCGCCATATTGGTTTGTAGTGACGACCGCGGCCGCTTACCTTGCCGCATAACATTTTACAAATAAGAAAAAAAATATCTGATATATTTAGTCAAATATTGGGCCGATGGCTAACTTTAACATCTGGAGCGTTCCCAGCCCTTCATATGTGTGAGTGATCGCAGATATTGGAAATATAAATATGGAGTATCTTTTTTCGACCAGTGTGTCATACTAAAAGCCTATCAGAATCGACGCGTCTCGCTTGTTTGATTTGTCAAATTATCTAGCAGAGCTTGATTAGATTAGGGGCATTGCATTTTATTCATTTCTCAAGGTTCTCGCAATCTATATACAGTGAATTGCAATAATATTTGGACACTTTTAGTTTTGAAACGATTAGTTTACCAAGTGACGTGAAAAAGAAATTTTGAAAAAATTGCGATTGGTCGCAATTACAAAGAAAACACGAAAAATTGTTTAACATTTTTATGGAGGCCCCCCATATTGAAAATTTAAAAAATGCATTCTGTAGAAATTTAAAAGAAATGCAAGTAGAGTATGGTCCGATGTTAAAAAAGTGATCATCCTAAACATAATTAGCCTAACTAGAAGATAATTTAGGGAATGCCGCCCAAGGTCTCTTACTAAATTTATAAAAATATATTGTCAGTAAATGCAAATTACTTTGGATGAGAACTAATAGATAAATAACCTGAAACCCATTGTTAAAATGACTTTCCTCGCTTTTGAGAATTTCAGTAAAATAATACTTGAGACAAGAGCGTTCCTTATTGATCTAACCGAAGTGATCGCTCACCCTCAAGTTCAAGCTGAAATGTTCGGAGTGTGTTAAAGTAGGGTAGACGTTGTGTTGGTTTCCAAGGTCAATATACATGCTTCCCCCCATTAGGAATTCGCAACACGTGATCACACAGCTCAGCATTGAACCACGCGACGGTGTGTCTCAACCAAACTACAGGTCCAGGGTTGCTATGTAAATTTGATGCAATTTAATCAAAGTTTCCTGTAAAATGACGACGCGCATATCAATCGTTTATAAATATGCTGATTCTTCCCGAACGAACACTGATATATCAAATGGTTTATCAATTTTTACCACGGAAAGTAGGGCTGCTCTTTATTTTGCCGGACTCAAAATTTGTGCCTTTCTCCTACGAATTATGATGTATTTGGTATGTATAAACCAGTAGGTTTGTACCCGGCGCGGATGCAGATCGAAGTTTCGTACCTCTAGGATCAATAGTTGAGGAGTTATGGTCGCTTAAAGTTGAGCATTTTTGACAGGTAAGGGCGCCGCCAAGAATGCTCAACTTCAAGCAACCATAATTCCTCAACTATTGATCCTAGAGGATCGAAACTTCGATCTACATCCGCGCCGGGTACAAATCTACTGTATTATATTCCAAATACATCATAATTCGTAGGAGAAAGGTACTAATTTTGAGTCCGGTAAAGTAAAGTTTGGAAATTGATCACTAAGTTAAACTTTCACGCAGGGGACCAAAAATTTGCAACTTTTCTCTATGTAATACGCATTATACAATTCCACAAAAAATGATCAAACTTTAAATTCAAGTGCTAGAAACCGAAGACCTAACCCGGACTATGTTTGGAAACCAATATGGGTTCTAACTTCTAACCTGTCAAACGCGCTTAAAACTTGGATTCCATGCACTAGAATTTAATATTAGAATTGTGTAATATATTGCGTTCGGAAAAGTTGAAAATTAAATGATTAAATTACTTTTTGTTCCTCTACTATTGTAGTTTTTCTTTATCTCGCGGCTAGAGTAATCCGCGTGAGAATCCATTCGATATTTATCGCGTTGAACATTAGGCAGCCGCTATTCGGGGAAAAAAGGGTATCAAGCTCGTTGGTCCTTTCACATATACGGGCGGCCAAGTGTTAATAGACGGCGCAGCGCGGCGCGGCGTGGCGCGGCGCGGTCCGTCGACAGGGAGCACGGGAGCTTCTTGCCTGCCGATTTTGTCGAAACACACGTGAGCGTCAATTGTCCCGCAACCCGATCCCCCGGTTGCGACCGTTTCAAAAGCTACCCTCCTCCCCAGACCCGGTATCGCCATCATTGCCACCTGCTCTCTCGGGAATAACCGTTTTACGAGCGTATTCGCGCGGAACTCGCGTATACGCGCCCGTCGAAAAAAGTGGTAAACCGCTTTCGCTGCTTGCGGATTGAAATGTCGTGTCCGCCGGTGAGCCGACTACGCCCAGATGCTACCGAATCGACGATAACGGGAATTAGCGTACTATTCACCTTCCGCGATTTTTTCCCCGGGAATTAATGGCCCATCGGCCGGTATAGAAAAGGGGATTTGTCGTGCGAGACAAATTGACAGACTCGCCCAATGGATACCCGGACGCGGCGCCGCTAACTTCCCTTATTCCAACGAACCAAAACTGTTAATCCTATTTTACCTTTTTCACTTGCCCGCGTTTTTCCATCGCGCAACCCACTCATGCGAACAATAAACCTGCTATGTACCGAGGCTTTCCGCACAAAAACCGCTACTTTTCTTGTCCTTCTGCTCAGGATGTACCATCATTTACCTAACTGTATTTTTCATTAACCACAATTTGCATTATTTTAATCACTGTTCCACGTTCACAAGGGTGCAAACTCATCCCCTGACGCCACATCATTTTTCTACACTCTGCAGTTCTTTAACACTAGGCTTACGAACCTAAAAGAGATCTAATCAAAATTTTTATTGTTTCGATCACTATTCTACAGAATTTTCCGAACTGTTCCAAATTTTAAGACATTCTTTTTATAATATATACAGGTTGGTCCTTTTAAGCAAGGCCACAACGAGGCTGCGAAAAATATTTTTTACGTGATGTGTTCGCTATCAAAGGATCAATATTTGGAAAAAATATTTATTTCCCAAGGTCATCGGTGTTTTTTGACATATAATTACATATAATTAAATACAATTGCATGTAATTACACTTTTTTATTGCATTGTGTAGCTGATCGTATACCTAAAGAAATAAAATTGTTAAATGATTTTTCGTAGATGCATTTTTACAATGTCTACCATCGTAATTTAAACACATTAGAACTTGTCATTCTCGTGGATCCTGTAAACATAATGTTAGGGAGGTTGAATCAACATTGCAACTAAACAAAATACTGCAGACTATGTTTACAACTAATCCTTTCTGCAATGTTCCAAGTTCTACGCTGATAAATGCGATCATTCGAACACCGCGGTGTAATTGAAAAATTGTTGGCTCGATAATAAAGTTTCTCTTATCGAGCAAAGGTTCCATAAAAATGCACTTCACCTCGGAGCAGCTTTCGTAAATGATTCCAGGAATATTTTGAAATCGTTGGAAATAGAAATAATTGACAAGAAATTTTTGGGAGAGTTAATCGTCGGAGTGGTCGGTGACCACAGCCAGCAGCGAGTCTTTCGAAGAGTCAAACGAGATGTTAACGAAGACGATGCGGTCTGTGCTCCCGGAGTCGAAGACCGTTTCTCATTGACGGGTCTCGGCCGACTCCGGATTAATACAAATGCATAAGGACCTTTTTCCCCTTAAAAAGCTAGACATTTTCGAGCCGAGACCTTCGGGGCCTCTCTCTCTCTCTCTCTCTCTCTCTCTCTCTCTCTCTCTCTCTCTTGCAGGGTCGATTTCCGGCGCATTGAAGACGTCGGTATTTTCTATGGACTCCCGGGGCAAAATCAGTGTGCACGACCGAGCCTAACAAGAAGTTGGAAGATCAAACTCTTCCTAACCCTTTTGAAGGAATCCGAGCCCCATCAAGGACGTTGGTGCCTTCGTTTTCTATCTCTACACATTTCTATGCTGATCCTTCTAGTTAGAAAGCTACGCTCGTCGAAGACGCCGCGCCGCGCCGCTCTGCCTCTTCGTCTCTAATAGTTTACTTTCCCAGCGAACCTGCTCTTTCGTTATCCCTCGCTGTTTCTTCCTCTGTCTGCACCGTTTTTACCCCGACATGCAAGCTGTTTCAGCTAACCTGATCGCCTTGGACGAGTATTCAAACTTTACCAACATGTTAAAATCGAATTTTTTTTTCCAAATTTATTTTACGTCGCTTTTTTCACTGCTGTAGTTATTTCGCGACGGGACCTACAGTTTTCGGTTTACAGTTGAATCGAATTTAACCCTCAACCTGCGTTCTCTCTTTACAATATTTAATTTTTATTATTAACATAGGGACTTCAATACGTAACCCTGATTTCTTAGATTTTTCTAGAACAGTACATAAATTGGAGCAGGGTGAAATGGCTGGGTGGAGGTATTCCGAGATTTCAAAGAAGTATACAGTCAAACCTGTTTTTGTGCGGTTTTTTTTCTATTTTTTTTTTTTTTATGCGTTATATGAATATCAGATCAGATCAGCAGGATATCTCGGAAGACGTCATTATCAAAAAAGTGTTCCTACAAAAGTTTTTTGATATGACGGGCTACATTACGTAGTATTAATTGTTTTCTTGTGGGTGCAGTGGTGGAGGACATTTAAAGGTCACCTTGATTTTTTCAAATGGAAACACCTACTTTCTGTATCATGAATCGATAGACTGTCGTAAATTCAATAAAATCGGTCCACGTATGACAGAGATATCGTAATATCATGTCATGGATCAGTCAGAAATTTTTTCTTCTGATTCTTCTCCTTCGTCAAGAAATTTTCATCAACATAATACTAAAATTAATACTAAAATTCGGTGATGTTTGTATCAAGCAAATTTTTTGAAGTGGTAATTCTTTACAGTAATAAAGCGAGAGGTGGAGATTAGATTCTATCGGACTTTTGATGTTACCGCGTCTTGAATATTTTTACGAGCCATAAATGCGCGGGGATCTGCAGCCCGGCTGTTAATTGTTAATTAAGAATAAAGGAGCGGGCAGAACGATAGACCAGAATCGTAACACTGTGGTAAATTGATTTACGCGTCCATAAAAGCGAAATTATTTTCTCAGCAGCCTCGATGGAGAAACTTTCTTCTTTGGATTCGCAGTTTTTCCGACGCGTCGGTGGAAAGACTCGTTTCATCATGTTGTGCGTGGTTCGTACGTGGAACAGTTAAAAAGGGAAGAAGAGATAGAGAAAGATAGAGGGAAGGAAGAAGCGAGAAAGGGGGAGAGAAAGGAAATTTTGTTTCGCGAGCGTAACAGCTTCCAGACCCAAATGAACTTGTCAGAAGGTTCCTCTCTCGACTTTCGTGCGAATTAATTCATCCCCTTTGTTATTGCCCCCGATCTAAGTGGCAGAAAGAAGGCGAGGAACGAATGAAACACGAGCAAGTGAAAGCATTAGTGCTTCTTCGCCCACCGAGAATCCTCTTTCGTGCGGTATAGCTGGTAACTCCTGCGATGCATCGGGCATACCGGACGCTTTCGCAAATTAAGCACGTTTCTGGCTAAATCGGCGTGGGCTGAGGGCGCGCGAGGAATCTGGAGCACAGGTGGATAGTACTTCAGCAACATGAAAGAAATATGCACGGTCAAAAGTCTCCGCGCCACGCCGCGCCGTGCTCCTTAATGGAACGGTGAAACGTCATTCTACACGGTTTTAATAACCGTCAGGAAATCAGCAAACAGTCGACGCAAAAATCATTACGCCATTTGTTCTTCGATTTTCAAGTTACACAGGCTCCTTGTGTTTCATTCTGGATCTCAGAAGAATTTGTTGTAGCACTCAAGTGGATTTTACGCATTTATAACAAAAATGTATAATCTAAAACAGCAAAACCATTAGAAGAATTTAAAAGTTCTGCTGCATTATTTTCACCCTATTAAACATATTTAAAAAAAAGAACACTCTTCTATTTCACTCCGGTTTGTTGCAATTCAGTAATTATTAAATATATTGGTAAATAATCTGTACCTGGAGATTCAAATTGCATTATATAAAAAAAGAAATATGTATTGTACGAGGTGTTATATTTATTTCATATACATAAAATGAAAAAAGAAATTATATAGAATCGAATTATTCTAGGTTGGAAAGCTTTATAAAGTTTCATAAAAATCGATGAAAGTTGAAAAGTCATTGGGAATGACAAAAATTGGAAAAAACTGCGATGGAACTTCGTGCATGCATACAACGTACTTACATCTAGAAAAAGGTATATTTTAAATTTTTATGCATTCAAAAAGTTTTCATACACCCAGAATTAGTTCTCTAACTGATGTTTAAAATATTTTTAGAAAAATCGTAATGGACAGGACCTCCGACGAAAATAGTGAATATTGTTTTTACAACTTTTTTATGTGAGACTTTAATGAAAATTTTGATAATTGGTAGAAGTGTCTTCAAATATCTCGAATCTCAAATATCTCATTATCGTTTAATAATTATCAGATGTACGTAGATGTACGTATTTTTATGTTAATGTTGTTACATTAAATTTTCATATTATAGAAATATATTATATTTGCTGTGTCATATTTGCAACCACCGGATATTCGCAGTAATTAATTTTCAGAGAAAGAGAAAGACAACAATTTTTAAATAATTCTTGCGCGGCAGAACTTATGGCAAGCTGCGCGTTTTATCTTCCGAATATATTCAAATGACGCGAAAGCGCAATCAAGGGACGCTCGCCGAATAATGCGTTCAATCAATGATTTCTTCTAATCCCATGAGCATTTTTATATCGATGTATTATTCATTTTTCTGCGCTATTTGCGCACTCCTTTCGGAAAATATCGAACTCGCTGTTTTTAAAACGTAGGATTTCAGAAACAATTCGATAATTGTCTGGAAATAATTCTTACGAGCATATATTATTTCTTTTTTTTTTTTTTTTAATGCAATTTGAATTTCCAGGTAGAGATTATTTTTCCGGCGCCGGATTATGTTCAAGCTTCCACGATAAAAGGTTGTCCACTTTTTATTCGACCGGAGTAGTTTACAGTTCACAAGCGCATGATACACTTGCATTAACTGCACACGTGCATTAGACGAATTAATGAGATAGAACCGCTTCGGATATGAATTACTTCGTAATGGACTCGGGAGAAAATTACAGTGTAGCGGCTTATTCAAAACAGCTCGTGAAGAAAAGTGAGTGCCTATACAGAATTAAGTATAACTGACAGATGGTTCTAACATACTAAACGAAACCACTGAAGTCCGCAACACGAAACTTTCGATTGAACCATGATTAATCACACGACCATGAATTGGTATAATTACGTCCCGGATCGAACTATGCAATTGTTCGTTCACATAATTATTGTGCAGTGCGATGATTATTAGAATGCAAATTTTTCTGGAAATTACGCTACCCTTCCCCTTCCACGACGCTATTCCCCCACGTTTCTACCACGGTCCGGTCACGTGACGCGTTTCGTCATGCGTCACAATGTCGCAAAATTGCGAAAGTCGAAAAATTGAATTTTGGCCACGAAAAGCGGGCGGTTGGGTCCTGCTGAGCGTAGCGTCGTGATTGGTCGAGCCGGGGTCCGTTCGCTGTAGCCGCGCTGTGATTGGTCGCCGTGTCCGTTTAATTTAAAGGAAACTGAGTGAAAATTAAAGCAACACATTCGAGAAAGATGGCTGTAAGAGCCGTCTACGGATTTATGAATTCTGTGTTGCACATCTCAACGCACGAAAACCATGGGAACGCGGCGCGGCGGAATGGAGGGTGCCTCCTCGTACCAGAAAATCGTCGACCTTTCGTTTCGTCGAGTATTGCGCTTTATAAATTATTATTAGCGGAAATTACGGGTGCAGATTCACCCGTCGGCAGTAACGTTATGCATGCTTAATGTGATATCTTATAATATTTTCATGGACCTCGGGGACTGAACGTTTGCCGCAGTATGGACGTTTACTGAACCCCATTGTGTTTTTCTCTCGGTTTAGTCGCTACAGGTGACTAACAATAACTTCAACGTCAGAACTGTTGTTCATTACAAATGTTATTAAACGATCTTCAACATACTCCTTTACCATTGAAAGTTGAGCATTTTTGGCGGCGCCCTTACCTACCAAAAATGCTCAACTTTAAACGACCATAGCTCCTCAACTATTGATCCTAGAGGATCGAAACTTCGATCTGCATCCGCGCCGGGTACGACATCTACTGGATTACATACCAAATACATCATAATCCGTAGAAGAAAGGTACTAATTTTGAGTCCGGCAAAGTAAAGAGCAGCCACCGAAAAGATACTTAAATCATTCCGAAAATTTGATTGGGAGTGTCCATATTTCAGATCTTTTTTTTAAATTAATTTATTTAATGCTAACACACTATCACTGAAAATAAGACTTCAGATTATTCCACTTTCTAAAACTTTTCATACAAAAATTGGAAACTGCATAAACATCCGCAGTCTAATCTTTACCATAGGTAAAGCGTTGAAGAGTCGCGTTGTCTTCAGGAAAGGGAGCAGGAGAGAGAGCAGGTTCCCCGATATTAGAGTATTCGGGGCGTAATATCGTCCGGTATTGAAAATAGCTGGTCGATTTAAGCGGGGCCGGGTGTTCGGCAAAAGGATTAATTTATTCACCGATCACGTGCCAAGAATCGATGAAGCGCGGCATCATGGACGCATCCGGGATGATTGTATCTTTCCGGCAGCGCGGCGCGGCGCGGCGGCTAGCTCGAAAAGCGCTACCCTCAGCTCTCTCGTGTTCCCGTGGCACGTTGGCCCTCGACGTGATGTCGACACGACTGATCCCTCTCTCTCTCTCTCTCTCTTTCTCTCTCTCTCTTCTCTCTCTTCTCTTCATCTGTGTTCGGAGTACCTCGGTCTCCTCTGTTCTGCCGGGTTTCTATGTACACTCTGTCCAGGTGATGGACTGAAATGGGTCTCATTCGAAACCTCGGCAGAAACTTAAGAGTGTACATACACCGGCGACGTAGTCGTTGCTTTCCGGTGCGGCGTTTCTTTCGGTCGGTTTCGAGGGATGCAGCCGGGGACCCTGCTCGCGAGAATTCTCTCCGACTCTATCTCGGCTTGAACTGGTTCATTCGTAGCCGTTGCAGCGCAATCGTTACTACCACAATCTTTCTCGGCGCTATCAGAGCCAACGGGACTCTTACTGTCTCTGCAATTGATGCCATCCCTGGCTCCGAACACTTAGCCAAGTTCCTAGGTAGAGAGGTGTCCGCATCGGGAATACCAGGCCCCAAGAACGGATACGGGAGAACAGAGAAAGAGCAGGAGGGAAGAGAGAGAAAGAGAGAGAGAGAGAGAGAGAGTGAGGCAAACGTGGAAGAGAACAAAACTCTGTGCACTGTGCACATTCCCTATTCGCAACGTGCAGAGTATTCGCGTCGCAGCTGCCACGACTCCCGGCAAGCCATAGCGAAAAGTTAGCTGGCTTTTGCTATTTTTCCATGCCATTAACGACCAACTCGAACGACCTCTATCAATGGCTTTATGGCAGTTGCCTTTTATTCCCTTTTCCAACAGTACCTACCCCTTTGCCTCCATCCACGCCCTTCACTTTCTCTTACGGCGCACAGTCGCAACATCAATGCTGCTTTCCTCCGGCTTTTTCCTTTTTCCCCGCGATCCTCCTGTCCTTTCCCGGCCAGATCTCGTCGACTCGTCGAGTCCTGGAATCGCCCGCGAATGGAGGATCGCGATGCGATTTCATACTCAACTGCTGAGACGCTAACGCATTCGCACTCCGCGTCATCTCGAGAAACTGTTATTTATAACCTGAGTATCCCGAAAATGTTGCGAGCAACTTTTTCTTCTGCGAAAGTGATCGATCTACAAAAAATTCGATCCTCCACAGTCAATTGGCGAACAGAAGGTTCTCGATTCGACCTAACGCAAAATCTTAGGAGCGTTCTAACTGACCAAACTTTAAGCTCCGAAGTTCTTCCGGTGGAAAAGCTGTTCGACTTGATCCCCGAACGAGACTGTGATCCTTCGAATGAGAAAAACGCGGGATTCGATGACGGTGGTTCGATTCTGACAATGCGAGTCGACTCGTAATCCAACGATCACGCGATTGGCCTACCAGATGGATTTCGATCGCGGGAACGAACAGGTCGGAGGAGGGATTCGCACGAATTTGTACCGAAATGGAAGGCGGAAAAGTGAAAAGAGACGTCGTCATTGGACGAGGGCAAGACGATCGAGCGGCGAATTGTAGAAGGAATGCAAAATGAGGATGCCTAGGGTCTGGGACGTGCCGCCATTATGTATACGGATTTCTCAGGCCTAGTCTGGATTAGAAACTTCAGCCTTAGAAAAGGCGCCGTGGCCGTGAGGAAACATCCAGCTGAGAAAACAGATTTGCGAGTTGGCTCTTGATTTCCCGCGTCAGCCGGGTCCCGAAGTCGACGGAAAACTTCGCGGCGGACTTGGGATTTGCATTTTTTCTCGTAATTTCTGTTACATCGATCTGCGATCGCGTCTCCTCGATTCTTTTGGTAGAATCGATGCTCCGCCGACGTTCCGGGACCACGAAACTGCGGGAAAGAGTTAATACGGGACCTCGATTCTACAACCAATAATTGCGACCAATCGATTAATCGTTTGTTTTCGTGGAACGCAACATTTTAAGCGAAGTAGAATCTAATTGCTTTCACGTGTACTCTTTGCAGCATGTAATTGGAACGTAGAAGATTTATAATGCGGTATTAAACGGAAATTATAATTGGATTACGAGCGTTTTATGCTAATTCGCTGTATGCAGATTCCAGTATTTATGGACTCGGGGAACGCGCGCGAGAATTACGTAGAACGCGATTAGTATCTTGAAAATCTCCTTCTTTGTTTACCTTTATTAGAAATTAGTAGAACTCCTGATAACTATACTGGTGCAGCACTTCTCTCTCTCTCTCTCTCTCTCTCTCTCTCTCTCTCTCTTTCGTCCTTCAGCTCTTTCAATTTTTCACAAATTCATTAGGGACCCAAATAAAAAAGTTTCAAAAAATAACCTGATCAATTGTAATTTTCGGAAAATCTTTTTTCATCGTCTTTCATCGTCTAGTAAACCAATGCTTCTAATTTGCTTACAAATAATCAGATATAGTTTGGTATAATTATAAGAAAGTTATTCTGTTTTAAAGGGTGCAGGAATACTTATTGGACTGACTGTACGTTAAAAGCAGACATGAATTCTGAACGAGGTCAATTGGAGGTCAATTGGAGGTCAATTGGAGGTCATTTTTTCACTCGGAATATATTCCAAGATAAAATTTGTTTCACATTTGAAGATTCCCAATTTTTTACAAATTTATTGACCTACATGTTTGCGGTAAAAGCACACGTGAATTCTAAAAGACACGTCAATTGAGGATCACTTTAAATATTGTATATTCCAAGATACAAGTCGTTTCTTTCGAAGTTCCTTCAATCTTTATTGTAGATACCGAGATTCTGTTTGCAACACAACAATTTGTTTTTACAATAGACTTTATGACGATAGAACTTGCGGAACTCGTTCAATTCGAAAGTTTCTCGTCAAGTAAACCGAAATTATTAACTGAAACGTAGCGAGGAATACTACCGTGTCGGGGTAAGTGGACTTGACATTGATATTTTTAAATCAAAACTTTATCCTCTTAATTGTAGTTACCGCAACCGGAATGGAATTCCTTGCTACCTCACTCCGTCTGCGTAATAGGTTAGCGAAATTCCATAAATTCTAACACTTCAACAAATTTCTCTTGTTCCACGTGAATCTTTGTACAACTTTGTCCAAACCGATTGACCGGTTGAATTTCTTAAAATTTATTCGAAAGATAATTTGAATTATCCAATACGTTTTGGATACGTGTACACTTGTACACGGCTGTAGATAATCATTCGCTTGTGTGGTTGTTAATAGAACTTCCGCGTATCCGCAGCCGGGTTTACACGTATGACCACAGTTAAGCGAATCACAGGTGCAAGCTCGTAGAATTCTGCGAAGCGTGACGTAGACGTCTCTGCGGTTAACCGACTTAATCCGCTCTTACGTTAGTCTGTTACCATAGAACAATAGTTTACAGCCTATCGATCGAATTGTGTGTTACTCTCGTTTAAACGAAACCCATTCCGGCGTGCACACCTCTCACCTATAGCGTGTTTCGTTTATCTTTCAACGGAAATACCTCGTGACGCACTGTGAAGTTACGAAAAAAATTTGTTTACAAAAATTTTTCGGTATGAAGGGCACAATCATATAGTCTAATTTTTTTTATGTGTTATTTAAGTTTTTAAATGGAATGTCCTATTTTTTATACCATAGATGGATAGAGTAACAAATTCTGAGTATAAAAGTGTTGACCTTCAAATGTCCTGAACCGAATAGTTAACGAGATATTATCAAAACAATTTTCTTTCTTCTTTGGATAATATCTCGTTAACTATTAGGTTTAGAACATATGAAGGCCAACACTATTATACTCAGAATTTGACACTCTATCGATTTATAGTATAAAATAAGGACATTCTATTTAAAATAAAATCAAGGTGATCAATCTTCTTTAGTCAAACTGACGTCTAAAAGACGTCTTTAATTTACGTCTGTAAATCAGACTTATGTATAAACATCAAATTGAGGGACCATGTTGCCACCCGCCCTTTGTTTAAAACAGTTCTTATTGGGAACGGTGTCCTTATAGAAAATTGGTCCAGTGTATAGCGGGAGAAGCACGAGGTGTGCATGATATAACAGAGGCAGGCCGGTGAAAGCGCGCGAGCCGCTCGTTGCTCGTTTGCACGAGTTCTCCTTTAACGACCTATGCGAACGAATACACTCTGATCAATTGCAATCCGGTTGAGTATACCTCACGAGGAAGACCTCCCGGGTCAATACCGGCATTGTCAGGCCGTATGAAAAAGTTTGTATATTCTAGGAACCGTATCAACTGTAATTGAGGCCACCGGTGCAATCACGCCCATTTTGCGGACATCGGCTCCGATGCATTCTACCGCATGCAGCATAGAACTCAAAAATTCTGACGGCGCGGCGTTTCCGTACAACGGCGTCGGAACAGCCGGCTTGTTAACGTTTTCATGTGCTCGCCGATCGAGATACAATCCGGAATGATCATTACGATCGGATCACTATGGGAAATTAACCTGGTCCAAAATTGCTTTTTAATAACGTGTTAATAATTGACGCTCTGATGGTTCTTTTAATCGTTGAATTCTTCCAGATTGCACCTCGTTCAGATTTCTAAAAAAAAGTATAATAATAAATCTCACATTTTTCTAAGTTGCTGACATACAATAAAACAAATTCGCAATTTTCGCTAATTTTCAAATAGCTTTCATAAAATCCACAGTCCAGCAACACGTGATTGGTTTGTTGAATGATCAGCTTTGTGTGATCGGTGAATCCTGCGGTGAGAAGATATTTGACACTTTACGATTAACATGCTCATCAAACCAGAAAAGTTGGTACATAGTTTTCGGAAAAAGAAAGAGATCCAAATGCGAGGAAGCTTCCGAGCTAGAAGAGGCGGTGCGCTGAAAGCTCCGTGGCGTGTAAAAAGCCCGATAAGCCATAGATTTTAGCGTAAAGGGGCGTGTTCAATGGGACCCGCGCGCGCGCGCGCGCGCCGTCTGTTGTTATTAAACCTAATCCAATGACAAGGTATAATAATGCGATAAGGACGATGGAGTAGCGTCGCATTTGAATATCGCTGCTTTCACGGTGCGAGGAAAGCGCGCGCGGGGGTAAGTACACTTGGTTGAGTAGCGTGGGAGAAGTCGGTCAATGGCGCGGGGTGTAGACGCGAGGTTTCGGCCACTTGTGTGCAACATTCGTGTCGAGGTAAGGTCAGAAATATATGATAAGCTGTGTTTCCATATGCAGTGCGTGTTCCAGAATACATTCGAGAGATGCCTCTCCTCGGCGAGCGTTGCCTCTAAAAGGCAACCCCTTTTAAGTACTTCGAGTGTGTTTTAAATATCCCGGCCACCGAGTCGAAGTCTTTAATATTAACCTCCCCACGGCCGAGAGTCGAGCATATCAATGATAAAATGGTGAAACACTTTTTCCCCGGAGCCTCGGAAATTCTCTTTCCTCTATTCCCTTTGCCTGCCGAGAGAAATCTGGTTCGCTATCCTCTTCGGGTCCTCGTTTTTCTTCCATAAACCAGTGAAACGAAATCGTACATCGATTTTTAACGCGTCGTTGTACAGGCGAAGACTCAATCTTCTAATCTCTAAAAACTTCTTAGAGAAACAATGCTGTGTGAAGCTAGAGTCTTCAAGCTGCAAAATGAATAGGAGTTTATTGTTTTTTACGAAATGTTGCATAAATTGCCTTGAGAAAGACAGTGTATATATTAATTACATCTTCCAGAGCACACTCATCGCGTAATTAGAGGTCTTTTGTGAATCAATGATCAAGTCCAAGGATCTCGTCTGCATAACGATGTACTTCAAATATATGAATATTATGTTGAGAGTTTAGGGGACAGGAATTTCTCACCATTAGCTTTATTACGAAGCCGTGATTAAATATGATTAAATACTTGTTAAAATAATAACACCTGACGATGGGAACGTTCACTTAATCTTGGGAGAGAGAGGATGTGTTCGTTGTTAGAGGCATTGCGACAAGCATGCGATTCGTTTACGCTTTTAATTATGATCACTTTCGAATGTAGTAATCTACTACTTATGATCGCGATGATAAATTTTATCATTCGTAAAATGGGGCTCATAAAGTACCAACAAAAATTTTTGTTTTTATGTAATGTATGTATTCTGTGTTTTGCAAGAACGAAGAACGACTGATCAGCGAGAGTGACATTTGCAAAAGAAAACGGTGTCCCACATGCAGCCACTTTCCTCCGATGATAGCTATCACTTGAACACGGTCGTTCTTCTAACTTATTTAAGAAACAGTGACGCGACCTTTCTCCTCTCGAAACGGCTAACAACATTAACTACGGGAGCTTCGAAATTCTGTGCTTCACCCTATCTCGTTCTATTTAACTAAAACGAAGTTCGACGTTCAACGAAGTTTCGAATTTCAATGGTGCAGGTGTGAAATTCTACGCCGGGGATCGAAAACTCGATTATCGCTTACTTAAACTGCCTCAAATTTCGTAAACACGCGCGCGCGCGCGCGTTTTGTAATTTATATAATCCCAGAAGTCGCTATCTTTAACAAGTCTATCCTTAAAGTCTTTAACTATCTTTAAAGTCAGCATCTTTAACACTAAACTAGATAAATGAGACAAGCATCATTAATGTACTTCAGCAAAATAAGAAGAGTGTTCGCATTAGGATATTTAACAATTGCTGTTACGATGCATGTCCAAGAAAATTAATCTGTAGAGTAATCTCTGTGATCTCAAACAATTAAAAGATTTAGAACTCGTCATTTCGACTGGTCTTACAGGTGCAGCGTTGAAATTAGTCTTCTTATTTATATCGGTTTTCCCCTTTTGGATCGTAAAAATAATTTAAAAAAAATAATTACTTAAAAAAATCTTTTTAAGTAAGATATGTTGAAAACAATGCTTCAACTCAAGTTTGTATTATCGAAAAAATTTATCGATGTTTTTGAAGTTTTGTTTACCTCAGACCTGCAAAGGCTACTACCACTGAAAATAGGATTTTATTTGATTGCACTTTCTTAAAGCTCGTCTATAAAAATTGCAAATTGCATAAACATCCGCAGTCTAGTCCCTAGAAACCCAGCTGATGCACACTTGTGGGCAGAGTTCAACGCACTCGTAAGAAAGTTGAAAGTAACTTGTCAATTCCGGCAAAAACGAGAGTCCAATGACGTGTTACAGGTACCAAAAGGGGGGGGGATGGTCGGGGAATGGTAGAGTCGCGCCCTGAAAAGTAAAAATTCGCGCAGCATCGAACCAGTTAAGCCGCGGGGGCCGAAAAGCGAAATTTGGCGAAACAATCCATGTCAACGCGAGCCAAACTGCATCGTCCATTTTGACAACAGCTCCGGCGAGTCTCGGATTGCGGATTTTGTTATTGACGCAATCGGCGCGGCGGTTGATGCGACCGCTCGGAAAGGTTAGGCATGCATGCTCTCTCGAGCGAACGACGATGTTGCGAGCACGTTTTGCGCAAGGATCGCGCGGATAATCGGCAAATGAGCATCGCGGAGAGAACTTAATATGCGGTCGGAGAAGAAACTGCGCGCGCGCGCGTTCTCGAGGGATAAGTCTCACATGGTCGCGAGCGTAATAAAAATTCAGTCGGGTCGGCCATCACACGACCGACACGCACCGCGTATCTTTATGGCGGCCCATAAAGTCGCGTAATTGTGAAATATTGCCGGGCACGGCAATGCTTTCGCGATAAAAGGAGTAGCGCGGCGAAGAGAGTGTGAGGGGAGGGGGAACGGAACGTGATAAAAAGAGATCGAACCGAAAGAAGCCACGCACCACCCTTTTCGCTCCCGGCTAAGATTTTCGTTAGGCCAACTGCGAACAGCCCCGGATGAATCAGGCCGAGTTACGCGCAGGAATAATGCAGGGACGGCGAACAACCATGTCCCCTACGACGAGGAATCAGCGAAAATGGTGACTGTGCGAATAAATACAGAGGACGCAATTTCTAAGCTATGCGTCCGACGAGTCCAGTCAGCGAGCGCAAGCAAACATGGCAGTGGCCACTCGAGCGCAACAGAGTTCATTCTTTGACAGTCAGCACGACCTTACCTCTTGGTAACTGATGTAGACAATTTCTCTTTTTCTTTCCAAGCTGCTTAAAAATGAGCCTTCTTCTGATTAACGTTTACGACTAGACTGCGGACTTTTATTCGCTTAATGATTTTAATAGACCAGATATCATAGATTGACTTCTTGAATTTTTGAAATTCTCGATCTGCACGAGACGAAGACCGGTCATCGTTTAATGATATCAGCCCGTCCGGTGCGAATACTTTCCATGGGATTCTCGCGACGCGACACTTAACCGAAAATGAAATTTCGAAATCGGCAAAATTAAAATCACTCGTTCGACCGTCCGACCGGTAGCTGCAGATAAAACCCGCTTTTACGCAGGACTTGCTTTGTCGGGAAGAGGAGGAGGAGGAGGAGGAGGAGGAGGTGAGAGAGTGAAGAGGAAGCAACGCGACCGGATGCATCCCTTTGAAGGCAAAAGTGGAAAGAGCGGCGGACCTTTTGCCGGCTGACTGGTGGATCTGTAGGTATACCGACAGTTCGTTAAGCTACGACTGCCTCTGAATGAAGGTAATGGAGTGGGTAGGGCCGGTAATCTAAATTTCTCATGTCGCGGACGTGCAGCTCGCCGGCAAATGCCGGGTCTTCATGGGCAAAAGAGGCGCCAACAGAAGGTGAAAGAAGACGCGGAAGAAAGAGTCACGGACGCGGCCGCAGAGTTTCGATTTTCCTGTCGCATCATCCTACAACATACGGCCCGTGAATCCCGCTTGTCGCCACCGTCTCACTCTGACTATGTACTACGTTGAATTTAGAAGAGGGTGTCCGAATATGGAACAGTGACATTTCCAACGATAAGATTTGCCGTCCGTCCATTATCTCTACGCGTAACTCGGCCTGATTTATCCGGGGCTGTTCGCACTTGGCCTAACGAAATTAAAAAAATGAAAATTGACCTTCCAACGAGCGAGTCGGCTACCGTAGTTCGAAGTTTCGGTTGTTCGCGGCAGAAGATCCGCATATTGAAACGCCGCGCCGCGCCGCGCCGGTTTGAAGCTGCGCGTTCAGCGTTGAATTAGAGGCGTGGCGGGAGCGCGGCAAATTGGAAAATTGTTTTACCGGTCGCGTTCGAAGTTAGCGCTGTTTCAATTCCGGTTCGGCGCAAACCCTTAACGACACTTCAGACGCAGCTTAACGACAGCTTATCCGCGAAACGGTGATTCCGCCGCGGGATGATCAGTGGTCTAGACACCGGGACGGGGTATGCGTTCTCGCCTCGAGGCGAGGCGATGCGAGGCGTGCGTGGCTGTTTAGTGCGTGCGGACGTCGTATTTCCCGATCATTATTGCGCACTGTCGTGGTCGTGTAGCTCTCTCTCCCTCCTCTCTCTCCCTCCTCTCTTTCCCGACGTCTCTTATCATTTAAATATTACCGGCGCGATAGTTTGGTGTCGACGAAAATTCACGCGGTGGATTGCGCGCAGAGAATTGCGAAGGGAAGAGCGGGAAAGGGAACGGGACCGTATCAACAAAACGATACCTCCGGTTAAAAATGTATCGGAATGTAAAGAGAGCGCCGGTGAACTTTTCAATAAAATACGTGGCAATGCAAATACGGCCCGGGCTCCGACGCGGCGCGGCGCGGCGGTAGTTACCGGTTCGCGCGCGCCCGATGCACGGGACTTTTCAATATCTGCTAAATTATACGTTCGCGCGCGTGTTTTTCGCCGTGTATTGGATATTCTCCACTGTTTGCTTCTTTTCTTTCGCCCGGCGACAGACAATAAAAATACAATGTACACGCACACGCACGCCACGTCTCGGACCGTGTGCGTTTCAAATCTTCGATAACGCGCGCCCCGCAGACTCGTTCCACCCTGCAAACTCGAGACAATTAAACCCGGACGACGGCAACAATGGAGCGCGATATCGACACGCAGTATTTGCGATCATTTCACACGTCGGCGTTGCGTCGCGTCGCCCGGAAACTTAGATTTGTTGCGTGGACCGCCATTTCTGATGTTTTTGAGGTTTTAGTGCTACGCTCTCACTCTTTTTTAATCATTTTATTCTTCGTATTTTTTTCTTTATATATTTTGTGTACATTATCTTAAATTTCAATAATAATCAACTTTCTATTAATGATGTTTATCGTAGAAAATTTTCTAATAACTGTTACTTTTGGTCCCTGATTACAAATTATACTGATCCTGATAGCAGAATCAGTTTAAGTTGTATAAATAATGTAGAAAAAATCGTTCCTATTACCTTCATTTTGTATGCGAATGCCAGACAAATTTTATCGAAGTATTTCTATAAGGGACACACACGCGATAATATTAAAATTTAATTTTAATTGTATAATATATATATAAATTTTTGTATACCGTTGCACCCGCGATAATTGCACTTTATTCTTTAACAGAACCCAATTTTTCTTTGTTAAACCAACCGATCTCTTTTATTATTCTGCGAATTAGATAATTAATGTAGTAATTATTTAGAAGAAATAGAGAGGAATTAAAAAAATTTAAATAAAAAAAATGGGAAGGACGGAGTGAACGTGTAGAATGTTAAGTTAGATTCGTCGCGGAAGCAAGCTGAGGCTGAGTGAATGAAGATGATTATTGCTAGTGCGACCCAGAACGAATTTTCCGGCGAGTAGGAAACTACGAGTGGCTGTCGGGGGGACAGTTTTTCGAAAATCCTGGGTTCTCTGCTGCGCGAAAAAAAAAACGGCACTTTGACGTTCACGCGAGTAATGGGGTATCAGAGAGCTTTCTCGCAGCGGCGCGGCGCTGCGGCGGCGGCACGCGCGCGCCTCTATTTAATTGCGCGAGTTTCTGACCGTGGCGTAGCAGAAGGGTTAAAAGTCTGTCGCTTTTAGCGCTCTCGCTCACAATGGAGAGAACGTGCATCATCGTCGCTTCATCGGCTGGCAAAGGAGAGAAGCCTTAGTCGTCGGCGGTGCCCGCGAGGGCACAAAAGAGACGATAATTTTTCTCAATTACGGCTAAAGAGATTTTTGCCCGAAGAGTAAATGTTATCCGCCGGCTTAAAGCGCCACTTTCGCCGGGGCACACCGCGACGGACAGTGATTTAAAAGTGTTGCTTTTTAATAACGTCCGCGTTAATGCGCAAGGGTGTGATGTCCTTTTGCCGGATTAATTGAGTTTATAGTTAATTTTCAGCGTACCAGCCTCTCTCTCTCTCTCTCTCTCTCTCTCTCTATCTCTCTATCTTTCTCTTTCTACTCGTCGGCTGTAATGACTACGGTACGCCCCTTTGCACGAGCTGGCAGGGTCCGGCCCGACCCGGCCCGTGTGTACCGAGTTTGCACTTAGCCTCCGCTCTGCCTACGCGCCACCCTTGTCCGTGTGATACGCTATGCACACAGCCGTATGAAACTTTAATTGTGTCATTATGCGATGAAAATTTGTTCGGGTCCTCCGCTCGAACCGATATCCAGAAGCCTCTGCGCCCGACGCTTGCGCGCCTGCGCGCCTGCCTGCCTGTATTTTCATTCGGCGAGCACCGAATAATGGAATTGCGGCCGGCCATTATTCTATATATCGTTTACTCTAGTTTATAATCAATTAATGCTTTTATGCGATTATTCGCCGAGGTAAGCGAACAAGTTTTAATGAATGCGAACGGAACGGCGTACCTGCGCGCGATCTAGATCTGTTGCATCCGACTTCTCATTATCCTATTAACGATTACAGGCTGTTTGTCCTCATGCTTTCCGCCAAGTACATATTCCACTTTTACGCGGACTTGATGAATCTGGTTCTGATGCCTCGTAGAGACTTGAACCGCGCGGCGAACGCGCATTTCGGCAAACATTTCGACGAACATTTCGGCGCGCCGAACGGCGAACGGCGAACGGCGAACGGCGAACGGCGAACGGCAAACGGAACGGATTCAATTCGGTCGAAGTCAATTTTGCGGCAATTTCTTTTGTCAAATCTCCACCGTTCCGAAAGTGTACGACCATCTGCCAAAACCGTGACACTAAATTTTGTTACACCCCGTACGTTACCGGTATAATTGCGAGTAGGACGTCGAAGGTCGGGTCCCGGTGGATCGCGATTTGTAAAGATGTTTTCCTTAGTTTTCCGCGTTTAATTAAACATGCCGTCAGATTACACAATCTCTCGGTTCGACTGAAAGCAAGCTTGGAAGCACCCCGTAAAGCATACTGCGATACCGAATCAATCCAGGTCATCTCCGCTTTGCAGCACAGTTATAGCTCCATTCCTCGTCGCTGCAGGTAGAAACTCGTTGTGTATCTCGCATGCAAGATCAAGGGAAGACGTCCGTGGAGCAGAATATTTATTGCACTGTCTTATCGTTGTATGGGAAAAGCGAACAGCGGCGAACAGTAGGAGAAATTCTTCGGTTTAACGGATGCGTACGCGCGTCCCCCTTTTCATCCCCCACCCTTCGCCCCCTCCCTCCCCCCGCCCACTCTATCCAGTTCAACCATCCTCATCCTTGATAGAATCTGTTCGCGTTCTCTCTCCGCCGCTCTCCTCATTATCCTTTCTTCCGCCGATTCCAGAGCTCTTCGCCGACTACTATACTTTTCCACCCTCGATGTGTCATCCGTCGAAAGAAAGGGAACGGTGTTCGTTACACGCTCGAATGACGTCGAAAAGGTCAGAAGAACGTTATGTTTCGTGTAAAGCCTGAAAAGACGCGCGCAGAAGGGACGATAATTGAATTTCGAAATCGAAAAGGAAGATGAACGTCCGTATGCCCCGCGCCTCTCGCAGCTTCGGATAATGCTGCAAAACGACCGCCACAAATTTTCTTGAACACCGTTATCCGAGAGCGCACGGTAAATTGCAACCGAGCTTTAAAACCCTATTATTCGATTTCACGGGAAAATCACGTTGTTTTTCCTCGTTCTCGTCTTTCACGGAACAAACAGTCGGCTATCGGTAGTTCGCGTGAAACCTCCATCCTTTGTGCTCAAATGTCATCGAATTATCAATAAATTATTCCAAGGTCATTTTACCATCGAATCATGTCACATAAACCCTTACCGAACACGTCTACTTCGAAATTCAATTTTATTCGATTTCATTTTATTTATTTCATTTATTTCATTTATTTATAAGGGAAATTAGTGTAAACTTGTTCCCTTGTGTATAAACGCAGAGCTATGGGAGTCAAGAAATTATTCTACGGTCGCTATACCCATCAAATGATGTCACATAAACTATGGCTGCTCTTTACTTTACCGGACTCAAAATTAGTACCTTTCTTCTACGAATTATGATGTATTTGGTATGTACATAATCCAGTAGATTTGTACCCGGCGCGGATGCAGATCCAAGTTTCAAACCTCTAGGATCAATATTTCTAACGGCGCTCTTTCCTGTCAAAAATGCTCAACGTAAAGTAAAGTTTACCCTAAACTATTACTGAATCAGTATTCCAATATTGTTGGAAACATTGAAAAAATTGGATCAGCAGAATCGTTATGATAACCGTATATCACAATAGCTAGATTTCGGATAAAAGAACACATTTGTTCCTGTAAAAATATTAAAATTGCTAAAACGAGGATGAGAATGATTTCGTTCGAAAAGATTTGAGGAATACCTTATTTTGGAGCTGCGGGATGAGATGAAAGTGGAAAAATGTGACAACGATTTCCTGGTCTCCCTCTGGAATCAATCATTCGTCGGAATCGCGTCGTGGCCGATAGTTCTGGTGGAGGCAGCAGGAAAAAGCGGGACGGCAGAGAAAATTTTCCATTCCTCCGGGTAAATTATACAGCCCGCAAGATTGCACAGGCTCGTTTCTTCAACGTCGCATTCGACTTCCTACGTCCGTCCTTTCCTATTTCCGCTTTTGGCTACGCTAGCTGGGGCCGGAAGCCGTGTTTCACACGGACGTCCGTCCCTTGGTCGGCTTGCGGCCCAAATGCCATGAATTATAACCACGGAATAACAGCGTGGTTTTCAGAAAATTCACGAGAAGGAAGAGGGTGGGACGGCCCGGGTAGAATGTTCACTGTTGGGGGCTGAAATCGCAGATCCTGCGGTGACAACGCCGCTTCTCCTTTTTTCTTGCTAAACGCAAACTGGTGAAACATTCTGCCGGCTCTGAATTATAAGGGGTGGAAATCGTAACGGTGCTACTCACTCTCTCTCTCTCTCTGGAGCAAACGCGAACGCTGAATCCCACGAATATTAATTCTATACACATCGCCGTGCGATTTTCTTTTCCGACAAATTGTTTATTCTCCTCGCCCAGAGCGCGCAGTCATTTTTATTGCCTTGGAAATATACTGTAAACCGACTTCGAAGAAATGGACTAAAAAGTATGAAATAATTCCCAGTTAATTTATGTAAATACACGTGAACTTGTGAATACAAATTTCATATAAATTCAAATGTAAATTTTCCAAATGACACACACAGATGTTGCTGATTATGATTTCATCGGAAATCAGTAAAGTTCAGTGGGAAAAGAAGATACATTAATATGTGAAAGCATGTAGAAGAATTTAAGGATATTTTTAATTTCCAGTGTCGATAATTGTCAATTTTGCACCGCCTCCGAAAAGATTGTATTGTATTTAAGTTCGTGTGTATTCACACAAATTAAATGGAAATTATTTCATACTTTTTAGTGCGTTTTTTCGAAGACGTTTTAATTTGTTGTTATAAAATTTTTTTATCTCACACATTTCAGTGAAACGAGCAGAATTTGTACGTAGAACACCGTAGGACGGTTTTTCGGTCTTATTGGTTATTTGCAATAAAAACCGCAAAGAATGAAAAAATGAAAAATTTGTTTTCAAGGGACCAATCGAGAGACATACCCTACAAAATGCAGGTTTCGTTCCGATTGGTCCATCCATCTCGGCGTAATCGGCGAACATACATAGAAAAGAAAAAGAAAAGAAAAAGAAAAGAAAATAGGCACATACAGATCGAATTGAGTAACCTCCTCCTTTTTCGAAGTCGGTTAAAAATATACTGTGCTGCTTCTGTTTTATATACAGAGTGGCTGAGGAGTAGAAAAATGCATATTGATTAATTTATAATGATTGACGTTACCACGAAAGAAAGGTCGTAGATCAATTCTCGAGAGCTCATTGTAAATTTTGTTCATTGAACAACCTGTAGTAGAGATGTGCAAGTTTTTCTGTAGTTTTGAAAGGCGGTGTACTCACGTCGCAACGAGATTTCCGAGGTGCAGAGCTTCTTTGTTGCCGCATGTTTAATTTCCACCACGATCGTCTCGATTAGATCGAAGATAGGGGTGTATATATGCAGCAGTAGCAATGAAAATTCTAATGAGATGGAGATGGGAATCGAAATAACACTATCGCACGCAACGTTAGGACCTTTCTCTTCAATTTCTCCTCTCGGCAGAAAATAGTCCAAGTTGTTTGAAATCTGAAGAAAAATTTAATTTGAAAAGGATTCAAGGGGTAATAAAATGTCGCACTATATTCTATGTAGAGGTTCGAAATAATTCCCGAATTTTTATCAATTATCGAAGTTTATTGCAAATGTAACTGCACTGAATAAACTGTCGTAGTATGTACATGTATTTTTGATACGAAAGTAGTTGACCAAGAGAAGCCGGGAAGATTAAGAAACTTTTCTCGCTCTGCCTCCATCGCTCTTGCTTCCCCCGCGCTCCTTCGTCTCTTCCCTCGCTCTGTTTTCATAGTCACCGCATTATGTGTGTACCCCATACAAGCAGACTCCTTGCGAAGCTGAGGACAAAGGCGTGTATTGTGTTTCACCCTTGAACAACGCCGAGGTTCAAGGGCATCTCAAAGTCATGGTATTATAAATCGTTAATACTCCCTCTGCATCAGCCGGAACACAATCGAAAATTTATCAACGTTCTCTCGCGAAACTCCGAATAACGAACTAGGACAGAAAACGACATTTTTGCGTGCGGCCATCACTACAAACCAATATTGCGGCTCCCTTACCTGTCAAGAACACTGCAGATTGCTCAACTTTAAGCGACCATAACTTTGCAACTATTGATCCTAGAGGATCGCACCTCGATCTGGTACAAATCTACTGGATTACACACCAAATATATCATAATTCGTAGGAGGAAGGCACAAATTTTGAGTCCGGTAAAGTAAAGAGCAGCCCGTTTTTATTCTAATAATTTCTCTTCTGTGGGATTATTATTTACCTGCTAAAAGTTTAAATATGTAGTAGGTAATTTCTACAGAGCTTTTCAAGGTTGCTGCAACGCCAAACAAATAGAACCATGATGGGTACGCTCTTCTGTATCGTACAATTTTGGTTTGAAACGTTCTTCCTTTTGAGTAATGCAATCTTGTGCAGATAACGTGGATCGTGGCGAAAATGGTGGAAACGGCGTTCGTAGGCTGTTTGGTTCTCTGCATGGCGGAGAGATTTTTGGTGGTAGGCTAATTGATATCGTAGGTAGGTCATTTCTGAGAGTGGCATCACGCAGAACGCAGAACGCAGAACGCACTCCGGCGTAACGAGGGAGGTGGAGACAACGATGCGACGTGATGGCAGTATACATATAGTAGTGGTGTGGCAGCGAGCGTGGAGCATCAAAATGGTGGGAGGTTTAGTGGGCGGAAAGCATCGGATGGACGTCAACGGTAGAGAGCAAGGGAGGCAAAATGGGAATCCTTCAATAGCTTATTCGCACGACCAGTCAGCTGTCCGTCCTCCTTTTCCTCCTCCTTTCAGTTTCTCCGTTATCTCGTGCCTTTTTCACGGCCGCCTTGTGCCACTTCTATCCTGCTGCCTGGACCCACATCGTTATCTTGATGGACGTACCAAGGCGGTCACTCGTAAACCTAATAATCTTGGTCACTTCTGACAAACGATCCCGTCAAAATGTAATTCCGACACGCTCACTCACTCGCTCAGTCTCCCTCGTCTGGAATTCGAAATGGTGGCGATGCCTTTCGCGCGATCCCACCACCTCATCCTCTTCGACCACCTCCTTATCCTTTCCGCCTGGTCCTCTCCTTCGGATTTTCTCCTCGTTCGCAGTTTTCGACCCAGCACACACCCCCGAAACCCTTCGCGGTCCGGTTCTCCGACGAGATTTCACAATCATACGTGACTATCGCGCTTTAGCTGTCGTCATCCCTAATCACAAACCTCGACTTCGACTTGTCGACGAGCAATTATCTTATCCCATTCTTTCTCCTAGATTTCCACGCTTCCGTACACGATCTCTCGGCAATATTTCATTTTTATCGCCGATCCTGGTTCTCTTCCGTTCCGCGCTACTCCACCAAATTAACCCTTGGACCTTTCTCATCGTACAACTGTACAGGGTGTCCTAAAAGTTGAAATTGGCCAACTTTCGAACCAGTCAACTCAAACTCATATTTTTGTCATTTTCTCGTCAAAATCTGTAGGATTATACAGGCAAGTTATTTGTTGTACGAAAAAATGTTTCGAACAAAAGTTGCATGGTTTCCTGGGGGACATACGGTGCTCTAATCTATTTTTTATCGCTTTGCTGTTTCATCGAGATATGAGGGTCACCTTCAGTTTTTAAATGGAAATGGGACTTGGAATGAATAATTACCGAGATATTTTCTAATATCACAATGAAAGAAATGTAATTCTGTTTTAAAGGGTGCACGAATAGCTATTGGACTGACTGCACGTCCTAATCGATATATCCAATATTTTTCTAGGAGAAAAATTAGCTCGGCAAACGCGCATTCTACGTTGGTATTAGGTTAATGCCAATTTCCTCGACTCCCGGAGGACCGATGCGTCCAAGGAAGATTAATTTCAGCGGCCCCCCGTGCACACACAAGGAAGGAATTCGCGGTATAGTTTCTGCGGCTTACGCGCATGAATTTCCCGCGGATATTATTTTGAGAACGGGATACAATTCCGATGGACGTATACGGACGAGCGGATCGCGTATATCATAAACAAATTACTGACGTGACCACGATTAAACATTGTGCGTCCATCGTGGTTACGGTCAATAACGCGGCAGCCGAGCCGAGCAAGTATATTTCCTCGAAACTTTTCCGCGCAATTACAGCGGAATGTAATTTCACGCTTCCACATAAAGCATCGACGTTTCCGCGCACGCGCGCGCGCACGATTGTCGGTCACCAGGAGGGAAACTATTTGCATTTCCCTCGGACGGTCAAACGTTTCAATTAACATTATTTACGCGTTTTCAGCATTCCGACGGCGCTCCGCCGTTTTACAGAAAATACAGAGGAACTTCGGCTCGAGACGTGCACCTCTCGGCGCATTCTGTTCGCGTTACGACCTACCCCGTAGTTTGATGAAACAATGCGTCACAGTGCACAGAGAGGAACAAATAAAATGTTGCGAATTGTTCGCCCAGAGACTCTAGCGAATATCATTTGCGTCCGTGTACGGGGTACACCATCGTGTAACTTTCAAATTATTTGCAGTATAATTGTTATGGAGGAATTGTTATTAAGGAAATGAAAATTCCTTTTTAGGGGATGTTTGGCAACACATTGACGCCACCTTCATAGTTTGTTATTGTTTAAAATTCCAATATGGTTCGCTCATAACAGTTATCGATCCTTTAACCTGTTTTCCCATACAACAGTATTCCCTACTAGCACTTCACAGTCACTATTTCAGTGATAAGGGTTAGAACTAACTGCTTTGAGCAATCAAAACCGTTTTTGTTAAAAGAAACCGTTGTTTCTTTATATTTTGTTTAGATTATCTTAAATTTCAATAATATTCATCTTTTTATAGTAATGATTTTTATCGTAGAAAATTTTAGAATGTTATTTTTGGTCCCTGCTTTGCGCACAGATTTTTTATTAATTATTTGAAAAGAAGAGTTACGTACCGGCGTACGACGCTACTCCCCCACGCTTCCGACAATGTCACGTGACTACTCCGATGCTGGCAGAGAGAGGGAATTTTTTCTCCTCAATTCGTGCTCCCTCCCCATACGTGGCGCCTCTGTGTTGAACGAGTATCTCAGCTGACAGTGAGACTAATATGGACTGGCGTTAGCGAAGGAGGCTCCGATACGATGTTTCACCACCTTGCCCTTTCACTCGTCCTTCGGTAAGCATTATTGCTCGATAGGTCCACAAGCATAGGGGACAACGAAGGGAGAGGGCCAGAGAAACATTGAAAGAGATAAAGAAAGAATGTGTTACGTACGTCCACAAGGGAAACGCCAGTCATTGTTTCATTGATGAACCCGGGCACATGGATTGCGGGGTTACCTGTAAATGCTGTGTGTCAAGACGAGAGCCATAACGCTCGGAAAAAGGAATAAACAGGTGAAACACGGCGAGTCACGTACCGGGTTACGATAAAAAAAAAGGTATTCCGCCGGCATACGAACGCCACGGCAACCAAAATTATAACGATCCTTTGTCCTGTTCTATCTCACCCTCGGGCATACGAGTCATCGTGAATAATGGAGAATCGCATTCTTCGTAAATTCTTATGCATTCCGTGAGACGGGATATGTCGGAGCTGGACTCCCCTCCCGCCAAACAGGAGATCAACATTCGAATATGAAAGATCGTATTCGCATAATTGGCCTATCGGTCTATTTCTGCTAGTGCCGACGAGAAAAAATTTTTTTTCTATTGCAGCTCTTTAGACCCTTAAATGAGTCCATTACGCTTTACAATGTGGCGTTACAATTGTACAGGTTGGTATTACAATGTTACTCACAAGATGTAATTATGTGATTTAAATAGATAACTTACAATCTTTGAAGTACGACTGTATGTAACTGCAAGCCTTAATACATATTAGGTTCCGGTATGAACATGTCGATACTTAGGGGTAATCGGTAGCCCATTTTACCTAAAGATTCTAAAAGTTGACGAGAAAAAATTCTGACAAATCGCTCGAATTCCTCTCTCGCCGAGTATAACGCTCAAGCGATCGCATGCTAAATTGAAAAGAAATCGTGACATGGTTCCCCTACTTCGCTGCACTTCTACTGCATGTACACCGACGCAATTTATTGGAAAATCGATTTGTACGGTCTCGTTGTCTCTGTGCGTTGCGCTGCGGTCGCGCCAGAGAATAATGCACGCACCGTGCGCGTTTTAATTTCGTTGTATAATGCGTTGTAGGAGTCGCGAATTTGTCTGCGGAACAGCGAATGTTTTTTAAAATACCGAAATTAATAACTTTACCATAATACATACAACTTTTTCAAGTTTAAACAACGATCCTGGGTAAATAACGATGCTAAAGCGTGACATTATTGTATCGTACTAATGCTATTCCATAGCTGAAGATGTTACATCGAGTATCATAAAACCGATCGACCGATCGACCGCCCAAGGGGAACCCCCTAGTAGTGGGGATGAAAAAGTTACATCATCCGCATACCCGAAAGTCACATCAATCGCGGGAACACTGTATATTTTCGAATTATTTGTTCATGTAGAAAATCACCCCTTCGCTTATTTACCATTTTTAGGCATTCTGTAGCCATATGTAACAAAATGGTTCCTTCGAGACTTTCGATCGTCGTTGCCAGCGCTACACGATGTAAAGAGAAAACATTGTTGATCTTCACTACTGTTTAACTATAAGATGTATACATACTACTAACGTATAGCTTTATAACCCCCTACGGGGAGTTTCAATTAAGCTCACAATAAAAAAAAAATGATGATCAAGCAGATTTCTGAACGGCCTTTCTTTCCCGAATATCAACGTACCCAGAGGCGTAGAATCACTCTGTACATTCTAAATTCTCTTTCGAGCGCGTCCTCCACTAGCAAAACAGTTAAATATCGCAACGAACGGAGCAGGGCGAAGGCGTTCCGACCTCTCGATAACGGTGTCATCATTTTCCCGCGCAGTTCGCCACGACATCTGAATATCCGATGTATAACGCTCTCGCGGTCGTTCTGCAGTTTTTTTTTTTACGCGGGCATTTCACGGATCGAGGAGAGAAAATCTTTTCCCCGGATCGGATCTCGTAACCAATAAACCGAGACTGCAGCCTTTACACGGAGAGCCTGGCGATAGCGGCGCGGCTCCGTAAGTCCTGACGGCGCGCGGACGACTTGGAAAAGCTCGGCGAGTTCTTATCTGTCCACCGGTTTCAGCTCGGTCTCTCTCTCTCTTTTCGCCCGTCCTCCATCTTCTCGTTTCGCAGCTATTGTGATAACCATTTACATAAGGAATCCCGGAATTACGGAAGCCAGTTACCGCAGACGGTATAACCCAAAGAGCCCAGCGCGAGCAGAAGAGAGAGAGAGAGAGAGAGAGAGAGAGAGAGAGAGAGAGGGGGGATGGTGGTAGCGGACAGAGAAATGGCGACCCGCGCGGAGAACAAAGTCGTTGGTTTCCTGGTGTCTGAATCTTAACTTCTGGCCAGGATACAGGAAGCTTGGATTACCTTTTGCGACCGTACACCCTTCGTCCCCTTCTTCCCCCTCCACTTTCCTGCATGAACTGTTCCTGGCTAACCGTTTCGTCGGGAAATCCTCTTAGCCCAGTCTTAATGAGGCCACTGGCGACTGCAATTTTAAGCTAATTGAATAATTTCAGCTTCGAGCTGGCCCCGGCCAAAGACGAGTGTGTTTTGTGTCCCCGAACGAGACCGTGACGTCGTCGTCGTCGTTGCCGAACGGTACTCGTTCGACCTGCTGGATGTTAACGTAATGACGTCTAAGATGAAAAGGAAGTAGTCTCTACGCGAGAGAGAGAGCCGAAGTCTCGCTCTTGGCGTTGCTTTTATTCCGCACCCGAATTTCGGTCAACACCGGGACTCACTCTTTTACCCTTCCCTCTTTCTCTCTGGGTCATTAGCATTCGAAGAATTCTTCTCTCTATACGTATAGAGCTTTTTAATTGAAGAAATAAGAAAGTTCGTCTATTGACTTTTCATCTGCAGTAATGAGCAGGAGATAGCCCATGGAAACTCACTGCTTCAACGAGTCGTATCGGAATTTCTGGCTTTGAAAGGGGCCGCTTTAAGAAATTGCTTCGGTCATTCTGTTTTAGATTGTGGTAACGCTTGTTTCCGGAACGAGAGCCCCGTATTCAGACGGGTCTCGGTCGGTTTCAATTAAACGGGACAATCATTAGGTCGCCCGCAACAATAATTGCGGTTTTCGGACCGTCCATTGTCTCATAAATTATTATTCCTATGTGTGAAAGACCTTCCCGAGGAAGTTCGTGAATGTAAAAGTGCAGATTAGAAAAGAAGCATTTAAAGATGCATCGTTCCACGAATTCTTATTTGTCAGGTTGGAAGGAAAGGTCTGTCGTATTTCAAATAACCAGGAAATTTCGCTTGTACATCAAAGACACATGTTGCAGGTGAGTCATTGTTACAAAAAGTGGAAATTATGTTATTGAATAATAGTAACCCGCACTATAATGTCGAGTCAGACCCATGATGGAAATTTTATACAGGAATTATGCAACGTAAAAATTGTCTTCGTCATTTACCAAAAATTTATCAAAAATTTTTAAAAGCCATAATCGCATGAAGATCCGCAGTCTAATTATAATAGAGGAGAAATCATATATTGACATTTGCAATTCTCAAATTCTCTAGTTATTAACTTCCTTTATGCAGAAACAAAAATTGTTGTACTTTGGAAAATACATAGGCATGAAAGAAATATAAATTATGAGCAAAAGAGAACTGTCCAATCACTATAATCGTGAAATAAATCGTACTGCTCAAAGTTGATGCTTGAAAAGCATCTTTTCGCCTAATAAAATTGTATTTCGAAGCAAGATTGATGCAATTGAAGTACGATTTGACTGCACACAAACTTAGAAACAATTTCAAGGACTCGCTTTCCCAATTTATTACAAACATTTCCGGCCCGCGGATTTCCAAAACGATCGAACCAACAGTTCGTACATAAATTAAATTTCCGAACGTTAACAATCGTGGCGCGTATGTAATTCGACGCGCGGCAAGCATCCGAGGCATTCTCGCGGGTGTTTTTCATTCACGGGGGATAACGTGGGAAAGAGAGAAAGATTAAAAATTGCGGAATATCGATATTCGCCGGAAACTTTTCCTGTATAAATTAATAGGAACCGCGTGTTTGTTCTTTGGTTTAATGGGTTCGAACGCGCAGATTTCTATTTTAGCGCCCCCGCTGCATTCGGCATCACAGAAATCCCGAACGCAGATTTTTATTTGAGTGGAATGACGCGGCAGGCTAAGCACATTTGCTCGATATAAATTGGTCGAGATGCGCATCGTGCGCACGAGTGGTAACTTGGAAACGCGAAGTGCTCTTCGGTCAATAGCGCTCGGCCCACGAGAAAAGAGAGGGAAAAAAGGAGAGTCCGACACACATGATCAGATTTATACAGAATCACTGTTCACTTTTCAAGCATCGCTCGTCCATCGCTGAATAACGGCGGTCAACTCGATTCTTCCCGCGATAATAACCAGAAAAATACTATTTATCATTCGTGAAAGTAACGCTGGAACTGCTGGACATCGAACGTAGTATACAGGGTGATTCAGCGAAGTGGTTGGTCAACAATGGCAGACAGCGAGATGACGATCCCCTAAATGGAGAACACGAACCTCCAAAAAATTTCATTTTCCCGAATCAGTTCCTTCGATCGATCAATTTTATTTCCAATAAAGCCATGCTTTGCTCGAAGCTACGACTTGATAAAAGATTTCTCATTACATTTTTTTAAAATTCTTTTACGTCGCTTCTTCGAATGCTATGGTTATTATGCGTCGGGACCTACAGTTTAAGGTTCTGAACCACCTTTACAACATTTTTGTAATTTCAATAATTGTGAAAGAACTTTACACAATAGGACAATACTCGATTCCATGGAACCGTACATTTTATTGTATTCCTTTCATTCGTATTTACCATAAATGCGTAAACATCTGCAACAGTTATTTCCATAATCGACATTTTTAATAGAGACCACCACACGCAGACTGTCTTTTGTGCTGTTCGCCTCGGCGCGGCGCGGCAGTAAAACTACTTATGTATAATGGTTTTCAAGAGTGAATTAAAACAGATAATGGATTCGAATGACGTTCAGTTAAAGTTTTTACGTCTGTTTCAAATTAAACGGAATTTTACGACTTTGTGTCCCAGTTTGGCGGGAAGCGCTTGTAACAAAGACGTTATTCAATAAGAGGATTACAACCGCTCGTTTATCGTGAGTACCTCCAAGAATTCGGCGTTTTAATAAAACAGTTTAAACACGTTTTCGGAAAGAAAACAGCTGAGCAGGCATTTTTCGAGAGAATTTTGCGGGCGAATTCTTAGGAGCCGAAGAAATTCGAACTAGTTAAACCCCTGGACCGAGAGGCTGCCAGATCACAGAGTCGTTAATTTGAAGATTACAATGAAACTTCCAGAACTACAAGTCTCGTGCAGAGAACTCATTAAGCACGTCTTCAAACGTTGGCTCCTAATTTCTTCGAACATTTGAATTCAGACCGATTCACTAGATTGAAAATGTCCTAGACTAACTATCAGTTGTTTAATTGTTATCGTTTATCTGATAAATATGCTTTCGTAGTTTAACCCTTAGTTCGTAGTTGCACCCTTTAACCCTTTGCACAATTTTAACTCGAAAATTTTAAACCTACGAAATTAAAATGAAACATTCCTTCCATTTTTTTCATTTTATGGATGTGAAATTGATATAGTACCTCATACAATACTTAAACGTTTAGTACCTTTCTCCTACGAATTATGTATGGTTGGCGGCGGCCTTACCTGTCAAAAATGCTCATCTTTAAGCGACCATATCTTCTCAACTATTGATCCTAGAGGATCGAAACTTCGATTTGCATCCGCGCCGGGCACAAATCTACTGGATTACATACCAAATACATCATAATTCGTAGGAGAAAGGCACAAATTTTGATTCCGGTAAAGTAAAGGGCAGCTAAAATCCTTGCCGATCCGTTCGATAAATCGTAAATTTGTTGTAAGTGTATTCTTTCTAATTTTGATTTCGGAAGAGGAGCGACTTTATTGTTAATTGACTCGTTAAATATTGTAGGAGAAGAGATTCCCGAGAATCGGTTTGCCATCGTTCTACATCTAGTTACGGTGATTGCGTTGGCATCCTCCATCCGGTTCTTCCATCTCCTGCCGCGAATCTGACGGCTCAGTCAATGTTTATTTAGCCTCGGCTGTTTACGAGCCAAGGCCTACAAATTAAAAGCAACGCCGCTGATGATTCACAGAGGGGTTCCCCGCATCGTTCGATTTCCCTTCCTTCATCTGGGCTTTATTCGCTATCTACTTTCTTGGTTCTGCCTTATACGTGATGGGGGAGTCCCTTTGTTCCCTTGATCGAGAGACCCTGTTTCATCGACGCTCTTCACAGCAAGGATAGACGTGACAGAATTTTCAGATTCGACTCCTTGCTACTCGAAATTGAAATTCGCTGTAATGTCTTTAACTGCTAACGAAAATACTCCTTCAATTACCGCGGGGGATTTCAAACTTTATTTCTCTTTGGTACTCCGGTTTCAACCATGAACCCTCCTCCAGTGTACAGTTAGGAGCAAAACTGATCACACACACACACACACACACTTTAAATCAGAATAACTTTTTTGTGTATGGACCAAACGACTTTAATTTCTGTGTAAGCCAAGATGAATTAGTTTAGTAAATGACGTCTAAAAAATATGTTGAAAAAATGCAATGGTCGGAACTGTGAAAAAATTTTAAGATATTCAAATAGATGGAACATATTGTTGTTGTCGTTATACCCAATTTTGTTGACGTTCTTTTCAAAGATACTTCAGGATGCGAGAGGTAGTTTGTTGAAAAATGATTGTGAAACGATAAACGAAGTGCAGGAGAGAAGTCGTCAGTCTGGTAGCAGTTGATAATTTGAATAATCCCGCGCGTAGCGAACGGCAACAATCAGAAAACTTTCACCGAAGTTTTCTGCTACACGCGTGCTACGAGCCATGAATTATGTACACACAGATATAACTCTGTCGATAAGAGCTCGGCCGCTTTATTTTACATGAACTCCCCGGTACTTTCTCGGTCGAGGGATCGAAAATAACAAGAGGCTCGCCGAGAGCTGGTCTCCCAGGATATAGATAAATATCCGAGAATCGGATCTTCACGCTCGACACAGTTCTCCGTCGCGCGTATATGTACTGTATGTTCCAATCGCGCAGCAGACGGAATTTCTGCGAGGCAGATTGAATCGCCAGTGGTGCGGTAGTCCTGTTATTGTCACACATCGTGCCCCGATTGTCTGCTGGCTACGATCATCGTTGGAATCGAGGCACACGGATGAATGGCTGAATAGAGGCATATCTTACCCCGGACAGAAGTACTCGCGAAGAGACAAATGTGCGCCGCAACCGCAGATGTATGCATATGAAAGATAACAATAGGTGCCACGCAGCCAGCTATATCGGATCTACATATATCGATTTCCCCTCTCTCACACTCTCTCCCTCTCTCTCTCTCTCTTCATATCTATCTCTACCGAGATTATTTTCCTGCACGCCGAATCTACCGATTATTAAATCGTTTTTACAATTACCGATATTGCCATTCCAATGATAGAATTCAGGATACTCTTATAAGTTTTCATTATAAGCTCCTAAAAGCTCATTTTCCTCGGTTCAATATAGTTCAGCTATTATAATTTAATGGAAAAAATTTTGACGCTTTATTTTATTACACGTCTGTGAAACCAACAATTCTTAAGATTTTGAAAAATCCTTTGTGATACGTTCATAGGTCACGAAAGACTACAACATATATAAATTTGAACAAAATCCGAAATTTTACTTTAAAAAGTGTCCGTTTCCGCGTGGAATGACTCTATTATTAGGGATTTGCGCATGTGTGGGTAAATTGCAAGATTTGGGAGGCCACGATTGACGAAACATTATCGTGGAACATTCTAGAATATTCCTTGAAAGGATAATGCGATATTGTTTCTTGGCGTAGACGCAGTGGCTCACGCCTAGACGCAGTTCTGATCAAGTATGACGAATGCAATATAGATGGCGCTAGAATAACAAAAAGTTCCGTCGAGAGTCGCAAAGGAGATCCGATCTTAAGATTGCAATGTAAAAGGAAATTTCTATGCTCTCCTTTGGGGTACTGCACAATTATTGAAAATCCTATTAATAGGCTTCCGCTAGGTAAAGTGTTAATATAATAGTTTTTTTAACACTCCTGCAGTCATGAAGAGTCTTTTTTATTATCTTTTTTATTATTAAGTCGTATTATGTATGTATTACGTATTCATGAACATAAATATAAACCTCTTCAAAAAGTATTATATTATATTTTGTATTAAAAATTAAAAATTCAGGTTCACGTTTCTCTCGTCCCCATATAACCGTTAAACGAAGAGATAGAGATCCGATATTCTACAGAATAGCCGTTTCAGGAAAAAAAGATTGTTTGGCAGAGAGAAACCCATTGTTGTCATGGTAGATCCTTTACGGGAAGAATGACATTTTTAAGGGATCGAGGTTCGAGCCGCAGCTGGATGCACGAGGCTCCTTAATCAGGTGGCGACCGACGAGTTTCGTGTAAGCCATAAGACTATAAACCATAATTCATTCGGGCACAGTCGTGTCCGTTTGCTCGGCGGAAGCGTTGACGTGTGCGCCGGTGCTCTCCGGGCTTGTGTGGGTGGTTCTGGGTACGTTGAAGTTTCCATTTTCCGTATAAACAGGCTGCGGTGTCTCACCCGTGGCGGAGACTTCGCTGTAGCTTGGACACGGTGCAGGCGTTAAAGCGGTATCAGTAATTACCAGCGTGTTGGCAAACAACTAGGCCAGCAGCTCTTGCTTCCGATACCTGCACACGTAGAGAGACGCGCGCTCGTTACCGTCGCTATAGTCACGAGAAAATCAACCGGCCGCTCAAGGCCATTCGGGGGCTTATTTCCACCGGTACCGGTTATTTCTGTCGCTGTATTTTCGCCGTTCCTTCCTGCTCGCTTCCCCCACTGCTAGTTGCCTTCCTCATTGACTTCCAAATTTTCACAAATATCTACAGTCTATGCGTGTAGTCTTCCTCCTTCTCATCCCCCTCCCCCTCTCTCCCTTTCGGCGAACATTCGATTGCTCGTCGTTTATTCGTCCAGTCAGACTTCAAGGATCTTCGTTCTTCCAGCAATCTTTAATAATAAAAAAAATACCACTGATCTTTAAAGTTTGCCTGCAAATATCTACAGTATATTTTACTATACGGTACAGTATATGTATTTTGACTTTAACAAATTTCCTTCGAGCAATCTTTGGAATTTACTCTTGATAGAAATTTTTCTGGCAGACATTCCGTAACAGTGTATATTCAGCAAGTTTTTGTGTATTGTTCAGATTGTACCAGCAGAGTCAATTTTCGAATTTGAACAATGACTTTTCGAGATTTTGTTCTTTAATTTTTCCTTTGATCGACCTCTCCAAATTTTTTACATGGTTATGGTTGTATATACTAAGCATATTATATATACTTTCTTCTGCAAATCTTGGTTTATTCATGTTTAACCTGTTTTCTAACCGATTCGATTTTGCAAAATCACTTCTTGTGTCTTTGGGAATTCTCCCTCTGTCGATTCAGATGTACGTACATACTTGAATATTTTATACACGGTTCCCTATACTTCTTAAATAGTTTGCCAGGCTCATTGACTTCCAAATGTACCAACAAATGTGTAGTGACTTTGTGAACACTCGGTATGGTGGTCGTTGTGTACTGCAGCAGCCACGAAGTTTCTCATTGTCATGAATATATTGAAAACTTGTCCTCCTTTTGAATTTTCCTTTTCAGAGGGAGCTCGTTGAAATTACGGGTAATTACCGGTAGATTACGCGATCTCTTACAGTCTTTCAAGGATATATCACTCTGTGTACAAAAAATTAATCATCAATTTGATGAGAATTGTGTGAGAGTTAGTTTAGGTAGCAAAATCAATTACTTGGAATATAGTGGAGGGACCAAAGAAAATCAAAAGTTGAAAAATTCATATTGAGAGGGTGAAAACAGCCCTTAAAATTGGGCAAAATCAACAACGTAGAATCTAGAGGGTGGACAGAAAAATCTATGTTGAGAGGGTGAGAACAGCCCTTAAAATTGGGCACAATCAACAACGTAGAATTTAGAGGGTGCGGCAGAAAAATCTATGTGTTGAGTAGTAGGTGAGAGTAGCCCTTAGAATTGAGTAAAATCAACGACTTAGAATTTAGAGGGGGGGACCAAAGAAAATCAAAAGTCGAAAAATCCATGTTGAGTGGATGAAAGGCGTAACATTCGTATTTGTTAGACTTTGTTCAAATTGTCATCACGAGTGTGACTCGTTCGAATAAGCAGTTAGAAGTTAAAGGGGGGAGGGGACTAAAGAAAAGTGGAAAACTAGGGACCACCCTAGTGTCCAGCCAAGCTAGACAACCTTGGAAATTCGTCGCGGAAGTAAGGAAGAAGGAAGTGTGTTGTCCGGTGGTAGGCTGAAAAATCCAGGAGCGGATGCAAGATTAAATTCGTTGGCGGAGGCTGGCGCGGACGCACTGATAGACGTCAGATCAAAGTTTAAAATGTTCACCGCGCCGCTTCCACGTGGAAAGATCCCTCGGCTCCTGGTAGGCAACTCCGTTTCCGACGTCTCATGTATGATAGATGATCGTCCAGCCTTGATCACCGTCGCCCTCGCAGGTCTCGGATGCATATTTAATGTCGATGGTGGCTGCCTGGCCCCGTCCTGGTTGTTTTCTGCTCGCGATGCACCCCCACACCCACGCCGAAGAGCCCCGGCATCCTACAAGGTCCGTGTGGGGCGGGGGTGTTCTCGGTGCTGCAGCGTTGGAAGCGCAGCTTTTCGCGTATAATACACGTGTAGACGAGCGCGCGACACCCGCCGCGACGTCTTTGTGCTTTCGAAAGCTTGCCCCGGGGCTTTTTCCGAAAGAGGGGCGGCTCTATGAAATATCGTATTCATCGTTACACCGACCTTTGCCTCCCTCGTCCTGCGCTCACCCACTGCTTCTACGTTTTCACCCCCCTGAGACACAGGGGAAGGGGGGGGGCGAGGGCTGCTCTCTCCGGCTATATGGAAAGGTAAAGTACAACAGCCGCGACAGGGTACACGACGACTAGCGAGGAATGAAAATCGATCGCGAGTGCTACTCGGATAGAGGCCCCCCTGTACCATCCGATGCCATACCGGCGCGGCGCGGCCTGTACCTCGCCGAGGGCGAGGGCGAATCAACGGCAGCTAGTTACATTTCGTCGGCGTTGCCCCCTCCTTCCCCTCCTTCTCTTTTTCGTCTTGTCCTTCTGACGGTAACTGCTGTTGTTTCTGTCCCTCGACCGCCCATCTTTGCGATCTTGCTCTACGCGAATTTAGAAAATGCGAGGACTCCGTGGAGACAGTATTTACTGGATGTATGATGACCTTCAGAGGTCTTCAGCAGTTAAAAGACTTTCAGGCCCCTTACACAGGATCACTTCAACACAGCGTTGACTTATCGTTGTCGTAGCATCGACCTTACATAGGCAACGTGGACCTGTGCCATTTCTTCTTATAACAGATGTAAATTTTAGAAAATGTCTACTAATTAATTAATAATTAATTGAGGTAATTATTGCGAAAATTTGAATAACTTTATCCTTTTCTAATATAGGGGGGTTGCTTTTAGTTTTCGAGATATTCGCAAAAAATCTGTGATTCAGAAAAATGCGATCAGAATTAGTTAGGATTAGGTGGTGGGGGCGGAGAGACCACGCATACGAAAATCCAGGAGTAGTCTTTCAAAATTGAAAGCTCACCCTATACACTAGAGTGACACTCCGTTCTGTTTTCTCTCTTATCCCCGCAACGTGTTTACAAACAAAAAATAAACAGATGCCGTACCACACAGGCTTACGTTGCCACGGAGTGTGCAAGAATACGATACAAAAGAATACATTTTATTTTAAAAGGATTGAAGGTTACCTTCGTTTAACAAAAAATAATGCAGATATAAAAAAATTACAGACACCATTAGATTGCTTGCAGGAAACATAACTTTTTTCTCGTTCATTTCATTCGAGACGCATTTTATGCATTTAATTTTGTCCATTCCAGCAGGCTTGAACAATAAAACATCTTTTCACAAATAGAACGGGATAAGGGACGACGAGATTATTACCGTGGCAGGAATGTCCCTCAAAAATGGTCTATCATGTTCTCGCAAAGGAAGGAATTTCACGGACAAGGATGCTCGTTTCAATGTCAACAGGCTCGGGGAGGATCGCTTTGCCACTTTCGTGGATGTTGACAATGGCGTTCCGCCGCAATCTTTTTCCCTCGTTCTTTTTTTCGCTCTTTTTTTTCTTTATTGATGCCGGTACTTTTGAAAGCGATAAAACGAAGGAGCCCTGGAGGAGCTTTAAGAACCGCTCCTTTTGGATGGTGGTTACGATACTGATAGAAAACGGCATTGTTGCGTATCGCCGCCGTGTCTGCCTACCGATAGTCGCTTACACGGAGCACAACGGATCAGTTGATGCGTTATGCAAAAGTCGGGGTAGGATATCGGTGTTCAGCGCTCTCTCTCTCTCTCTCTCTCTCTCTCTCTCTCTCTCTCTCTCTCTCATGAAAGTACTCTAAATAGAGTAATATGTTCAGAAAATATTCGAACCGCTATACTTTGAAAATTCAAACGGGAAGGTATTACCAAACCACTTTTTCAGGCAAATGCATTCTCATAGTAGATCGTATCTTTTAAAGTTCAGAAGAATCAATGCGAGGGATCAATTATTATTTTCGAGATAGGAATTCACAAGCACAAATTTTCAGGACTATCTGTATGGGGTTAGGAATCTGAATGGGGCTAGGAACCTGTAAAAGAGGCTAGGAAAAATTATTTTATACTTTTAGTCCGTTTTAAAAACGTGGTATATTTTTTAAAAATTTATTTTTATTTATTTTGTATTTTTCCCGAGGTATTTACACCAAATACAGTGACCGAAAAATATTTTTACTTTTTATCTGAGAGGGGAGTTAAAAATAAATTGTTTTCCAAAGAATCGTTGATATCGTTTCCTGTCGGCTGGGATCGACTTGTTGACTATTTCTGTATTAGAGAATATTCAGTTAGCGTTTATTTTTCGTTTTAATAATATTTAATTAATATTCGAATAATATCTAGAGTAGAATGCTGCTTAAAAATTGTGCTTTACAGTGGAACTTTCATGAAATGATAACGCAGGATAATCGAGATGCGAATAGCACGAGGTGGTGAAATACATACTTTTATAACCGGCCGTCGGCGAAGCACATGAACAATTCAATCGGCTTATGTTCAGGATTCTTGGGCGGTCCTTAGCGTGTGCTGAATACGCTCGCTGCAGTTCCGCTTCCCTGACCGGTCTGGTATGCAAACACAGAATCGTACCATCAGATCCTATTTAAGGAAAAACAACCCGTCGAGTTTATTGCGGTCTCGTATTTGTACTACTCCCTCGAATGCTCTTAAAGATGAAGCTACATTATGCCAGGGTTATCTCGGAAGAGAGAAACTGGATTCGTAGCTGCTGTAATTATATTCCTATTACGCCGTTTTTAATTGTTTTTAAAACGCGAGCACTTCGCCGCTTTCGTTTCATTCTTGGACAGTCCGCGACTAATTCTTTTTTCGTTACTATTCGAACAGACTCGTTTAATTCGCTTTAACTTCATCATATTTCTCGACCATGTGTATCAAGCTTTACACACATCGTGTTTAGGTTTCTTTAGGAGTTCTATTCTAACTTGTGATTTTGAAATAACGATTGACGCTCAAGTTGCCGCGCATTATTCTCAAAATGAAATAAACAAAATAGTCTTGTAAGTAAAGTTTTGTATAAGCCCCATTTTACCATTCAAGTTTCTTTCTTCAAGTGTCCTTCAGACATTTGACGTATCTTTAAAAACAACAATGATATTTGAGGTGGCAACGTTAGGTGACTCACCCTGTATATGTATATCGCAGATCGTGTTTTCTTTTTTATTTAACAAAAATGAATGGGTTACTTCTGAGTGCCCAATTCTGATTCTAGAAATTGAAGTTTGAATTTGACTATCTACTGGACTTGGAAACTTTTTTTCTTCTTTTCATTGTCTTATTAAGGTGAAACTAATACGCTGGTGGTCTTAAATCTTTTTTATAATAAAATACCTCCACTCTTTTAAATTAATTAAGTACGTACCCTTTTTTGTGTCATAAATGCATAAAATCAGCAGTCTAGTAATTATATCTGGAAGGACCGTGCAAGTGTTAAGACGTTATTGTAATGTCATGAAATATTAGATTGACCGTAGCATCTGTAAAAGCGTTTATATTTCTAAAGTCGGAGGTTCAGAAGTTATTCAGAAGGTTCGGCGAACGCGCCACACGCTAACGCAGCAATTCATTAACATTTAACCGAAGAGTGCAAGGACCGTCGCAGCTCGATGACGTATAAAAGGTTCCTTATCACTGGGACACGCCCTCTAGCAGGAGGTTGTCCTCGTAAGTTACTCGCTATCGCTGGCTCGCGATCCCAAAGTCGAAAGAATGAATACGTGCCACGCCAGCGCAACGTAAGGACAATAAAAAGGACGAGCCAAGCTTGCGCAGCCAGCTTCGTGACTTCTGGCTGTGTCCCGTTCCAAATAATTGATCGGATTAATTGTATTCTTAGCTGGTCGGCCCCTCGTCAGCTTCGGGACTCCTGATTTTGAAAAACCTCTAGCAAACAAATTCATTTCTTCTGTGTCTTAGTTAAAAGTACATGTTTCGTACAAATTGTAGTAAATCTTTTAATACGGAATCTAAGTAAATTACTGAATCACAGCAGTTAAAACAAGCGACGTAAAATAAATTTAAAAACAAAAAAGGAAGTCGAATGAATCTTGTATTTGAAATGGTCGAGAAAATAGCTTCCGGAAGAGAGACTGCGAAATAGTTAGTGGAAACAGTTCGACATACGTGTGTACCTTGAAGAAAATGATAATCGTGGTTTTTTGGGATGGTAGTCTGGCATGACCTAAGAAATGGAAGAGTCTCGCGTAGTCGATTACGACTACGACTAGGGTGATAAAGAGACGGACGCGAAAAGGAAACGAGCAGGGAAAAAAGAGAAAGATAGACGGAAAGAGAGCGAGGTAGTGAGTGTGAGAGGAGGAGAATAAAGAGTAGAAGTGACAGGCATACTGCCAGCCAACCAGCCATCCAGGAGGCCCAATCTTTTTTAAACGCCCCCGCTCATTCATCGCGGCCAGACAGTCTCACGATTATAAAGCGCAAATCCTTTCATCCTCCGTTTCGTTCCGCCTCTACTCTTAGTTTTTTGTCACCAGCTTCCATCACTTCCTCTGGTCACCCGCCCTCTTTTGCTTTTCTATTCCGGTCTCTGTCCTCCTTCCTCCTCGATATTGTTCCGAGTCGCGAGGGAGGCTATTTTATTATCCAATTACTCTCATTTGCTTGGCAAAAGAACCGTCGCCGGCGAAGGCGACGAGGGAAAAATGTTAGCGACTTAATTAGTAGTCTGCCGGCAGATTCTATTGCCACGTTGTCGGCCACGCTCCGAATAAAGGTAGCTTAAAGTCAAGGGTGATCGGAGCCTGCGAAAGTTGACGCTGCTGCTGCTCTGCGACGCACAACCAAAAGCCAGGACACCACTGTGCCGCGAATAGCTAATTTTCAATTAATTCAGACGCTGCCCTGGTGAGGCCCAAGATCGACCCTCATCGCGTTTCCTCGTCACACGACTAATTAATTTCCCGCCAACGATCTAATCGGCCGCGCGCTGCGTTCACAATCCACGGAAATCAAAAATCTACCTCCCTCGTGGTATTCGAAACCTTTCTAGAAATGTTCCAAGCGGGGCTGGGGAAATTTCAAGTAATTTAATGCAAAATAGGAAACAGTGAAATATACTTTACCGGACTCAAAATTAGTACCTTTCTCCTACGAATTATGATGTATTTCGTATGTCGTATGTAATTCAGTAGATTTGTACCCGGCGCGGATGCAGATCAAAGTTTCGATCCTCCAGGATCAATAGTTGAGGAGTTATGGTCGCTTAAAGTTGAGCATTTTTGACAGGTAACGGCGCCGCCGGGTTTTTTCCGAAATTAAATTATATTTTTCTTTTAATGAGTCACTGAAACCTATTATAGGTTTATTTCAGCTTTGACAATTATACATTAGGCTTACAGCTAGTGTACAATGACAGTCTTAATAATCGGTAGAGATGTAGATTGCAGTCGTTTAAAAACCGGAAGATAAATTCGCAGGCTTTAACATTTGGTTCTGCAAAGAACATGTTCGTTTTTAATCGAATTTATAGGTTCCGGAGGAAAAACTTTTACAGAATCGGAGAACTTCCGGTTTTTCATTGAACAATAACATTCGAATATGCAGCAACTCGGCGAGTAAACAGTAGAATTGAGCGACAGGGAAACAAGAAATAGTTTTTCAATCAACATGCGCCTGAATGGAGGTAGAATAAACTTCGTAGGAACTAAATTGTTTTTTAAACTTTCGAATATGTGGAATATACGCGCTGTAGCGAATGCAGCTAAAACAGTGGAACGTGTAACTCGTGTACAAATGAATGTAATACCTCCAGGTAAAGTACGCAACTATTTGATCAGTGTCAATTAAGCACGATAATGAAATGCGCAAATAAACTATTTCAACTGGAATCATAATTACAATTTATGATTTGTTGTTAGTTCAGTTTAATAGGAGGCGTAATGAATCTCCGTTGCATTTTATTAGAACTTTCTACCAAAATGTCGGGAATTTCTATTATTGCGCTAACAGTATCCAAACAATTTTTTTTATTTTTGTTAAGTAATAAATTCTTAACGCCTCCAGGTAAGCTTGTACACATTTTTATATATTTATTTTTCTACAGGATATCCAAAAAATGTTGCACTTCCTTGGAAGGGGTGATTCCTATGTTCGTAACTCGAAGTTAATTATTTTTCTCGGGAGGTTGCAACAATTTTCTTTCGGTATTTGAATCCACCGAATTGTAAAACGCTGGGAAATAATTGTAGAAAATGGCTGGCGGTGGCCACATAATCGATTAAAATATCTGTCATTTTAAGATGATACTTTGGAATCGAGCGTGAACTCCAATTGAAACAATTGTAGAAAATGGCGCGCGCGCGCGGTGGCCAGATAATTGATCAACAAATCCGTAATTTCAAGATGCGAACGCTTTGTTTCATTTTTTTTTTTTTTATTTAATTTTGTTCCATTTTAAAATCCAGCATGAACTTTTGCAACGATCTGATCCAATGGTTGTCCAGGTGTCGGACGTTCTGGTCACTAAAAATCGAAACGATGTAGCTTCTGTTTCCGTCTTTGCAATGCTGAGTCGCACGGACTCGTGCTCGTTGATATTCGAGAGTGTTCTGGGCGGTGAACGCTTTATATATCATTAGAAATTCAGCATATTTCTTCTACAAATTATTCATTGTGGTTAGCTTTCCTTTGTTCTTCTATTACATATATACTTCCTGCGCCAGGAGGCCGCGGTACGCCAACCGCTTTTTTTTTGTCCGCCTCTGAAGCCTTCTTAATGCGTACATATGTATACATACAACTGCTGGTTGCCAAGGGGCACCGTTTATTGAATCAAGCCCTTAAGTCCGTGACTTTTTCCTCCAACAAAAAGCCCTTCGCCGCGCCGCGCGACCGCATCGGGAAACGGTGAACGAAACTCATCGGGAGCGGTTTCACCTTTCGGACTTCTCTCTGTTGCACATTGCGCACGAATATTTGCAAATAAACATATCAACCTTCGAACAACAGTGGGGACCTTTCCGGTTATGGAAACTTTCAGAGGCAGTTGAAATTTTAACTTAAAAAGGCTTTTTAGCACTAATAATCGTTGCAAATCATATAAATTATGATTAAGAGTTTCCCACTTGGACTTACATCTGCACATAGGGTTGTCGATGATGCCAATCCGAGCGAAAGAGCCAGCGAGCTGGTAATGATCAGCTCTGCTACTGTTTATTGAGACAATAAAATGACGGGATAGTTTTATACCATTGAACCAAGGAAGACGGTTATCCCTATAATAATGGAGAAAGTAAAATTTGCTTTTATATAACCCTTGGAAATAAATTTGAGAAAATGTTGAATGTAACTCCGTGTTCACATGACGATCTTTCTAGTGTTGTGTGTGTGTGTGTGTGTGTTTGAGTACGTCGGTAATTAGTTAAGCGAGCGGATACTGTACACACTATGCAGGGCTGACTACAATATAAGCTTGTTTCAAACTTGTCTAAACGGATAGCTCATCAGCAGGTTATTAAATACTCGTCAACACATTTTTCATTATACTGTATCGTGTAAGTCGCGTTCTGCATCCGTTCTTTATTGAATCGATCGGAGCAAAAGCTTTCACATTCTCCAGACGTAATCATTAAGAAATTCAATTAAAAAAATATTTTTGTGGTGCTATACTTTCAGGAAATGCGATAAAAAATCGATTGTTGTCGCCCAGTTTAACCCTTTGCCCTATACTATCGTGTCAGACCCGTGATGAAGATCGCACGCAGATGCAGAACGCACAGAGTATAATAAATCTGTATGTTATTAATTTCTTTTAAATCGAGATGAGAAATTCTATTTTGTCAATGTATAGTTATTGGAGAACATGTAGGAGATTACAAGTAAATTGTTTAGGAAATTACGAACTACAAAAAATGTTGTAATCACTGAAACCGTAAAATAAATCGTATATGTATAAATAAAGCAATCTTTATTTTTTTTTTCTTTAATTTTGCAATACATTATTTTTCAATACATTGTGAGAAACTTTATATAATACAATACAAATTATAAATAAACTGACAGCAATCTTGTTTGGATTATCGTCGATCGGGAAAAATCGCGGAGGAAAGGTGGGTGGAAGGGATCGTTGCCGAGCCATAAAATAATTACGTCAATAGAGCGACTGTAACGGGCGAGCAGCAACAGCAGGAATGATTTATCGGTCTTAACTACGCGTCTATTTCTAACACACGATCACGATCACGCGCGCGTACGTGCAACCACGATTGTTTCCCTCGGTCCGCGGCAACTTCCATTGTTCGGCCGGGGCTAAGGTAGCGTTGCGTATCGTGCGAACCCGCGCTCGCGGTAAATAACAAATGGACCACGTCTGCTATGCAACCATGATCCATGGAAGTAGCCTGGCCGAGAGGGAGGACGATAATGCCCACGTGCGAAGCGTATTGATGCAGTGACATTTGGAACGCTGCCGACGAATACGTACACTCGCGTACCGAGCAACGAGCTCCGTTTCGTTTCGTTTTCAGTTGTCATGGAAATTTACCGTGATCCTCCGGAGATCAACCGACACCGTCAACGAGAAAGTCTTGACGAATCGCTGCAAAATAATCCAGCTAATCCTCCGCCTTTTTTCACTCACTTTTGCCACTTTTTTTTTACTCACTTACAAATAAGTTTTACTTATTTGTCACAATGGGACGCTGTCTTTACAAACATATTATTCATTGAATAAATATATGGAACATTGATACATATTTTTAATATAAAAATTATAAAAGAAGATACAAATACAAGTAATAAATATTTTGTTCCACAATTAATATGAATATGAACGGGAACGGGAGAAATGTTCAGAAAAATTAATGTTTATCAAAGTACCATCCATTGAATGTATTCGTAGAATTATGTTAATTACTGAAATGGTCCTCTGTGCTGAAAGACAATTTAAATTGAGATGTTATTGATTAATATTGTTCCATAATCAATGCGAATATAGTTTATACTAACGTGGATGGTAAACTTTACTTTACCGGACTCAAAATTTGTGCCTTTCTCCTACGAATTATGATGTATTTGGTATGTAATCCAGTAGATTTGTACCAGATCGAAGTTTCGATCCTCTAGGATCAATTGTTGAGGAGTTATGATCGCTTAAAGTTGAGCATATTTGACAAGTAAGGGCGCCGCCAAAAATGCTCAACTTTAAGCGATCATAACTCCTCAACTATTGATCCTAGAGGTTCGAAACTTCGATCTGCATCCGCGCCGGGTACAAATCTACTGGATTGCATACCAAATACATCATAATTCGTTGGAGAAAGGCACAAATTTAGTGAGTCCGGTAAAGTAAAAGTTTCTGAATGTGTGTGTGATGATCAACATCTTAAAAATGGCAAGATCAATGATTTTACACGCTGATGAACGTGTTAAAATAAAAATCGTATAGAATATTTAAGAACATTTTCGGTCTCTTAAGACTATTAAGAGAGTAAATAAATCTTGGTGCAACAGTGTGTTTTTGATACAAAGATCTGCACTCTCTCGAGAGAGAGCGATACATACATCATATTATACAATAATAACTGTGGCACAGTTGGGTAACTGCATGTTACTATTGTTGAAGCCATTGCGTTGGTACGGCACAATGGGCGCCGTTACAAAGGCAGAGATTGCGATGTTTATGGTAGCTGTGTCTTCATTAAGTTTCGGATGTTGCATCCCGGCCGGCTCGGTGTTTATAATCGATTTACTAGCTGGCAGCTGATGAGCGCGAGATTTGATGCGTCGAATACGGGGCGAAGATGCGCTTACCGCGCAACTGAATCTCCGAGACGATTCGTGTGCCTTGCTCGGCGCCGATGCAGCATTTCTGATTGCTACTAAATCCTTCGGTGTATTAGTGACTCCTGCCGTATCGCTTCTAACGGCGCCGAATTCGATTGACGAAGATGCAAAGGACCTTCCATTTTCTCCGCTGACGAATCTTCCACACCGCGGCGTGTTTGATGTGGCTCAAGGTCTCCTTCAAACCACTTAATCGATTTCCGACGACCAAAGCGATCGCTGTTCAATCCTAAATGGACGCGCTGATTGATTTATCATATTTCTTTCCCTCTCCGGTTCGGAACCACCTCTCGGAAACATGTATGTGTATTAGGTTCAAGGGAAACTTCTGTCGTATTCTGGGCAGATTCCCGTGGTCATTTGGTAAATTGTTATTTTTCATAAAGACATCTAGCAATGTATGCAGGATTTACATTCAACATGTGTCTGGAAAGTATGTAAACTAAATGTGCAGCATACGTATGAAACTGATTTTCCCAAAAAAGTTGTACCCCCTTGAAAAGGGCGATTCCTGAGGAGATTTGAAGTAACTTTGTCCTGTTCGAAAATGCTGTGCGTGGCTTTGTTGAGGAGTTATTACAGAAAAACACGGACCAATCGGGCACCGGTGGGCGTGGCACAGCGTTGCGATTGGTCCGTGTTTTTCGTTGATAACTCTTCACAGAGGCCACGGAGAACATTTTCGCAAAGGAAAAAGTTCTTTCACATTACATGAGGCCTGAATCACCTGTTTCAAGGAAGTAGAATATTTTTCGTGGCTTTTGTCCGTTCTCCTTCTCCTTTTGTTCACTATGATCTGGAATCCAGATCAATTGTTCTCATCTTCTGGACAAGGAAGACAAATTGTTGATAAAGATTTATGCGTCGCCGCGTAAACTTGATTTCTCTTTTTTCGCGGCGTTGCGTTGACGCGCACACGTCTGATTAAACCTCGTGAATTTAACATTCGTCGGTTGATGTGTATTCATGCCCACCTTTCAGCGTTCGTCACGGATGGAGGTGGACGGTGAAAGAGGTGAAGAGGGCGATTGGGTTAGAAAGGACGTGTGAATTTCGGCGGCTGCGGTAGTTATGGCATTAATGACCGTCTAGTTCAAAGGGAACATGGAGATAAATTGAGGAAGCCGTGTAACGAGACTACCCTCAAACGAGTTGCAACCCGGATTACATACTGTGTGTCCCTTTTTAATCGATTCGTACAAACACTTGCGAAAACATCGCGGAACTATCCGCCCGGAGAAGTTACGACGACGTATTAACTCCGATCGAATCCCATCGAATTATCGCGATCGTTAGCGGATTGTATGCGTTTACGACAAATGTTAACGGTAATCGGCGAAACGATTTTTCTCGTGTTTCACACGTTCGCGAATTTATCGCTTACTCCGAGATCTGACTTTTCGACTACCCGTACGCGTTACGATAAGAACGTTGATAAAACTGTTCGGCCTAGTTGTTGAAAATGCCAATGAAAGTTCGCCGCGGAGAGGAAAGTTCCTCGTGGGATGCGAAAACCGTACAGGCATCGTAAAACATCGTGAAATATACTGCGTGGCGTTGAAAAGATCGTTAACACATAGTCGAACATTTTATTAGCACTTCGTTCCGGATCAAAGCCATTAATGGTTGTCGATCGTTTTGGTAGTCCCCAGTGTCGATTGCCTGGAACCGACCGTTCGAGCGCGTTCCCGAAAAATGCGTTAAACTGCGCGACCAATGGGAGGCGTTCGAAATAATTGTTGCTCGTTACGTGTGCAAAAATCTTGAATCATTTAACCGGCCCTTTTTCCGCATTTCCGGCGGATCTCGAAATTGAATTATTTTAACCGGCCATCGGTCTCCAACCGTGCACACGGTTACACGTAAATCCTGAAACGAAAGTACGAAGAACTTTGTTTCAGATAATAACTGGGGTTGTGTCGGGAAGAACGCCGCACGTCACATAATTTCACTTTCGAGATATTGCCGTTTAAAGTTTTGGTCACTAATGCTTTGCCATAGGCCATAGGCCTTTCGAATTTATATTTATGACTTTTCTTCTGATAAAGACGTAAGTCCAATATACTATAAATCTCAATGCATAAACTGAAATTTTTTGAAACTGTGACATGCGGCCTTTTTCCTGGCAACCACAGATATTATGTACTATGCTATGTAATACAGACTGCGGAATAACCTCTTATTGGAAGTTACAACTCTGTGTGTGTGTGTGTGTGTGTGTGTGTGTGTGTACAATAAAATAAGATTAATGTTCATTGCCTGAATTAAAAGAAATGTGAAATCTCGCACAATATCTCTGCTCTACACAGCTTGCTGTTTCGCGTGATAAATAAAGCTGCAATCAAATCTCATTTCAAAGAGGGGGGCTGTTGACGAAGCTTTTAGAACAATTAGAGCAGGTTTTCGCTAATAAATATAGCGAACAGGGGCTGTGTCTAATGAACGCACGGATGTGAAAGGGACTGGCAAATGAATCGCAAGGGCCAGCATGGAACAGCGTGAACGAAGATAACCAAGGGGTTATATACACGGGGTGCTTCAACGTGTCAAGTCCATAAATCTACATTAAGGTAATTAAACGAATTAAAAGTTGTAACCTCGGATTCTCGCGGACGCTCTTCGCGCCGCTGCTTTGCCAACGTCGCTATTGAAGTGAACATTTTCAAAATATCTTTCGTGCACGTTTCTGGACGAATTCGATTTTTCTGGAGTTATTCTTTTAAATTATCGTCACCGAAAAAATATCAAGGTAATTTTGATTAGCGGAGAAAATTGCGTCGATCTTCCGAAATTTTTAGGCGACTGTCGGCGAGGGAGATAATAGCGGAAGCGTCGCGTCGCGCGACGGGTCGTATTGGATTCGCATTGAAAATCGCGACGGGCGGTTCATTAAGGAAATAGGACAAGAAAACAATGACTAGATGAAATAATGACAGAACCATTTGGGGATATAAAGGCTCGGAAAAATTCCGGGCACTTTGCTTTTAATTATTTCGCCATTTTCGTGCCATTACATTCCATTATTCGTGTAGGGCGTTCGCGGTGGGGGAACGGGGGGCTCGTAAAAAGCGTGATCGTCACGCGGATTACAATGTTCCGTTTTAACTGCGGATTCGCAATCAACTTTGTCCATGCATCGGGAATAGTAGTCCATGCGGAATCGTTCGTTTCCTCTCGAAACATCGTTCTGCCCGCACCGCGCGCGTTCAATGTATGCGCGCAACGCAAACTTTTCCGTCTGTCTGTTTTGTCGTAAACATAGTTTAGTACCTTTCGAACAGAACCGATAAACGTATTCAGCGCTCCGGCAAATTTAAATCCCGCGGAATCTGGATCAGTTCGTACAACTATTGTAAGACTCTCCCCCTTTTCGCCTCCCCACTATCCTCTCCCTCACTGTTCTTTGTCACGGTATCCGCTCTGAAATTTATTTTCTGTTTTTATTTCGAGTCCGCGCGCGCCGTGACAAACTGTATGCAGATAAAACCTAACTGAGTTATCAGCTCCGGAGTTCCCCTGTCGTACGTTACCTACTGAAACGTATGTATGCACACGATCCTACGCGATTTTGCATATTTCACGGCCTTTTTTTCCCACCGTTACCCGGTCCCGAGCCTAGTTTTAACGTTCGTTGCCATTTTTTCGAACAATAATGACGTTATCAAAAGAAATACTCTACCACCGGATACGGGAAACATTAATTTATCGCGACGCTAGAAATTTTACCAAAAACAAGGAATTTTTTCAAAAATTACGATACGAAGCTTCGCGCTTTTAATGCAAAAATTCACTTTTTCGTCTCGTATAAATTGAACAAATTATACAGCGAAGAACGAAGTAGAAATCTGCGATTATAATCCCTAGAGAAATATGTAAGGAACAAATCAGATTTTTAAGGTTCAGCGCGTTTTAAAAAATTACGTTTTGGTATACATTGTTTTATTAAATTTAGAAGACTAAATTTATTTAGATCTTTTGAATTTTTATAACAGTGTACGTGGTTGCATGAAGAAATTCAGTGATGTAAAAAAAAATAAAAATTGTACCAAATTCTATCGATTTTTATATTCTGGCATTATATAAATTTTCATATGCCTTAAATGCACTAAATCCACAGTCTACTTATGAATGAACGACATAATGGCACAGCCGTGCCGTTAACTTTTCGGCGGGGTAGCGCCGCGATAAAAGTTATCGATCTAAAATCCACATAGTCGAGTCGCCGGCATTATCCGCGGGATCCAACGAGCGAGAGCTTTTCCTGGCCGGTCTATCGACGGATTTGGATTACGACGGAATAATAGGCCAATAAAAATGCGTAAGAAGCCGGCTGGTTCCTCGTGGTGGTGGTCGTCTGCGCAAAATACATACATAGATTAAGAGGTCGCCGCGCCGGGGGTAGGCTGCGCGGCGCGGCGCGGCGCGGCGTCGGTAGCGACACGAGGAAGACAGTAAACAGGATAATAAAACTGCAGTAAAGTCGATACTTGGTAAATTGATCCTGGCCTTTGGTTTCGAGATGACAACAGACGGGACAGCAACGACCCCATTACCGGTAGCCTCGGCGATCCCTTGGGACACGCCGGGGTTGTTTAAATGCAAATCGCTTCGTCACCGGCAAAAATAACTCTGGTAATTCGGCAACGGTCCCTTCCCAGTCATTCCTTTTACACTTCGCGGGATTATGCGGAGCTTTCGCCTTGCTAAAATCAATTCTTTGCCGAACGAACGCAAAGGGGAACCACCGAAACCGCAAACTACTCCTCGCAGTTCTATCCCCCGCGATTCTAAAGGTGCGTGTCCACTTCAGAGTGCTTCGTAATCTTGACAATATTTAAAAAAAGATACGTCAAAATATATGTAGGTGGCTTTTGGGAATTTCGGACACTCTGTATTGTGTGTGGTTCACCACTACCGATGTGAATATTCGCTTGGCAATCAAGCGGAACCTAAACTCACGTATTTAAAAACAATTGCAAAGGAGTGATCAGTGCCGATCGATTCTGCAGATGGATCATGCTATTTGGCAAAGAGGAAAGGGCCGCTGTAAGCACAGTGAATAACCGTGCAACAAAACGAAGCGTTTGAAAGACCCAGCATCCGATACGACTGTTAATTCGCGTGATATTTTCAGTTGCGTTTGCGCGGGATGAATTTCGAGGAGATCCGGTCATATCCGGGATATATTCCCATAGAAGAGAAACATAAAGCTTGCCCCCGTCGAATGAAGGAGCGGGCAAGAATGGAACGACAAATAGTAATGAATTCGTTTCGAACGACAGCTTGTTCTGGTTGAAAGAGGCGCAGGAATTGGAACGGTTTTATTACGATGATTCCGCGCGCGGCCTGGTGTTACTGGCGAAACTATGAGCTGTACACGCTGAAGCCCGGCTTCAAAGAATCTGGATTAACGGTTTCACGTTCCATTTCACCGAGGGTAACACTGAATTCTAGGCTTCCGCTTTGGACGCTGGTTCGCGCTCACAACACAGGAGTTCTACTATCTAACGCGCGTTGCTTGCCTTTTCATTATTACACGTACACGCGCGCGCACGCACACGCCGAGGAGCACACCACTTTACTGCGTTGAGTGCGATGTTTTGTACGGTCGCCGGTCGCCGGTCGCCGGCCGCCGCGCCGCGCCGGTTGCGGGGAAAAAAAGTTCGAATAGTCGGAAAAGTGATACGCGAACAAAGTAAGGGGACAGCCCGTTGACAACGCTGTCGAATTTTAACAATTTTCGCGATTCAACTGCCGGATCTTTATACATTTTATATTGCAATTTATATGCAATAATGGCAATAATGGATTAGAAAAATTTAAGAATGTTGTTTTTAATGCAACAAAAATCATTAAGGGATGCAATCAGTTCTTATTTTACTCCTGCTGCTCACAATCAATGCAGAACATTTTTATTTCGCATGAAGATCTATTCGTGATCTTTGTTGTTTGTTCGTTCATTCAGTTCTTTCGTCAAACGGGACAGTTTTTGATAAATTACTTTTTTTTCCTTTTTTAATTATTTATTTAATAATTTATTATTAATATTATTAACTAATAATAATTTAATTGTTGTCGTTGAAAAATTGGAACAGATAGCTGGTCTTACGAGCAGAGAGATAATGGAGATATTTAGTCACTACTGCTCACTGCGACATTCATGGGGGTCAGAATCCCCTGTAGGATGACGTGCAAGGGTGCCGACCCCCAGGGGCGTGTCCAGTTAATTTGTTGACTGTTGTATCGCGTCCTGAGGTTTGTGTCATCTCGTTTGTTATTGGGTGTGGATACAATGTCGGTGGTAAAAGTATGTAATTGTACTAATGACAACGTTGTATTACATGTGTAATAGTTTCCACAGGAGAAGCATTTTATTTCTTGTAAAACTTCGTTCGTTTTTTTTATAGTAAACCTAGTGAAACCGATATTGTGAGTCACCTTAAACGTTTCTGTTACGAAAGATTTTTATAATTTCTTAGTAGACTGTGAATCATTATGCAAAAATATTCTGCATCGACGGTGGGAAGCAGCAGTTAGATAAAAATTCATTTCACCCCTTAATACGTAATTTTAAAGCAACAACAAATCCGCAGTGTGTTTATTGTATGTATAATGATTTCAGCTAAGGGACGAATCAAAATTAATTTTGTACTTTTTTGTTTATTGAGCCACTGAAACTTATTACAGGTTTATTTCAGCTTTAACAATTATACATTAGGCTTACAGCTAGTGTACAATGACAGTCTTAATAATCGCTAGAGACGTAGATTGCAGTCGTTTAAAAACTAATTTACTTTGTCGAACGAACAGATACAATTGGAGGGCGCTGCATTAAAAATGAACGCGTTCCTTCGTATTTTAGCGAAGTAGAACATTTAATCTCTTAGGAGGAAACCCTTGTTTCATATTTTTTCGAATTTTTTTTCTTCTCTGTGAAAGCAAAGTGTAATCTCTTGGAAGAAAAGAGTTATAGCGAAGGAAACTTTATTGTACACACTTTTTATTCTTAAAAAAAAAAAAAAATGTTCGTCTCGAGAATGACTGCTGTGCAATTATCGAGGGAGGTAACCTGTCCGTGCAATTAGCTGAAACGTTCCGCGCGTTTCGAGGATTACGCGTTAACGTTTAAAGGTAATTTCGAAGGTTCAGTTGACCGCGGCGGTTCGTCGGAACGCGCGGAAAACTCTTGACAGAAAAACGAGCGACAGTTCTCATGGAGTATGACGGTAACTCGATAATGTTGCAATTTACTGGATTCCCATCGTGCCGAGAAAAACTTAATCGCATTCGCGGAATAATTAAGCACACTAACGAGAGAATTGTGTCCGGGTCCCCCCGTAGTTTTCTGTAACGCTGCCGAGTACACGCTAAGCTATTCAACGTTTACGTATTGTTTTAAGGTGTTCCGCTTGCGAGCCGTGACATTTCCCGCGCCGCGCCGCGCCGCGCCGCGCCGACAAAAAACCTCCCGAATTGGAGATCCGCCTAGTGAGCGGAAGTGTTGTCGAGCTGTAATCGGTTTAGGTTAATTTGCCTTGATTTCGAGTAATTCCATAGATCAACTAGTTTGATTCTTCTGTTGCAGTCTGAAAAAGATGCACTTCTCTAAATAAATTGGAGGACGCCTGAAGAATTGTCATTACCGTAAATCTCCTCTATAGGCGTAACAATTTCTATATGATAGATGCGACCAAGAATATTCCCCCCCCCCAAACTTAAGTGCTAAGCGGGAAATTGTTGCCTAATATCTTAATTTCTTTGTAGCGCGATCGACCGCCCAAGAAGGAACCCGTTTGTGGTCTCTATTTACACGCGTCGTCCTTCTCTACGTTCGGCTCGGCCGCGGCCGTTCGAGATAAAAAATATAGCTATCCTATACGATAGATGCGACCAAGTCCCCCGAGGCTGTCACGTCGATAGAGGATTTACTGTAATCTGTTAATTGAGAATGACTTTCACAAATTTATTGTGTTTCTTTTAATTCACACACAATAAATTGTCGGTTGCGGTACCGTTGTCCTTGCCCAACTGTTACGTTGTTAATTGAGGCGACGTTAATCAATTCCTTGGAAAGCATCTGTAAGACAGCGTTAACCAGCACCCTCGCACGCTTGCCAAGCAACTTCAATCAACTTCAATACACTTTACACGGGTAGATTTGATCGCCAGCTCATTTGAACACTATGGAGACAGGTTTAACCACCTCGGCACCTGACCGAGACAGCTTTAATCAGTACCTGTGAACTGCATCGAGGGAGCATTAATCACCTCGCATGCCTCGTTAGGGCCATTAACCGGGGAAGATCATTCGGTAAATTACAACTCTCGCTCACCTGTATTCACTCTTTTCTCCAAGTGAAATTTCCTGCTTTGTAGTATTTATGCACACTTGTATCTTTCATGATCATCCGCTGCACCAATTAACGTCGCTAACACTGTTTATCTTTATGTTTCAGGTAAGTTACGGCGGAGCCATTCTTTCTCGGTGGCAGCGAGTAAGCGTTTTTCAAGGAACTAACGATCCTCTTGCGTTTAAGGATGTTGGTAAACAATTTCTCTATGTATAATAATATCTACTTGTTGGAATATTATTTCATCAATTGGATCTTTAATTTCCTTTAATAGAATAATTATATTAATTTATATTATTCCAGAAAGTTAAAACGAATAATTATATTCAAATACTACCAGTCATCATTGGAATGATTACAAAACTACCCTCCTTATACCATGGCAGAATAGTGCAATGAATTTAAGCATCGTCTATATAATTTTAATATTTTCATTAAAATTTATTTATTTATTTTATAATAATTATTTATTATTGATTTTTAATATCACGAACTTATTTTTAACCTCAAAATAATATAAAATATTGCCACATGAAATATATATATTCTTTTCAAGATCCCAATTCTCCATATGCAGATAATTTATACTATTTTTATAATTTTACTATAATCATTTTAAAAATAATTACTATATCTACATTAGTTTTTATATTTTAAATAATAAATATTTAAATTTTTAACATTAATAATACGATATTATTAATAAATTCACTGTTAAATAGAACTTTTACAGTCTACTTATTTTGTTTCTGAACAGAAAGCCTACAATTATATTAAAGAAATTAATATAGATCACTCGTGAATAGATATGTATGTGGATCCTTATGTAAAAATTTTAAATTTCATAGTCTTATTATAAAATTTCAAAGCATAGAGTAGAGAGGTCGTTAACATTAACATTTGTTACGCACAGTTAAATTGCACGCAATTGTTTATTAGATTATGCTATTGTTTATCGCGAAGCCCGGTATGATGTTGGCGAGTAGGGTAAAATGAAAATGCATAAAAGAAGTTAGATCAGCTGTTCCAACACAAGAATTAACAGATTATATGGGACAAGCGGTGTAATTAATGTGTTGTTCATGTTATTGTTTCGCCGTATTATTCTGTAATTTCTGAGGTGGTTATGCAAATAGAAGCAGACAAGTTTCCGGGCATAAAGCTACAGTCGGCACTTGGAAACACGAGACAGCAACCAGAATTCTCCTTGGCTCAGATAGTTATGTTATACCCAATTTCTCTGCACAATACATTGCACACCGTGAAACTGACAATTGACAAAACCGACGCGCACTTCAACTTCTTCGCCTCTCATTATTCCTCTTTCGATTTGAAAGAATAATTGATTCGAGGGAACTGAGGAAGAACAAATCGATCGCGTCAGGAAAAATTGATTGAAAAATGTGCAAATTAAGTGTTTGTAAGTGCGGTTATTCTTAAACTGAAAAAAGAGAGAGACAATTTTTCAACCCCAGATTCACGTTTCTCTTTCGCAGTGACCACCGTTTATACGAAAACTGAAATTTTTTTAATCGGCTTTGACATGCTCCAGTTTTACTTGTTTACTTTGCAGGAATATGTTACCTTTTCATTCGGACAAAAAATTGAGAGAGATATTTCTGTTAGCTCAGACACCGCTTTCGAAAATCCATATATCGCGCCAACCACTTTGCCAAAAAATTTTTCGCGAAATTATCAGAGTTGATTGCTGACCCAGCCGTGCTTCCAAGTAGCAATCGCGATCACACAATAAATTAGTTCATGAACTAAATTTTAAAATACTAGAATTAATTGATCCACTGAATGTATTTACAAGAATTTATTGGATACACTCGAATCAAATTGGATAATTTTATGTGCTTCGTAATATAAACTTTATATCAGAGTTGGGCAAAAATTTAATCAACGATTGACGACTAAATTTCTACTTCAATCGTTAATCGCAATTAACAATTGATCTCCTGGTTTAGTCGTTAATTGCCGTTAACGATTAAATTTCTACTTCAGTCGTTAATTGCGATAAACGATTATTAATCGTCAATCGGATAATTGGATAAATCGGATATTTTTTTGCGATTAACTTCATCAATCGATTGAATCAATCGTCGATTTTTCGATTACTTCTTTTTTAATCGTACACATTAATCAATCAATCATGATTAAAATTTTAATCGATTAATACCCCACACACACACAACTCTGCTTTATATATGTATCGACTCAATAAACAAAATTCGTGTTAACAGTTGTCCGGAAAGGTCGGTATCGAATTGTTCATCGTTTTTTTAGCGCGCTGTCCTAATCCGCGGGTTTATTAGAGCCCCGGGGCGGCCGTTCTATTAAACTCGGACAACTGTCGTCGAATTCCGCGCTATATATATATATATATATATATAGAGGACGCTTTAATGAATAATCTAACGACTTCGTCGTAAGCACGTACGTACGTCCTGTCCATCCTAACCGCAACCGAGTCGCCAACATAATCTGTTTTGCATATTTCGAGATGCGTACGGCGCGGTGCGGCGCGCGGCGCGGCGGGTCGATGTAAATGCGTGCGGTGCTCCGCCAAACGTTACACGAACCTCGCCGAATATTCACCGGAGGCCACTAATTAAGTCGAAATATTCGTCCATTTAAATACAGTTGCAGTTGAACGCCGGTCAACTTAACGGTGACGCGGAAAACCTGGACGCGTCTTGAAGCCCCGTGGCGCGACCGCTCATTTTGCCAGTCGCGACGCTCCACGACGCTCAGCGCCGCGCCGCGCCGCGCCGCGTTATTTCTGCGTCATATAAATATCTACAGCACCCCTCCCAGTTACTCCGTCGATCGGCAATCGCGATAATTAACCCCTTGCCTTACGATTTATATTACGGTTTCAATTATTATAACTTTTTTGTGGCTCTTCATTTCCTAAAAAATATAATAGCTGTACATTGACAAAACCGAAATAGAATTTTATTTCGCGCGCGGTTTAAAGGAAATTATTAACATACATTTTTATCAGAATCTGTTCAGAATCTTCATCACGAGTCAGAAGTCTTAGAAGTAATCTATTTGATAATATGGAGAAGTTATGATATTTTTTTTTTATTGAAACGTTATGATATTAACTGCGGTTCGAACATTAAATTAATTATTAGACTGCGGATTTGATGCATTTATGACAAAAATGGGTGGATGTAATTTGAAACAGTGAAAATACTAAGACAATTTAAGAACGTCCATATGTTATTTTCAATTTAGCAAAATTATTAAAAATACAAAGAAATTTCTATATGGTTTCAGTGTCTTGTAATTGACCAAGAGAATTTTTATTTTGCAAAAAGATCCGCAGTCTATTAATTATTATCAACGTAAATTCTCCCTAAGCCCTCGTTTGATGGTGAAACGATTCTATACATATAGTCAACCCAGAAGCGATTAGTCAATTTCAAGCATATTTGTGATCTCGTATGAAGAAAGTGGAAGAATACCTTCCCACGAGAACGAGCTCTTTTTTTGTCACGTTTTTTCAAACTGATATTTATTCTTTCCGTTAATTAAGTGATTAGCGTCCAACGCGATGTATGCCGGCATAATTGCCCCTCGTGCTTTTTTTGTACCTTGATTTAGGTTCACTTCCGTTATTCAAACAACAAAATTATATTTCATAATTGCAGACTTTACGATATTCCCAGGAATGCTGTTCCTAACTGTTGGGTTGGAGTCGTTACGTGTATGCAAGTATTAATTATCGAGCGTAAGATGATTTTACGAGCATAATTATGTCGCTATTCCGATGAACTTCGTGTGTTGTATCTCGACTTTGGAACACGGTTACCCGTGGATCATTATTTCTATACTAAACGCGTTTTAAAAATAGAACTGTTAATGGGAGATGTTATAATTATACTTATACATAGTGTTTCGCTAGTCTGATAACGGAAATATCTTGTGACGTACTGAAGTTACGAAAAAAATGTGTTTACAGAAATTGTTCGGTATGGAGGGTACAATCTTATAGTCTAATTTTTTGAGGACTACTTTACCGAAGGAACGTTTAAATAATTTAAATAAAAAAAAAAACAGCATTCAGAATAATTTTTCCGGCTATCTCCATTCAGTTCACCATGGACAGCTGATCGATATAAGAACCCGAAGAAGTTCTTTCTTCCTTTGAGAAACTTGTTGTTAGTTGCTCATTGAAAAAGACCGGATGCGTTCCACAGACGAGCCGGCCGAAGTCTTTCAATTAATCCGGGACTCGTTAAGGGAACGAGTTCCGATGCTCTTTTCCCCGAAACGATATTAAGCGATTTCATGGCGGCGGCGGCGGCACAGGTAGTTTCCGGAGATATGTACGTATGACGCGACCGGCGAAATATGCTTATTCCGTAATTCAGGGATATTTGTGCGCGGTGTACATCGTCGCGCTCGATTAAACGCAATTACGGGGATTGCCGTGCGTATTGAAAAGTTCGCCGCGTTTAAACACGGCCGGGAACATTAAGCGAGTGTAAAATGGAAGAAGTAATTACTTTAACAGGAATTTTATTCGCTTTACGGACGTCTCGCGCAAGCAACTTCCCTTCTGATAGTAATTTCACTTGAAAGTGTTTCACGGCACCTTACATCGAATATCGAATGCCTCTGGTTTTTTCCTCCCCCCCCCCCCTACCCCCATCTTTCTCACTCTTTCTCCCCCTCTGCACCACGGGAAAGTTCGTGCGGGAGATGAAACGACTGCTTCCACTTGCCTAGATAGATTTCATTGGAAAGTATCGATGACATCGTTTCCACTACCACGATAGCGTTCCGCGAACGATAGCGCGCGAGTGTCGAGCATGACTCACTTTATTCCGGAAAGACAACGCAACTATACTTTCGTTACAAGCGAGAACGTTGCAGAGCGAATTTCAAGGCGGTTCTTATTTTCATAAAACCGATAACGAGTTCGACGAAAAGAGAATTTTATACTCGGGCTGCGAACCTGTATAACTTGAGAGCATTCTGTGTCGACCAGAGTGAAGTCTTGATCTCAGAGAAACTCCCGGGTCCGTGCTGTTTCTTAGATCGGGGAGTTGCAACATGTAGCTCACAAGGTACTTTCCCCACTCTTAGACTTGAATTTTAATCAGCTAGAACATTCTAATCGCGGTGTATTACGTATACTTTTAGTCGTAGACGTACTATGCCGCGATCAAATGACCAGTTTTATATTTAATAATTGTATTAATATAATTGTAGAAACGTGTTTTCTACAATTTTCCATATAAGCTCATATAAAAAAGTTGAAAAATACAACTTTTAGTATTTTCTCTGTAATTCCGACCAAATGCAATTTTTGAAAAAATTCCTTGTCACATACTGTAGTAAACTAATTGCTCTAGCTTCCCAAACAAGTTCAAATCGCATAGTTCAATATTAAAAAGGTTATGGTGTTTTTAAGAGTGTGCGAATATTAGTGGGAGTCATGGTACTTTGAAACCATCGAGCGAACTTTGCGGAACAGTTATCGAGTTTCGAATTTCGATAAGTGTTGGGAAAAGTTGTAGGTGATTTTTGGTAGTTAAAGTTGTGTAGTAGTTCGGTGTGGCGAGGGCCGGGAGGGGGGCGGGTTCCAGGTTCTTCATAGCGCGACGTTTCCCTTATTCTTCACCGGGAACCAGATTTGATTCCACTTGAATCACTGACTCTGACATTTCCACAACGCCTCCCGGGGATCGACCCAGTAACGTATACGTACACGCGCGCAATTCGCTGGGGAAATTCAGCCGTCTATTCCGGCGGTGCGTAAACTTTTGCGAAGGATCCTCCATCTGTCGATTGGCGAGAGGGAAAGAGAAGCTAGCGTGTGCTGGGTGACCCTGTGGGACCCGACGGGCTGAACGGAATACCCATCCGAGAACGGTAGGGATTGCAAAATCAGCGGAACACTGGATTTACAATCGACAAATGTGATTTCAGCGAAATATCTGTATTCCCACGAAGAATGTAAAACGCGAGGAAGCAGACTACGTTACGCGCGCGTGTGTGTTTTTTTTTCGTTCCCCCCCATAGATCGCCGACGGCCTGGAAATGTTTTTACATTTTCAATGGCACCGACGCGATCCGACCCATCGGCCGCCTCTTCGTTCGATTACTTACACGTAACATCCTGTTCCCGTACTCGCAACGGATCGGTAATCAATTTTTCTTTACGCTTTTTCCTCGCACAAACGACCCTAATTACCATTGCGAAACTCTCAGAAACGATTACACCGTTCCTGGTAAACGCATCTTCTTTCGCTCGCCTATATTAAATTCACTTTCGCTAATTTTCATTTTATTCATTCCATCCAATTCATTCGTAAGTTTAATTCGTTTTAATCACGACGTTCAATTCGTTGGTTTGTTTAATCGTATCAATTCAGATTGTCGATTTACTATTTCATTCATTCATTCGTGTTCTACTGATTTTTAATTTACGCATTTTCTACAGATTTTTAATTTATTAATTTTCTACAGATTTTTAATTCATCATTTCATTCGTTTGCTTTAGTTGAAACACTGAATTCGTTGCTTGAGAAGTTCGTTTCAAAACAGACTTGCCATTCATTCAATTTGATTAGGATTTTTGTTCGTTCTTTCTCATTCAGATTCAAGTTTTTCCGTGATATGGTTGCAGATGAGAAATTTTGGGAAAAGAATCGCCAGAGAAATTGAATTCATACACATTGATTTTGAAGTCGGAAAAATGCGCGGAGTGCTCCGGACTAGACGCGACCACTCCGAACATGTGTCTTAAGATTGTGTTTACTCGAGCCAAACTCCCCAGACGGCAATTGGCGCGCCGATTTCCCCAGAAATCCTGTCATGAAGCGACGTACCTGCAAAATCCACTTTCCTCCCTTTAGAAAGCTCTTGTCTGTATCCCCTTCGTTTTCGATGAGACCAGCGTTTCCGAAAACGACCCTTCAATATGTGTTGTCCGATTCCACAAAGCTAGATTTCTCTCTTGTGCCCGGTCGATGCTAAAAGCACTCCGGAATACGAAAATCGGATCTCGAGCTTGAACGTCTCGAGCACGTGTACCTAATAAACCATTCTGTTCAGAGTATTATTATTATCATCATTGGACATAGGTCCCGGAACACAAAGATTTATCGAAAATTGCGTTGAATGTAAATTAACAATTTGGATTAATTAGAACGAATTCATCAAACTATGAATTAAAAATTTGAATTAAAAGGAGGAGATGAAATAATTAATTAGAAATCTGTGAGAAATGAATGAACAGATGTGATCGTAAATTAATGGTTTTCAAAAAATGAATGAATGAATGTCATCATAAATTGAAAGTCTCCAACAAGTGAATGAATGCAACCATAAATGAACATGAGCATACATAGAAAAAAAACGAAAAAAAGGCACATACAGATTGAATTGAGTAACCCCCTCCTTTATCGAAGTCGGTTAATTAAAAGCCTGTAGAAAACTAATGAATGAATGAGTGTGAACGAACGAAGTAACGTAATCATCGTTGAAAAGTCTCTAACAAACGAACGAACGTAATCATAAATGAAAAGTCTGTACCGATCCAGTGAAAAAAAACGAATGTTCGATTCTACATTGTTATTTACGTGGTTTGAGCGAATCATTATTCCAGGTCTGTGGAAAGCTGTGTGGACTGGGAACGATTGGAACTCTCTGAAAACAGGGAGAAAATCGACTGGGAAAATATTCCCGGGTACCGAACGTCTCGAGGAAAGTTTCGCGATTGCGGCTTCGTATTTCGTGCAACGAGGCTTTTTCGATCGTTCTTAATTATTTGGCAGGAAGAACGTGGTGGAGGATCGTTAAGCGCGGAGCCGGTCCTTCGATGAAAAGAAAAACGAAAAGAGAGAGAGAAAAAAAAAAGAAAAACCGCCAAAAATGTGGTTCGAGCGAAGCCTGGAACACTTGACGAGGAAAAGAGAGAGGAGAGAGAGAGAGAGTGAGAGAGAGAGAGAGAGAGGGGGGAGCGAGCATTAGCAGGGAAAACGAAAAGAATGCGAAGAAGGAGACTGCGTGGGGGTGCGCGATTCGCGAGCTTATTGGGGGTGATTAAATACTACGATAACTCATGCCGTGGGGTAATATTTTCAGATTGCTGATCCTTCTGAGGAAAGTATGAAAAACTGCCGGGGAAAAACAAACGATACTTCCAAGATCATCAGCGCGCTCGTCAAGATTACAAAGAAAATAATACGCGTGCTCTCCGCGGGTTTTGCTGTCCCTGCTCGAACTACGCAATTAGTTTGGTTGATGATAATGGTCAACCCTCAGATAGATTTACGAGATCCCGTCCGCAATTTACGGATTTATATAAATTTTCATTTTTTTTTTTTTCATTGAAGCTCTTTAGACCCTTAAATGGATCTCAAAAATTTTCATTATTTTCCTACGTTTTATACCCTGAAGCGAAACTGATTTTCATTTGCCAGTTTGGGTGCTCATTAAAATAAGGGAGCATGTTAGGAGAAATTTGATTTATATCATATTCATGACGCATTAATGCCACCCATAGTATATTATTTCTCCTCATATATTTGATTTACATCGTAAATAATATGAAGATCATTACTGGACTGCGGATTATTCAAAATAGAAATAAAATAAAATAAAAATTGTCTGCGTCGATTGCAAGAAACAGAAACTAAATTGAATGTTACTTCTCTCTCTCTCCCCTTAATGATTTTAATAGAAAAAAGATTTAAAAATTTATCAACAATTTTGAATTTCATTTACTCACACACACAATTTTGCTATAAATGCATAAATATCAGCAGTTTAATCATTACATATTAAATGTTTGACAAACGTAATACATTCTGGCCTTCAGTATCTGCATGTAGCTGCAAATTACTAAATTGGTAATTAAACTGAAAAAGTTAGACACATTGAGTTAGTTGTTTGAAGTCGACTTGTAAAGTTTGTTTACAAGTTAATTTCAACCACATTTAATTAAAAATAAAAATGTTGAAATATGTCGTTAACCAGTGATTGGTCGTCCTCATTGAAAGCAACAGTAAAAATTACCAAAATAAAATATTGGCAAAATAATCTCTACCTGGAGATTCAAATTGCATTAAATAAAAAAAATTTGATTTTCGTCATAGCGGTTACACAAATTGGCGCATGCGGGGGCGGAACGTGACCGTGGAAGATGAGCCGCACGAAACCAAAGCAATTGAGGGAGCAGCAAGAAAAATGGTAGGGGAGGGGGTAAGAGTGGGCCGTAGAAAAAAAGAAGGAGAAAAGGAAGAGGGGGAGAGGCCTTTACTTGCCAAACTAAATCTCGAAGGAGTTCAAAACACCAGGGCTATTCTACGCACGTATCATTGCTCCCACCTGCAGCCCCTTTCGACCCTCTTCAACCCTGTTCGCCCCTGTCTCTCAACCCCTTCCAAGGAGCAACCGAAGGAGATGGAATGTTATTTCCTCGGGCCTCGCATGTTCCTATCTTCCTCGGTAGTGCGCGGGGTATATACTACCATATACATATATCTAGCTTGGTTCTCTTGCTCGTCGTGCTATCGCGTCTCAGACATGAAAACGGCCGGTCGGTGTACCCTGAAACGTTTCGAGGCTTTCTAAAAGATGCAGGCGTTGGCCTCGGTGTGTACGTGCGCATGAACCACGCGGTCGTCTCCTCTTTTCCCCTCTCCCGAGAACTCTCCTCTCTCACTCTCCCTATCTCGCTCTCTCCCTCTCCAGGGAAAGTATTTCAGACCTTGAAAATGTACGATACCCGTTGGTGTAGCTCCAGGGGGTGGTGAACGAAGGGGTGCGCGGGGGCGAGTTTCGACGAATCGATAACCGCGTACACAATGCCCAGACTGTGCTTCCTAGTGTTGCTGCACGTGCACCACCCGCCCGCTTTTGCCGGCGTGGCGCGGCGCGGTGGCTCGTCGATGGAAATTTCTTTATGGAGAAGATACCGCGCCCCCTCCCGCTCAAACGAAAACAGAAAAACCTGCGAGGCACTGTTCCAGCCCTCTGTTTACCAACCGAGTTACCGTGGATTTTCACGGGGACGGGATTACCCAGTCGGCCAAATTGCGATTCGAAGCAAGCACCTGCCGGTCTTAGATTTTGTCGCGTGACCACTTTCGCCACTTCCGCTCCGAGCTTTTTCTTTTTCTTTTTCTTTTTCTGTTTAAGAGCACTTCCGCTCTGAGCTGATTCATACGTTTCGCTGACCGAAATATCTGCTTTGATTCACCGAACCCTGAAACAAACCTGTCATTTTTTAAATTGCCCAATTAATTTTACACTTTGACCAATTCAAATTAGAAAATGGTATACTTGGATTTTTATTACGCAAAATTAATATACAGGGTGATTCTAATCGAGTTACTAACGAAAACCATATTCCAATCGGGACACGAGTGTAAGGCGTCTCATCTGATTTTGACATTTGGTGTACCAATTAGTTTATGGATCTGAGATAAATAAAAATTGCGGTAAACTTTACTTTATCGGACTCAAAATTAGTACCTTTCTCTTACGAATTATGATGTATTTGGTATGCAGTCCAGTAGATTTGTACCCGGCGCGGCTGCAGATCGAAGTTTTGATCCTTTAGGATCAATAGTTGAGGTGTTATGGTCTCTTAAAGTTGAGCGTTCTTGACAGGTAAGGGCGCCGCCATATTGGTTTCTAGTGATGACAGCGAGCCGCTTACCTTGCCCCCCTCGACCTAATCCTAACCAACTCAGTAAGCGGCGTGCGACCGTCACTACAAACCCATATGGCGGCGCCCTTACCTGTCAAAAACACTGCAGATTGCTCAACTTTGAGCAAGCATAACTCATGAACAATTGATCCTACACGATCGAAACTTTGGTCTGCATCCGCGCCGGGTACAAATCTACTGGATTACATACCAAATACATCATAATTCGTAGGAGAAAGGCACAAATTTTGAGTCCGGTAAAGTAAGAAGAGCAGCCAAAAATTGCATTAAATTCTGTGGAATTTTATATTCTGGCGCATTTTGAAAATTTTCAGATATTTTATTTACGACATATACCAAAATTATATATTTTCAGTGAATTTTTAATAGCTTCAAGGTACGCATATTGCGATATTACAATTAACTGATATACTCTTTGGAAACCATGCAATTGAAGGATAACTATTCCAAGCTCCCTGCAATTTTTATTACGCCAACTACGTTGCACGAACTTGTTTGTAAGTCAATTACGTCATACAAAGGTTGCTTGCGCATTCAAAGTTTGAGTTTCAACGCAGAAACTGCTGCAATCTTTGACGAGCTCGCAGCTGCAATACCTTTATGAATTTTCGACATTTCTATTCCCATATTGGCAGTGCCAGAAATTTTATTCGGAGTGGCTCGTCCGAAATAAGCCACCAGCATATATCCTTCAGTTCCGACAGCAACGAAATATTTCATATGCAATTTTCATGGTATCGAGGAACGCGAGTACGTTGTCAAAAAATGTTTTTATTACAAGATCATGTTTTTAAGGGAACGTTCCCAAGATTCTCGATGTACATATTTTGGGTACTTGAAATTCAAATATGGTCAGAAGTATATAAATAACACATGTTCCATATTGTTTTTTTTTAATGCCTATATAGTTTGATCACAGGGTAATCTTGGATTAAAGGTGGCGTATTTTTCCTGACGTAGTCAGTTTATTATTGATTTTGACGCGAAGATTAGTGTAACTGGAACTGGCAAAAAAATGACAGTCTTTTTCTCGATATTTTTGCAAGTAGACGGACATTGACCATTAATTATCTCCAGTCCCTTTAATGAACTTTCTTCAATTTTTTAAACAATTTTACACTCTACCTTCATCTGCCAAGACGTTCCGAACAAATATGTCCATCGCATCGCTTGATATCTATCATTTCGCCGTTATCGCCTTTCAAATTCCCCACATGTAATGAATCGATATTTCGACGAGCGCCTTTAACGATTTTTAAACTTTCCCACGTGCTCGTTCGGCTCACTTGGCCGAGTTCGGAAAAGCGCTAGACCTTCCATCATTTTACATTTCCCCAGAGGTATTCCAGCTTATGCTGAATAACCAAACCCTCACTCTAAACAATTTACATACATCACCCGATACGACGTTAATTGACGTTAAATGACGAGCAGCCAACGAAACTGAATAAGGCATTGTGTACGTATGAAGTTCGTGGCTCAACCAGCTCGTTCAGAAACCGAATCCGCGACAGTACCCTAAGTGCCTACTCTAGCCATGCTTGCCGAAATGCAACGCAAATCTGAAAGCAACGAATTCGAATGGAACATATGCGTTACTTAATTAATACTTGAATCCCTCGTGAAACCGACAATCTCAACCGGGTCATCGTTATTTAGTCTCCTTTGGCGTGTAGTACAGTCGTACGGAAATTTTTCTGTAAAATAAAAAGAAATTTCCTTCTGTCTTTAATCATTATGGTAAACTCGGACTAATGCAATGAAGTTCTGCAATTTTTTACTCTATCTCTTGCATTAACCCTTACGTAGCCAACCAAAGCATATAGATTATATAAAACCTTTTTGTATTTAACATATTTGCATACAAAATGAAGTTCTTCAATTTTTTAATTTATCTCCTGCTTTAAGACGCCACTAAAAATTGCTGTATCATTATTCAAAATATTGTTTATCGTATCTAATCGATTACTAAACATTTAAGGGCTGCTCTTTACTTTACTTTAAGCGACCATAGCTTCTCAACTATTGATCCTAGAGGAACGAAACTTCGATCTGCATCCGCGCCGGGCGCAAATCTACAGTGTAACATTTAGAGAAATTTTATAATATTTTTAGAGGAACATTATCAACGAGGGTTAAATTGCACGAATTCATTTCTGTCGTAAATTTTCAACAAACTTTCCAGCCATGTGTTTCGTTAATTTGAAAAGAGGAGAGCATTAAAGCGGCGCCAGGCGAATTGCTTTGATTCGGGCGATCGTAATTTTTAATTAGTATTTATAGGGGTGGGTGTGCGGCCATTCGTTCGAAATCGCGTGTAACACATAAACAGAGAGGCCGGCGAAGAAACGAGGGAAAGTATGGGGGCTCTGGCTGGTACGAGTAGTTGAACAAGCATTTCAACCCTATTTTTCTCGAAGAAGAGTGCGCCTGAAGGTTCATTCGTTACTCGGCGGGACGTTTAAAACGGTTAATTTTTACAGCCGCGATTTTTGCTTCGTACCCGCTGTTCGTTCTTCTCATTGGGTTCTCTCTTTCTCGTTCTCTCTCTCTCTCTCTCTCTCTCTCTCTCTCTCTCTCTCTCTCAGCGCCGGCCACCGCCGCCGCTTTAATGCGAATTTATTCTTCAGAGTTAATTACGCGACACTAATTTTTGCTCGACTCTCCGTTCCCTCGTACAAGCCAGGCCCCGGTCATCCAACTTCTGCCACCAACTTTCCCACAGACTCGTCTTAAACTTCTTTTCATTCCCTCTCCACCGGACCGAGGCTCTTTCTCCAAGAAAGACTCTTCGCGGCACTTCCGGCGAAATTTCAAGATTCGCCAAAGATTTACTGAATTGCCCAATTAGTAGACCCAGCTAGGATCTCCTTTTTCTCTTCCCTTCTTTTTTTTTCGTCCGCTCTCCTACCTTTCGGCCACGTAGCCCGGCCTCTCCCTCTCCTTTGGGGGTCTCTCGTTTCGCGAACTTTGCCACTGCGGATTAATCCGCAAGCACGAATTATAAAATTATTGCTTCGACGAAGTTCCCGCGAGGAGACCGCACGCGAACTCTTGTCCTCGTAGATTTTCGGCCCGCAGATCGTATTTCCCGATTAGCCGGATTTTTCCGTCGGATCAACGTTTTCTCCAACCCATCGCTGGGCTTCGTTAAAAATTAATTTTTTTTTAGCAATTTTAACATGGCTTTACTGCTTTGTGCTTCGTTCATTTCGATCTCGAACAAATTTTTCTTTTTTTCTCAACATTGGTTGGGTTGTAAACATTTTAAAAATACAATTGAGTCCAAAGTACGTTTATCATTTTTTAAATTAGTTATTATTATTTTTAATTACAGGACGTTGAAATTGGACAAAGTACAGCCGAACTCCGAAAAAGGATAAACTATCGAGAATTGACGGCAAATGCAACGAATTTCGATTTTTCCAAACAAAAATGTCCTCGCAAATGGCATCCTCCTTTTAAATGATTTCTCCGCGAAATCTGGTTTTCAATCAACACATCCGCGTCGATTTATGCGAGACACACATATGAAACGAACGAGAATGAAATTTTCAGGTTCGACAACTGTTTGACAATGAATAATAAGGCACCCGGCCTCGTTAATGAAATCAATTACAGGCGAAATTACGAAACGAGAGACAGTCATGAGTAATATAATAACCGGCGCTAAAACGCGCGCGCGGCGATTTATCGTACAATAAATTGTACTAGTTAATCGAATATAATTATTTAAACGATTATTGCGGCGTGTAATGTTGTAGAATCGTTTTATCGTCGCGGTTTAGATGAACCGCCGCGTCATTATTACGTGGAGATGGAATTAAAGGAGACAAATAGGTTTCCTCAAGAATTCTCTGGAATGCGACATTTTATTAAACGTTGCAGTTTTATAGTGAGCAATTAGTAAATGCCACACACACCAATATTTTTATTTTAATCGCGACTTCAAAAAGGAGTGCGAGCATGAATGAAGATTAAAATCAAGCTGCATATTACATATTTTATTATATTAGCAGCGTATAAATTAGTATGCATCGGAAAAATTGTTGGAACGACGCTGCGGGAAATTGTCGCGATTTTGGTGCGGCGGGCGTTTCGAATGGGCTTTGATATCTGAACGAATATTCGACTGGTGAATCAACGTTCTTTTCACCGGCAATAATTAATATGACAGTATGTGCGTTTAGTTGCGGCCCCATTTATCCATTAACAGGCGCACGTGCCCGTAGTATTACACTAGTACGTGCGGCGCATGTCTAGTTCACCTCGTACTACATATACGTATGTTCGGTCTCGCCTCGCCATTCACTGTTTCATATATAGCGTCGCTCCCCTCATTCAGTTAATTCACTGAGCAAGCGTTGAATTACGTTTACTACATGATCGTCCAACGGTCACAAGCAGGTGTATTACTTCACGTATACCCCGGCGATTGTTATTGCGGCGACGTTTACTCATTACTGCCTCGCGTCATGAATTATTCTCAAAACGCTCTTCCTTACTTAACCCTCGCACGATCCGCGGAAATGGCCGCACGAAATTCTTCATACTTCGTACACGCGTCTTCGTTGCCGTTTCTTCATTCGTTGTTTCACACGCCCCCTTTAAACGCGTATCTATCTACAAGACATAACTATCAACGAGAAATAAAACATGGTAAAATGTACACGCATAACGGTAATGTTCAGTTCATACATCGTTACCACACAATATCCCGGAAATGTTAAAAGAATGAACCGAAGACAATAATGCAGTTTAATCGCTCATTTACTCACGACATTCACTTGTAATCGTATGGATATGTATTCAGATGATACAAATTTGATAGCATTGTGTTTCTAACCAGCGATAAATGAGTCTATGAGTTTTATATCGCGATTGTTACGCGTGGGTGTGACAAATTACAAGAAACAATAACGTAGTCACGCGACGAACAATTCTACATCCCCCCCCCCCACCCCCGGTATCACGCTTGTTTTACTTGGGAATTTCAGTTACAGCGTAAACTGTCTTCTCATTTCCACCGATTTTCCTGTTATTTATTCGTCTTTGTGTAACTGTTGTAAACAATGCACCCTTTTATCTCGAACCTCTGCATTCAACGTTTAATCTATGCATCGCTTGTTCATTGTTTCACTTTTAAATGCTTTCAAGGTGTTTTACATAAACCTCGATTACACGACCATTAAAAATATTTTTTAATCATTGAAATAACAAAGATATACTCCCATTATAGTAATTATTCAATAAATTTCTCTATTCGAGCACGTATTATTATAAAAATTGTGTTAAATTCTGAACAAGTTCAGTCTCGTAATTTTTTTAATAAAACGATGTAGGACACCTACAGCAGGCCTCTAAAATAAAGACAATCACGGAAAAAGCTCTGCAATTCAGGATCGAGAAAGTCGAAAAATAATTTCAATAAAACCATTAATAAAATTCGTACAGAGAAAAAGTTTCCACTGTCGGTGTTCGGAAGAAATTTGTGAATTTTTATTCGTTCACGGCGATAACACGGAACAAAAGGTCCAAGGGTCCAGCGAAATTCGGCCGTCGAAAGGAGCGAAGAAAAACTCGGCCAATAAAATTTAATATTCCCACGGATGGGACAAAAGATCTGACGCCGGCATTGTCTCGTGGATCCTGCGGATCGTGTTCATCTGGTGCTAAAATCCTGTCGGTATCGCGCGAGTAAATACATTGTTCCGATGTAACAGCAACGGGGAAAACGGATTCCAGGACGAAGGTGGCGCCCGCGCCCGCGCCCGCTCCCGTGGTAATGGCATTACGTGCACAATCAACAAGACCGACCTGCAAATTGAGTAAGGCCGTAGTGTCGGCTGATATGTATCGCGTCTCGGGGCCCAACGTCTTTGTGTATACACACGTTTCCCTCGTCCGGCTCTGTGTTTCCCCGTCCTGCTCCGATTTCCACTCGGTAATACTGTCCTCTCGCCTTCGGATTTGCTCGACACTTTCGTCTTCCACCCCGCCACCAAACTATAACACACACAGGGCGAGTCATCCGAGACGAGTCATCCGAATAACTTTTAATACATTTTTAGGGAGAAGCGTTTCGAACCCGACAAGAATTTGGAATCAATTGCTGATTATTGTAGTAATCGAATGTACCGATAAATTTGGAATGGTCCATCGTTATTTTTTTTTACTTGTAAAGTGTTACAGAGTAATGAATGCTACATTTATTATTTATTTATTTAATGTTGCTTTTCAACATCAAAGGTGATTAGCAACTGTACATATATTGTTTTATAAAAATTACAAGACTGAATTTATTTAGGTGTATCACAATTTTTATAATAATTATGTGCTCGAGTAAAGAAATTTATTGAATAATTTCTAATGAAAGCGTCTTTATAATTTGAATAATTAAAAGACAAACAATGTGTGAAAGCGGAATAATTTTTCTCGAAAGATCGCATACATTTGGAAAGTCGGGGCGGGAAAGGTGGAGACGCGGTGGCAGGAGTTTTCCGCTGGGGAAATAGAAAGTAAACGCGTTGCATGTTGCACTTGTTCGTGCGCGAGCTGTCAACAAGTAAATTCGAGCGGAGGCACGCGCGTTAGGCAGAGGAACTACTTTGTGTGACTAACACCGTCTTGGTCCTTTCTGTCCTTTGTCTTCCGAACAGCACTTCTCCTCGATCCCCTTCCCTCTTAGGCAGCGTGGCACAGTGTGTAACCGGCACCCGCGAGAATAATGAGAGAAACCCACGGCCAGACAGCTTCTCATTAAAGACGGCACATTCAGGTGTCAAGTTTGAAATTTTAATTAGTAAAAAACCAATCCAATTCCGCGTTCCGTCTAACCATCCCACCGTCTCGACGTCCCACGGCACTCCCTCCCCCTCCCCCTCCCCCACCCCGTTATCGTTTCTATGCTTTTTCTCTTGCTCTCGCCAAACGACGAGCACGTTCGCCCCTTGAAACCTTCGAACCTTTCAATTACGAACGGATCTGTGATCGGTTTCTCCTTCGGAGTTACATATAACTTTCCTACCTTTTGCATCCACGCGCTCGAGATTCGGCTGCTCTCCGAAAGATTTCCCGTGGCTCTCGAAAGAACACCTACAAGTAATGTCCCTTTGGATGTTTCACTTAAAAAGAACCGAAGCATTTCGACACCGTCTACGTCTGTTCCACGGCTCTCCCCAGGGTGACGGCTTCGGCAAATTTTTATTTTACACACTTTCCCGCGCTCACCGCCACGAAAATATCTTTATATTTTATTGGATTTATACAATTTGAATCTCCAGGTATTTGTATAATTTCATTTAATTTGTATTTATGCAATTCGAATCTCCAGGTAGAGATTAGTTTGCCGAAATGATGAATTGGCTCGGAAATGAGCGATCCGGTAATCCGAGAAGTGAGCTATTACAAAACATTCACTGGCAACTTTGTGTTCAGGATGAACAACAGTGTTGCAACGGATCCGAGCTAACACTTATTCCGAGTCCGACTAACTCGTTCGCAAATAAACGATTCCATCGCCGGAACTTAAATGAACAATCCGGTAGCTAGATTGCAGTTGCACTTGAGCCGGTCGTGTAGACGATGGTAATGCTGCGTACACGTTTCCCGTTGTATATGTTAATTAATGTTTGCTTTACTTGCGTCTGCAGTTGATTATCCCGGGCGTCGTTGATCAATAAGTTCCCAGTGTTATCAGTGCGTTGTCTTCTAATGAGTTCTTCCGATTTATTCGCTTTATAAGCTATTCCGCATTGCGTTATACGGCAGGATTTCGTTGCGACGAACTTATGCGAACGGAATTTCGATCCAACTGTCGCCGCATTCCTCTGTCAAGATTTTTCAGTTTGCCCGTAATTATTCCACGAAATACGCTTTATTGGACACGATTAACGACATTTCTCAGATTCTTCTGCCAAACAATCTCGCGAACGAATTTCTACACAAGTTTCCCGAAATAGTTTGGACCTTGGTAACGCAGGCATCTCGAAGGATTATCGAATAAAGTTACCACACTCACGATCAAACAGTTTCGCTGTGTAATGTTCTGAATTGACTCGAAATCAGGAGAATTGTCTTCCCCTCTCTGCCAGTACGGGACTAGTCACGTGACCGTGCCGCGGCGGGAGTGTGGAGATTAACGTCGTGGAAGGGGGAGATACAGTGGGAACACAGTTCTCTTGATCTGACGAGTCGTCAGCGTTACCATATTTTTATCCGTCTATCCCTCCCGGCCCCGTACCCTTCTGCCTCTCGCCTCTCGCCTCTCGCCTCTCGCCCGGTTACGCAGCGTAGCTCGTCTTTGCACTGTTCCCACTAACGCTGGCGACAGTGGCGACACGCTGGCGTACGGTACGCGTGAGACCAGCTACGCTGCGAAACTGGGTGAGAGGCGGAAGGGTAAGGGGCCGGAAAGCATAGAGATAGTTAGCCAAGACCCTGGCCATCAGCTGATGGACGAACCGTATTCGCTACATTCAAATACAATTGTGATCGTGTAATGCAAGTTTTGTGTATGTATATCATTTTTTCATGGTACAAACAACGAAGATATTGAACATGGACATCGTTATTGCTGCACACAGCATATGTATGTATCTGCACGACTGTTGTGTCTCGGGTTTCTAACAGCCTTCATTTCCGCGGAGCCGAAATTATGGCAGTCATGTCTCTCCACTCTCCTTTGTTGTCTCCCTCCGCAACGTTCGACCGCCTTTTTCCCGTGTGTTTCGGTAGGTTCCCGCTGATCAAAACAGCACCGCGTCGTGTCCGCGCGGAATTTTAGCGAAAAGAAGCTTTTTAATTTCTAGAAGTGGATCGTCTGAGGCCAAGGTGGACGAAAATTTCGAGAGTTTTTCGGTGGCCCGTCTGTGTCCGCCTCTCTGTTTATGTTTGTCGGCTGTTTGTCGAGTTGATGAAAATGTCCGTGCTCTTGTTACGAGGGTGGACTTAAACCTAAGGAAGAGAGATTTCTCGCTATCTCTGTAATAATACTAAGTACAATTCACGGCTCTCGCACGGAAATCATAATGCGCTCGGTGCTATCAAATAATTTGAAAACACAGCTTACAAATTTTAAGCACAGTTTCTGTCGAAATACTAGAGCGAATTATAGCTCAAGTTGATGTATGCTTCCCGTTAGTCAGTTTTCAGACTTTATAATAAATATATTTATTAAATCTCTCCGCGTGAACAATAAGGTACGGCAAAATAATTTCTTCCTGGAGAATCAAATTGCATTAAACAAAAAGAAAAAAAAGTTTGTAGCAATTCCAAATTTTGGAACGAAAAATTTCCAGGAAGGACATCTCGGATGAAAAATATAATTTTTCCTGGCTTAAGCACTGTCGTATTAGCCTACGTACACATTTCCAGATTTTTAGCTCGACCTAAAATAGTTTTGATCCGGAGATGGTTAAAAATCAGCATTTAATACAAAATAAAACTGCTCCTTGCACGTTCAATTTCCCTGAAAATATTCAAAAAATTTTCACTTTTACAGGTTGTTTTACAAATATCAGGAAAAATATATAGAAATTGTATGAATTATCAGTAATTGTAGGAGCGAGTCACGCAAGCTATGTAATTGTTACAAGCACGGTACATACAAGGAGCGGAAATTTAAGTATCCGTTGTAAACGTCCGGGGAAGTTATAAATTTGATATTAACCTGAAAAAGTTGCAGTTGAGCATATAAAATATGAAAAACCGGTTGCAATTCCAATAAGAAACGTAATTTCGTCGTCGAAAAATTCGCGGCTTTATTGTTCGGGACGCCGTTAATACCGAAAGGGAATATGAAATTAGTCTCGCGGCCGACGCGGCGTTTAGCGGTGAAAAATTGTTTGCGTTAATTATGTAGATATTGTCCGGAGCAACGGGCGGGCGAATTCCTTCTGGTCGAAGTCCCGTTAAGCCTACGCGCGCGATTATATTAACCGGGGCGAAGTGTACCATTTGCATAATTTCTTTCCACTCCCGAACAGCCAATTTGATCGCGCGCGATCCGCCTGTATGGCGCGAGAGCTAAACCAAATAGCCGGCCTCTCATATACTATATACCCGCGGCTCAAGTTTTATGGACACCCGGCAGCTTTCTCTCTCTCCCTTTCAGGGAAAAGTTTTCGCGTTCGTTGAATATTGAATACAAATTAGCGCGGTGCGTGCGCTAGTTCCTCAGAGCCAAAGTGGAAATGATACGCCGCGCCGCGCCGCACCGCGACTTTGTTTTGTTTCGAGTTGTCGGGCAGTCGCCGATTACTTCGCGAAACCTATAGCGACGGGCCTGCTTTAAAATGCAAATCAGCCCCTCGCTTTACAAATTTATGGGACGCACATTTCGCCGGCGCAAACCACGGCTTATCCTACACATTGTGTTCGTTAACGTTTATAAGCATGCGCCTCCAGAGATCGCTACTTTTTCAGAAAAATGCCTGTCGTGGATCGTGGCACCACGATTTCCCATTTATCAGCCACGATCGTGCTGTCAGTTGGCGGTTGCCAATCCACCTGTAGTGGATCAAAAATTTCATATTTATACGGCGATCGTATCGGTTAAAAAAATAATACACCAATCAATTTCGACTGTTTTTAAAGTTCAAAACATCTGCTCTTGAAAAACATAATAAGATATTGTCGCATAATATATAATTTTCCTAAAAAATACTAAGAAGTTTCCAGTAACTTTAGACTATGCGGTCTTACAGTGCAATTTTTCAGCTCTAATTTCAGACCTCGGACGCTCAAACATTCCATCGGAAACATTGTAAAAGCGATTCGAAAATTTTCGATTTTTTGGCCGATTTCCGTGAATGGTTTTTTCGAAATTCCTGTCTGTTAGTGCAGAGAGACAATTCTGTGACGTACGATCGCTATAAAAAAAATTGCATACATATCCTGCATTTTTGATATAAGAGAAAATGAAATGTTCTTTGCGATTAAGTGCACTGCATTTTCAGCGTTTTTATAGGAAAACGCAACAAACGGTATTCGCGCAAAAGTACGTATACAGCAGCGGTTGTGTAATAACGCGGAAAATAAATTTGTCGCGTGCACAAGAGAGTTGGTATCACAGATTTTCATGTTATTTTATAGTTCCGTGTAGTTACGGTAGCTTAGTAGGTGCTCACCGAGCAGGTGCGAAATTTCTGCTGTTCACTCGCAGTGTGCGTAAACTCTGTGATGGATACTAGCTGTTTATGGGCGAATTTTTTGGAAAATATGCGCCGCCCGAGTCCGAACATTCTGATGGATTCTCTCCTCTCTCTCTTTTTCTCTCTCTATACGCGCATATTCCAGTGGCCATTTTTGTGCACGTGCAAATATTTTAGGGGATCCTTGCTCTGTATTTAAAAATCTGACGCGAGAGCGAAAATTTATATGTGGATCACGTTGATCCATAGTTCTTTATAAACTGACCTGGATTTTTCCCAAATTAACTGCAATTTGCTGAGCTCCAGAATTATTATATCTTTCTGTTCTGACTGCAGATCACTCGGCATCAATTTATAAATGCTGTTTCGATCAATATTATTTAATGGAAATAATCTAAATAGTATTAATTCTGGATGACCAACATCAAATTAATATGTTCAATTTCAATTGTAACAGTCTGCAGTGAAATAATTTCATCTTCATCAATACATACGAAGATTGTGTAAAGATACTAGAACAACATAAAAATATACATTGAGTCTAACAGGTTGAAGACACAATTGGATTTGAACATGGTGAATACAGTTTGTCCACCAGTGTCGCCTGAGGGGGGAAATTGGGGAGAGTACAGTCGCCCTCTATCTGTCGTTACCGGATTAGTCACGTGACTAATGTGACGTCACTAGGTCATCCTTCGTCATCATCCTCGGCCTCCAAAAACAATCCGCGCAATGGTGGGGAGCCAGGCTAGAGGACTTGTAGGGCGGACAATACGTTCTGAAAATGATTACACAGAGTTTCAAATTAATTGTACCTTCCCAGAATCGACGATCTTCTCTAAACTAAAATAATTCCATCCTGAGGAGGTCAGAAGAGGATGGGACGTTCCGGCGGAACAGCCGCAGCACTTCAAATATTAAGAATCGCGATTGTTTACGACGCAGGTGTCAAGACCACAGTGTCACGGTGCTGCTCGATCCGAAAAACTGATGTCACGCGAGTGGTCCAGGTGGGATTCGGGAATCTGTACCTGGATGACAGGACAGGCTCTGTCGCGGGATTTACAATGCCGGAAATCTGGCGCGAGAGACCGGAAGGGGAAGAATGGTGTAGAAATTGGCGAAAGAGACAACGAGACGAATGAGAGAGAGAGAGAGAGACACGTTGGACGAAGCTATTAGGCAAAGAGGAAAAAAGAAGGAATTTTTCCGGCTGTGCGAAGACTTTAAGCCCGTTTAGACTAGGTGGGGGGGGCGAGCGCTAAACTGACAATAGCACTTTTTTCAGGCTCGCGCTGCTACACTTAACAATGCTACAATCCATTCCTGCATATACTGTTCCTCGTAGAGGCTGTCTTCCTCTCTCCTTATACCGTTCCACCCAGCCGCGTACACTCAAACGCTCATCCAAATCATTCTTTCGCACCCCGACCCACCCCCTTCCCACCGTCCATCTATCTTTCTCTTTTCAGGCGGGCTTGCGCTCGTCTCACACCCTCGACTACATTTTTCACCGGCAGCACATCCATCCGCGAGCGAGAGAAACCCTCTGACAGGCTATCTCACGGATCCGGTCTATCCGGCAAGCGACTGTTAAAACAATGAGCAATGCATTTTTCTGATTAAAATTTAGCCATGCAGCTGGTACACTTTCGCAGGTGTGCGGCTGCAAGTGTGTTTGTTCGTCTGCGTTTCCTCGCATCAGCGAATCGCGATGCGGCCGCATTACCTGTAGCTTCCTGATGAAACGAACGTGTGGAAATTCGGAAGGAACCACCTTCCTCGCCCGGTCTTTGACCTCGCCGATGCTACTGTTCAATTCCGACTCGTAGCTCGCGGTCGTTCGCACCTTGTTGCGAAGCAGTGGCCAACATGGGCGTGCATTACTTTCGTTGATCGTACGTACTATTTCCACTGTGGATTGATGCGCACAGTGAAAATTATATATAGAGAGTAATTTATCTCTTTTCTTCATCATTTTAGCGAGGTGTCGCGGGTTCGATCCCCAACGCCGGCATCTCTGGAAATATTCCATGTGACATTTAAAACTGTGGTGTCCAAGGTGGTTCGGAACCCACCTTATAAAAACGAGAAAAAAGAGGAGTTCAGAGCGACGTAAAATAAGTAAAAAAAAAAGAAAAAAAAGATTTTAGTTAATGTTCCTGGTTAGTTAATGTTCAGTTTTTGTAAATATATCTTATTAAGATACATTTTCTAAAAGGATTTCACACATTTCAAAGTCTGGAGTTTGGTCCATTTATAAAGAAGTTGTTCTGATGCAAACTAAACACACGTTCAAGGAAATACATTTTTGGGACATTCTGTATATTTAGAAAAATGTCCGAAATGATTTCAGCATGTATACATTACACGAAGCCACAAATTCTGAAGTTATTCAGATTCGCAGTGCGAAATTTGTCGCGAAACCATAACCCTCCAACCTCTTATCACGCGAATTCGGCAAAGCGACGTAAACGATACGAATGTGGGAACGATAAGAAAAATTGAGGAAGATGAAGCCCGGGGGCACGGTGCGGCGCGCGGCGTTGTGAATTGCGGGCGCCATATTGTATCTTCAAAGAATATGTATAGCTGGGTGCTGGTCAAAATACGCGTCAATTTCGACTGGCTGCCGGCACAGAAAAGAAGCTTTATTCGTCTGTAGCGTCAGAAGAGCTTCTTGCCTCCATCTCTCACGATTTCCTCTTGGACGTCTTTAACAACCGGGTTTCCGTAAACATTCCGCGGTTCTATGTGCAGAAAACTTGAAAAGGGTGGGGAAAGCCGCGAGGCTTTGTAAAGGGTCGAAATACGGAAGTGGCGGCTCTCTTGGGTAAGGTAGGCAGAAGACACGAATACAAGGTTAAAAGAGGAGTAGGAGGAGGAGGAGGAGGAGGAGGAAAGAAGAGGAAAGGGGCAGGCATGGCGAGACTGGAAGAAAAAAGAAAGAAGACAGATGGCGGGGAATGAAGGATCGGTCGGGCAAGAAGAGATTAAGGTGGCGACTCTTAAGCCTGACGCCGAAATCCTGACGGCGAGACTTTCGTCGGGCTAAAAAGGAATGAAATACCTACCACCTGCCACCCACTATAACACGACTCTCCTAGACCGGTCTGCTGCACATTACTTGGCGGTCGCGCTGCCTCGTTATATTCTGCCTTTGCTTTCACGTCCGCGTCTTCTCTTGCCAAAATTATTACCGTCCCCCGTAATTATCCTGTTCGCGCCCGCGCAACACTCTCCCGACATCGTTCCGTAACAATCCCACACTACAATTCGAAAAGGCTCTAAAGACGCTATTTTTCTTTTTATTTGTAAGCATTTTAAACCGTTCTGGGTTTATTTCGCTTTACAGTAAGCGCTATTTTCTCAACAATTGCTTTTTTCCAAATTGCAAAAAGCATGTAACTTCCAATGCAACGATATAAGGCTGCAAGCTCCCTGACAAAGACTGTAATTCAAAAAGTAACTAACAATAAGTGCCATTTTCTCAACAATTGTCTTTTCCGCAAAAAAGCATGTAACTGTCAACGCCAATGCAATGAAATGAGGTTGAAAGTTCCCTGGCGAAGATTGCAATTCGGAAAGACTGTGAGTGGCACTTCTTCGAAAATTGTTTCTTCCGCATAAGAGGGTGTAAGCAAAATAAGGCTGAAAGTTTCCTGATGATTGGTTCGTTTGTTGATCCTTCTTCAAGAAAACGACAATTCATTCTTTCCATTTTTCGGATGTTCTAATATCTTGTGGCAATATCATTTTGTAGCGATAAGAATAATCCTGTTTCTGCCTGAATTTGTTCCTCATCGTGCGTTAAACATTCGTTCTTTATTAAGGGATTAAGCTTAATATCACGCGAATCTGGAGATCCAAATTGCATTAAATAATAAGAACATATAGCGCGTCACCTGGCTTAAATGAATAATGAAACCAGTAATTCGGCTCCGCCAATCTTTCGTTCGCACACCGAATATTTTCGAAGGAAACGGACTGTATTGTATCACTTAGGCGCAAACACCCTGTACACAATCGGCAGTTTCAGTTTTTTTTGTTGGACTTGATATACAGTCGTCGACAGCCATGTCATAAGTTCGCACGGGTTTATGGTGCGCCAATTTTTATTGGGGTGCAGGATGACCTCTGAACTGCGCGTTTCGAAATTGGTGTGCGGAACTCCCCCATGCCAATAGTCACGGCGAATGGCGGCTATAAAAAGTAATAGAAAATTTTGGAAACGCATACTAAAATCTCCATCTTGAATAATAGCAAACGAATAGCGAGAGAGAGAGAGAGAGAGAGAGAGAGAGAGAGAGAGAGAGAGAGAGAGTCTCTATATGTAAAATGATGTATCTCGAACGATTTGCGTTTTCATTCTCAATTTATTATCGATGAATTAGCATCTTAATGACAATCGAATGATTGGAGCTCCACGATGACCGAACAACACGCGATTTTCCGATGAGAGTTTCGAACGCGTTATCATCGGATCAATTCCTCGGCGTTTTTGCTTCGCGAGGGTTTCGCGAGAGCTCGAAAAAATATACAGGGTGGGTTACCTAGTATTTTCATCAGAAATATCTCTGGTGTTTTCTACGTGGAAAATTTACATTTACAGATACAATAGAACCTTGATTATCATACAGCCCAGGTGATGTTTTTTCTCCTCTATTAAAATCATTAAGGGAAGAAATAACATGCAATTTGGTTTCTATCTGTTGCAATCGACGCAGACAATTTTTATTTTGCATAAAGATCCGCAGTCTATTAATTCGATTTTAATATAAAACTGGGCGTCATGTCTTCGTATTTGAACCTGTAGGATTTATCGGCAGGGTTCGGTCGTCGGAATCGAGGACACCCGGTGCATAGACGCGCATTTCGTCGAAATTCATTGTTTACCGGCTGGCCCGGTACTCGATTAACGATGAATTTGAATGACGTCTGGCGGCAGAAGATCCCGATTTTCGGCTCACCTCGCTTTTCACGAATTACATTTCGTAATCGGTGAGGGAGGAAGCAGGGGTCCGGGGAGAGAGCGCGGGCGGCGCGGCGGAGGCAAGCACATGAAGTATATGTAAATAATGAGGGTGGGAATGAATACGTTGGGGGCTGTGGCTGCACTAATGGCGGGTGCAACGGTCGTTGAAGGGCTATCCGAAAATAATTCCGTCTCGCCAAGAGAATCCCCCTCGGGCCACCCAATTATCGTGAAATGCCTACCTACTACTTCGCGCTCTTCGGGCTTAAGCAAATGAAGAGTGACGCTTGTCCGTGGACAATACGACCGGCGATAAATCTTACTAGGCGTGAAAAATCTATGCTCGCTCGTGCGAACGTCTTCCAAATTTTAATTAACCGCCTCCGCCCAATTATTATGCGTGATTTTCCTGATGTTACGATAAACTTCCTCGTCTCATAAAAATTCGAATGTACGAGTACGAAATGGAACTGGATGCAAACCAATCACAAGATTCCTGTTGCAATTCGCTCGCTATGCCCCCATCGCGTTATAATTATGCAGCTAGAATTTATCGGGGAAAAAGTTTCATAATAACATTTTGCGAAGCTGTGTTTACCCAAATTTTTTCCGATACATTATGTAATAGAAGTTGGATGGCGCGGCGCGGCGTTCTGAAACTCTCGGCGTTTTATTGAAAATCTGTGCGGCATCGTGTAGCGCGAAACTATTACTACAGGATTAGAGTGTGGAACATTCCTATCCATTTCTACGTACGGTGCTCCTCAACGTGCATTTACAGGTCGTATACCGCACGCTGCCGCGATGCACTCTAAATTGAAACATGGTGAAGGATCGAAAGCTCGGTTCTCGTCGAAAATATTCGTTTGTAATACGATTTTTAACGTGTACGGTGCACGTATCGCAGTGTTGTACGTAATTCATTCGGGTATAATTATATCGCGTAACGTTGTTGTTGGAAGGAACGCAAGAATTTGATCATATCGTTTCATTTTCGTCGAGAGAAATCAAATAATCCGATCGCCGCGCCGTATCGTTTCCATTGCAAAAGAAAACTCAACAATTTCATTACTTGGTACACCGCACCGGTTTCGTTGAAAGAAACTCGACAATTTTGTTCATTAAATGAAACTCGACAACTTCGTTGCTCGGCATCGTTTTCATTAAAAGAAACTCGATCGTTAACGAATGATTCGAAACTTGTTTTTACTGAATGCTCCACATCAATTTTTCGCCTCCGAAAAGATTGCATTGTATTTAAGTTCGTGTGTATTCACATAAATTAAATGGAAATTATTTCATATATTGTAGTGCATTTTTTTGCGAGTTAGTTAGTCTTGTTGGTTAGTTGCAATAAAAATCGCAAAGAATGAAAAATGCAAACTTTGTTTTCATGGGACCAATCGGGAGTATATACACTACAAAATCTCGGCCTGTAATCGATGAACATTCATAGAAAGAAAAGCGAAAAAAAAGGCACATACAGATCGAATTGAGTAACCTCCTCCCTTTTCGAAGTCGTTATGCTGATTCGTGTAAAAGAATCCGATCAGTCTCGCTTCTCATTCCGAGAGCATCCTGTCGACCAGAGTCAAGTCTTGATCTAAGAGAAACTTCCGGGTCCGTGCTGTTTCTTAGATCGGGGAGCTGCAACATGTAGCTCTCAACAGTTATATTGTTACGGATAGACTGGGGATCTTTGTGCAAAATAAGAATTGTCTGCATCGATTGCAAGAAGTAGAAACTGAATTGAATGTTATTTCTTCCCCTAATGATTTTAATAGAGGAGGATTTTGAACTTCATCTTCTCAATTTTGCTATAACTGTAGCAATATAATGATCCGCAGTTATGAATGAAGCGTTCTCTAGGAAGAATTTAGTGAAATAGGCATCTGTAATGTACCGGGGTGATGAAAGCCGAATGGTATTTTATGCAGCAAGTGCAGACAGGAGGATTGAAGGGTGAGGGGTTAATTAAGAGGTAACGAGTGGCAAAGCATGACAATAACGTGTTAATTGCGGGAAATCCGACGTAAACGCGTGGTGGCCGTTGTAAGCAGGTCGGATGGCGGAATGTGCACGAGGATTGCGCCGGAGTTGCAAGTTGCAACGAGAAGATGTAAAGATAGGAATCTGGAGTGGCCATTGCGGGTAGAGGAATGGCGAAACGGAGTACCCCAGAAGGTGGACAAAGTCGCCTTGTAATACACGGTTAAACTCGACGAGAGCAAGCCGTCGCGTCGGTCGGTTCAATGGAGAGGGGAAAGCTTCTTGACTTTTCAATTTCCTTCCCCTCTTCGGAGTCCTGCTCGTTGAATTTCTTTTTCTCTCTCTCTCTCTCTCTCTTTCTCTTTTTATCTCTTCACCTCCTTAGCGGCCGAGCTATCTGGGCTGAGTCAATAGGAATCGCCTTTGGCTCGGCTAAAGTAATTTTTCGGAAAATTATAGCACTTTCACGAGATTAACGACCCAGTTTCGAGGAAATTGCTCGATCATGTCGATATCTTTCTATCGATCGTTCTCGTTTCCATTCGTTTTTCTCTATTCACCCGCCGCGCGCAGCATTGTGGCCGGATTCTGTTGTTTCCCGGGTACATGTCCGATTGTTCCAATAAAGAAACGGCGGACGCATTCATACGCCGCCGCTGTCTCTTGTTAGGATTTCGCGTACAATGTTCCGGCGTTCTACCAAATAAAATGTTGTTCGTCGAAAACTATTATTAAGGGGCCCCCCTTCACGATCAATAATATTTTCAATATTCGCGTCAACATTGACCTGAGGTGGTTGTCACTAGCGATGTACTACTAAATAAATCAACCACTCTCTCAATTAAAATGCGAAGCTTTATTTGATGAGGGAAAACGAATGGTGCACAAAATAGCTAACTTACAAACGGAGATTTTGACGGTTAACGAAATATCGGAGGTAAAAATTCTAGCGCTAGCCCGGAAAAGAGAGTGACCTCTCCCGCGCCTTCGGAGGGCTATTTATCTCCTCCTTGAAAGGGGGAGAGTGTCTTGCCAAAATCGTGGTGGGATGAAAAATCCCTTGGTTGTGTGAGGCCGGCTATCAGGTATTCCGTATGTACCTGAGATAGCCGGACTCGCCACGTTCAAGGACAACCGTCGACGGAACGTTGTGTCCTCAACCAGCTCGTCCTTGGCCCAGGTAAAAACTCTGTAAAACGCTGTTTATGCCATGGGGCGACGAGTTCGCCTCTATATTGAAGCGCGCATCAATATGCTTCAATATAAACGCATATTCGTGTTCAATATAAAATATTCGTGCTGCATGGTCGGGGCTGTTGTGAATTTCGAAATATTTTCCAGTTCGGACGCTACAATACGCTCCTGGACGATCATATATTTCCATCGATATGGTCCTCCGTAAATATTGACGCGAATATTGACAATATTATTGACCGTGTAGGGGCCACTCTAGAAAGCTGTGTGGTAGAAAGTTCGTAGAAAGTTATTCGACTGCGAATAATGTTTAACATGCAGCCACGTTCACAGTAGTATCATAGTCAGTGTACAAAATCATTTCTGGTTCTACCAGTCAATCATTTAATCACACACACACACACAACCACCTTATTGAACATTCATTACTTATTGATTTCAAGGAAAGTTCCACTCTTTCGCTAATTATTCGAAGTTAATGGCGACGATCATGAATTCTTTTAATTTTCCTACTGGTTGAAATGTCACCTACTCATTTCTATTATATAAGCACATTGAATTTGCTGTCTATTAATTACTTGCTAAGGTGAATCCAATATAGAACGTATTTTAATTGTTTGCGAATAATCAATCAATTCGTGAAGAGAAGCCTACGAATTAATTTGATCGTGGTCCGAGGAATATATGTATGTAATAAAATTGAATTTCTAATAACGAGTAGTATTAATTGCAGCAGTACGAAATTAGAACTAGACTAATAACGCTGGTAGCTGCAGTTATGGCATAACATCTCAATTAATTTTCGCCTATTATAATTCGTCGGTGGAACAATAATTACCATTTTCGAAAGCTTCGAGAAAGTGTATAATGTCGTTAAATTTTTATTTCCAGATGGAATGTTTAATCGTTGGATCGTTGTTTCGTTATTTTCCAATATTTCCATAAATATAAAGAATGTGGACGATGCACATAGACACGTGAATGTATGAAAAATTAATTTGAAATAACTGAGAATCAAGTTTAAAATATAGAAGGTTAATTTGGAAAGATTGGAAATCGATTTCGTAGTATCCGAGCCAAATTGAAATGCGTTAAAAAGAAATCCTTGTGTGTGATTGCCGGGAATGAATTTAAAAATAATTGGAAATATCGCGATAAATTTTTCTCGCGTATTCCGCTCCGAAGAAAATGAATTGCGATTCATTCTGTGTCACTATGCTACATTTTATTGCTCGAATTAGATAATATTAGATATCAGTATTAATCGCACCGTGAACGCGCGGAGGAGCACGCGTAATACCGCGACGTCGGTCGCGTCGGAAGCCACGATCGCGGAGTTGATAGAAAGTTTTATCAAAGTGTGTGTACATATACGTCCTTTCAAATCTTAGTCTTCCTTTCTCGGAGATTCTTTCTCTCCCGGAGACTTGAAATCAAGGGGCGTATTTGCGATTCTAGTCTTAGACGTCGGATCCTTTATACAAAGTGACTGTAAAAGTTCGGACGAGTTCCTTTCCAAGTTATGATAGACAAACTTTGCGAAGTCAAGATGCCTTCACTGCGTGGTATGCATAACGAAATTCCCTGACCTCTCGTCATAAGTGAAAAATTTATGGAACGCTTCAATGAGAATTATCGCAAGCCTCTTTCTCACCAATGTCTAATCATTAATGACAATCATTAATTAGTTTCTTTAAATTTGACATATTCCGAAGTTGACGATTGCATCGTCAACGCGGAAATAGACATTGTACGACTGTTAATCTTGCGCGATGCAGTTTTGCTTTAACGAACTAGAAATACAGCACGGCAAGCCAATCTAACGTAATAGGGACATACCGTGCGCCACGATGACGAGCCATGTGCTTTAATTATATTCCACGTTACAGGACGAATTTTCTGCGAAGGCAAGCGGAACCATTTTCGTTTGGATTGTATTTCCCGACAAATAGGAAACTGTTCGTGAAATGGAAACAGAATCCAATATCGAGCTTGGATCCGATCGTAGAATGATGGTTATTTTATCCAAAATGATTCCAATCCCGGAATTTCTTCAATTCTACACAGCGTTTTCACGCGAACTACACACGCGCACGGTTTTATTTAACACTTTCATTACTAGGCAGCGGATTTTATGCATTTTTGACAAAAAATGAGTGTGTAGGTGCCATAAGGAAACAGTGAAGGCATTAGAACCATTTACTGTTATATCATAGTCAGCCTATTAAACGCATTAAGAAAGAAAATAAATTTCCATTTCACTCCGTTCACATTCATTTTGCAAAAAGATCCGCTGTCTATTCATTATACAGGGAGTTTCGTTTATCTGATAACGGAAATATCTTGTGACGCACTGAAGTTACGAAAATTTCAAATGAATGTGACTGCTGCATCAGCCCCTTCTTAACTTAAACTTCTTATTTGAAATATTTTTTCTCTGGAATTTAGTTTTCGAGATACTCTAGGTGGCCAGGATAAATGCCCCACCCTGTATAAAAATGTTCTTGCCGGATCGCTTGGGACTCAACGGGTTAAACGGAAGGGTGTATTTCGCGAGGAGGCCGATCGATAATATTCTGCATAATGATCAAACTTCTCGGGTAGTCGTTTGAGAACCACTGACCCAACCAGAAAGCGTTGGCAAGTTGGAGAAGGTATTTAAGGGGACGAGACGAACCAGCATGAAAGATGAAACGAACGGGATGAATTATAGTCGTACCATCTTCCCCCCGCCGTTTCATCCCCCATTCTTCCGTTCTCGCGTCTTTATCGATAATTCACGAGTATTAATTAGAATTCCAATCTGCCGGTTTAATATGACAAACCCGTTGCTTCGAATTTCCTTGCAGCACTTGTCATCGCCCCTTCAGTCCCGTCCCCCCGCTGTCCGAGCCCCAGCCCTTACCGCCTTCGCCGTGTCCGCGTTTTTCTCTGTCTACCATTTAAACCACCCCCTCGCAGCCCCGCACCTGGTCCGCCGCGGGGGCTTAACGATCAAACTGGAAACTTTTGAGGCGACAGCACATAAAGCGGACGAATTTTCCGCAGCGCCCCGTAACTGTTTGGAACTTCGCCGCTTCGTAAATTAAAATTTTATCCATGAACGGATAATCGAGGGGCGATTCAGCCCCGTTTCATCAACCCGACCGATCTTCCGAGGACACAATCTGATCCGATTCTGTTCTACGTATCGACGTTGTACCCGCAATTTCCGAAAACTTTCCCATCGACAAGTTAGCCCCGACCAACCCGCTTCGATTGCCTCCCTTTCAAGGCACGCCCTTTTTCTTAGGGCTGCGAGCGCTCTTCCCTGAGACTCGTGTACGGTCAAGAAGCCTAACAGGAGACTTCTTTCTTCTTTTTTTTACGGAAGAGGTAAAAAAAATGCGTTTATGCACACCCCTGAAGGGGGTAGTGTGGGATTAAGGGGAACAGTTGGTCGGTTCCCCCACTACCCACTAAAAATCAATCCTCTCCCGTGACGGCTGATAATTATAAGTTGCCCCTCTAATAATTTTGTCCCGATCAAGCTGAGCCACGTGGTCCCGTTTTCCACATTTCTCGCGTGGTTCAATGATCGGGTCGAATCCACGCCTGTTCTTTGCGCTTAGCCTAACATGAGACTTTTACCATTATAAGTCTTTCACAGGTACGGTAGAGTACGGTAGCGTACTGTAGGCCCCGTCGCGAAATAATCGCAGCAGTTAAAAAAGCGACGTAAAATAAAAAAAAAAGGTATTATAATTTTAATTTTATATGAACATTGTCAATCGAATATAATCTTATTTACTTACGTTGCACTTCGTTGCACTTCGTTGCACTTCGAGATGACATGTTCGGTAAAAACAATGGGATACATCGTGTGAAACTTTTCACGCTTGACACCTAGGCATTTGATGAGACCACTCCACGCTCGATTCATCGAACGTTTCGTGAACAAATACAATTTGCATGGTACAAGAACACATTCTGCTGATCCCATTGTCTGCTTTATTGACATCTGCGTCAATCTGACAGCGCAGCATCAATCACGAATACGAAAACGTACAGGTCTTGATGTTTTCGTGTCTGGCTTCGATCGGCGAAAATATTTATGCATAAAACTATTATGCGAAATCGTTTCGATATGCGTTCGAAATATGATGATATATTCCTTTAACAGATTTAGTATGAACATTTCCAAGTTTATTTCCCATTTTGGGTAAACGTTACTTTATACCAGACCCAAAAGCCTTTCTCCTACGAATTATGATGTATTTGGTATGTAATCCAGTAGATTTGTACCCGGCGCGGATGCAGATCGAAGTTTCGAACCTCTAGGATCAATAGTTGAAAAGTTATGGTCGCTTAGAGTTGAGCATTTTTGACAGGTAAGGGCGTCGCCAAAAAATAACTTTTCAGCAGCCCCCATTTTTAACAGAAGGTCTTCTCCCTCCATCGGATTTTCTAGAACAGGCCTAGGCAACTTCTCTCCCTCCCACTGGCCCTCCACTCTCATCATTTATTTCATGTTTTCCCTACTCTGTAGCCTCTGATTGGTCCGTGTTTTTCGTTAATAACTCCTTAACAAAGCCGCGGAGAAGATTTTCGCAAAGGGAAATGTTGCTGCAAATGGCCTCAGAAACCGTCACGTCCAAGGAAATTCATTTGCACGACTGCCTGTATGCTTTCAACAAATGCAGCAATAAAACGAGATCGATTTTTCACCTGGATGACTATTCGTTTCAATACCTGATATCGCGAAACAATTTTAAAACGAAGCGAATCCCTAGGAATCACAGGAAAAAAAGCAACAGCAAGCTCGCTGGTTCGTAAATATTTCGGACACCGTCGGCTTTTACACGGCATCAACGACTGCGCCCCGGCGAAGAATTATTTGTCCGAAAACTTATGAGTGGCACTGCGCCGCGCGCCGGCCGTGTATCTTTGCATATGACTGGGTGATTTCAGTGCTGCAACGGGCTCACGGGAAAAATATATGCTCCGGCATGCATGTGAACTCGGTGATGAACTTCGTCTGTAAACCTTGAGCACGCGTCAATTCCGTTTCGGTTTATGAATGTATCGCGTACACTTGGAGTGCCCCGAAATTCTGTTGATCCCGGCACGTACGCTAAAGGAAATCTAGAATGTAGGCGCTGCAAATCGGTCGTACAAAGCTGGTCGAAACGAACTCCGCAACTGTTAAGAGTCAGTTTGTTCAGCTAACAAATCTCTGTTTACAAACGCGGAACGCACAATAGAACTGCGAGAAAAACTTATTTCCTGCCGATAGATTTCGATTTTGTAGCTCCGTGTACAACGCGGTAAAATAAACTGTTTCGGTGCAATAGAGAATATTAGGTTGTCCCAAAGCTTTTCTATTCCTAGTGTGCATATTTCATATTGTTGTGCAACACGAGCAGGTTTCAAAATTTCAAATTTATGTTCGAGCGTCCTTTAAGTTTTTGGGTAAACTTTACTTTACCGGACTCAAAATTAGTACCTTTCTCCTACGAATTATGATGTATTTGGTATGTAATCCGGTAGATTTGTACCCAGCGCGGATGCTGATCGAAGTCTCGATCCGCTAGGATTAATAATTAAGGAGTTATGGTCGCTTAAAGTTGAGCATTTTTGACAGGTAAGGGCGCCGCCATATTGGTTTGTATGTAGTGACGACCGCGAGCTGCTTACCTTCACCCCCCGCCCCAACCCCCCCTCGACCTAATCCTTACCAACTCAGTAAGCGGCGTGCGATCGTCACTACAAACCAATATGGCGGCGCCCTTACCTGTCAAAAACACTGCAGATTGCTCAACTTTAAGCAAGCATAACTCCTGAACCATTGATCCTACAGGATCGAAACTTCGAGCTGCAGCCGACCCTGGTACAAATCTACTGAATTACATAATAATACATCATAATTCGTAGAAGAAAGGCGCAAATTTTGAGTCCAGTAAAGTAAAGAGCAGCCAAGTTTTTTGTTAGAGCACAGATACTGGTTTGCAGACTTCAATGCTAAAATTCGAGATTTTCTGAAACCTGATGACGCCTACCGTTTTCCTCGAATATTAGTCTACTTTTTCTCATTATTTTCCGTTGTTTCCACAGTTGATTCTTCCCTGCCGACACGTACTTCTCACGCGTCGAGCTTACACGCCGCGAACAGCGCAGCGCACGAACCGCTGAACGAATTTGTTCGCTCTTTCTGCGGGCTTTGTTTCCGCGGTGAATGGATATAGGTCGATTGTAAATAGCAGATTCTTTGTTGCTATGCAATATCGTGCAGCCGTTGATTTGTGTTCGATAAAAATTTACACGTGACGTTCATTGTTGTGCTCTCAATGGCCAATGTATCAGCAGTTATTGAAATCTCTGTGTTGTTTGAAACGCCTGGATCCGGTGTCACGTGAAAAAAAAACCGTTTAATTAGACGAACATGACAAAGTATAACGAAGAGTGCTGCGGAATCAGTGTACGATCTCGAAAACTCCGAATGATGTGCGGAAAAAACGTTGCCGATGAACCGAACGTCATCGTCGGTGTTTCTATGTGTGTATTACAATATTTTTTTTCGCTTTTTTTAAAGATAAAAATGGAAAAATGACGCAGCCATGCATTCACGCTCGTGTTGTAAATTTTACAGCTTCCTGGCCATAGATAGATCCAGAGTCGCAGGTTAAGACTCGTGGCCTCACTCTAGTTTCCCCCTCTACGTGATATGCGCCGGCCGCCAGGCCCCTTACGCGCGCGCGTTTCCGTCCCTCGCCTCGATGCTCCGTAAAGCTGCCTTCGCTTCTCCCACTCTTACCACTACCGCCGCTGCCGCGTACCGAGTCGGTAGCATGCTCCACGCGGTACGCGGCAGCGGTGGTAGTGGTAAGAGTGGGGGAAGCGAAGATAGGCTTTACGGAGCATCTAGGCGAGGGACGGAAACGTAAGGGGCCTGGCGGCCTGGCGGCCGGCGCATATGACAACCCTGCTTGTGAAAGATTCGATTCCTTTCAACGTCGAAGTACTTATAAGTATCTTTTCGAAACTTGTAAGCACTCATTCCGAGGTTCGATATATCAGTTTGTATACAATGAATACTTTTCAAATATAATCATTGAAACATCATTGCTTTTAAGTAGTAATCGAAACCCATGAAATGAAACTTGGTTATTGAAATTGACTCGGATTCCGTGAGTACATATTGAGCTTGTTCCCATCCCTAGTTGTACTCGCTAGTTTATACTAAATACGTTGCTACTTTAATCGCGGAAGACACGGTGAATACTTTCCGCCGAGACGAAGAAATTCGGGGAAACGGCGAGCGTGTGTACCTATCCGTCCGAGAAAGAAAATTCGGGTTTGCGACGTAATTGGACACGCAATAAACGCGATTCAGTTCCAGGAAGCGTACGATCGTCCGCGGAAGTAGAGGGCGATGGCAGCCGGGTGAAAGGCGACGCTCGTAGTGTAAATAAAAGCAGACTCAAGCCAGACAAAGTATTCTTCTTCGCCTTTTCCAACCTTCTGAATCCCTCTTTTCGCTTTCTTAGAGCTTGAAAGAAAAAAGGAGCGTAGTCCCTTCACGGACGGCACCAAGCCGAATCGGGAACCGGCAAAAGTGGAATTCTGAAATATTAATGTGACTTCCGCCGACGCTGTACGCCGATCTTCTGCCCTTCTCTCCTCCACTTCTTGTATTTCTTCTTTTTTTTTTTTTTTGTCGACTTGTTTTTCTCTCGTTCTTTGACGTTTATCCGTCTCTTCTTGATATACCCACCTGTCCGTGCAATCGTGTCAAAGGGTCCACGTCGTAGTAGGTATACACGTAGCACACCGAACAGCGAAAGGGTCGCTTGTCCCTGCTACACTATGGATCGCGTGTCCTTTCTTGAGCGGCGCCGAACGACATCAATTCATAAACTCGCGCGATTGTATCCATGCGCGCGTGGAAAGTTTACAATTATCATGATCGTCCATAGTTTGGATTCGTGCTAGCTGTATCGCCGAGGAACTGGAATGCGCAGCAAAATTAATTTACCCCCAACGCATTATTTATCATTTTTGTAAGTCCATGGATGTTTTTAATGAATTGGCCAGTTCCTTTTGTATTCCAATCTAGCTTACACAATTGGTTCTACGTGGACAATCGTGTAGGTGAAATTCAAAATTGTGGAAAAATTTTTTTAATTCTAGATGTCAATATTTCTTGCATTTTTTTAAAACTGTGGTTTCCGAGGTAGTTCGGAACCCACCTTATAAAAACTGGAGGTTCCGTCGCGAAATAACCACAGCAGTTACAAAAAAGCCATTCCATCCATTACAGACATTCCAGCCTCGATGAAAATCATACAAGGGGTTAAGGAGGATATTTAGGAATTTTTTTCTAGAGAACTGCTGAACCTTTTGCATCAGGATTTTAGACACGCATTCATGAGCGTTCGGAGCACACACGAGATATTTCTTTAAAGTAAAAATAATAAAAATTACATGAGTTATATATTTCTTTATGATGTCATGATTCTGGTACTTCTGCTGATCGAGAACAGAAGAAAAGAAAAAGAATATTGATCAGTACGAACGTGACTGTGGTCTGAATCAACATAAATGAATGCAATTATTGAGTTTTTAACCCTTAGCACTCGAAGCTATTTTAACTCGAAAATTAAACATTTGTGTGTGTTTAATTATTAAATATTTAATTCAATTTAATTTAAATATTTCCTATTCTCTATGATTTTTTAAATTTCAATTCGTACAATATAATTAAATGTTTAGTATTAGATACCAACATATTTAATAATGCAAACTATATTTTGGCTAAGGGTTGAAATATATTTTGAGATGAAACAACTTTTGGTTCGCAACTATAACCACGTTAATTTCACGAGAGTTCATACAAATTCTTGAATCTCCTAACGTTTTAATAAAAATCTCTTCTGAGATTTTCTCAATAATGCAAAAACTCGGTTTTCGAAACGTAAAAAGCCGAGTAGCCGCTTAAGTAGAATAGTTAGCTGGCAGCCAGATACCCACGCAGAGAGAGAGAGAGAGAGAGAGAGAGAGAGAGAGAGAGAGAGAGAGAGACACCCCTGACATTTCGTTTTTTTTCGAATGCCTGTTACAGGAAGGTGAGAGGGGTTACTTAGAGGGGCTCGCTTCAAGATATGCAGACCTCTTCAGAACACATTACGGAGACGTCCTGGAGCCACTCGAGGAACTACGCCGCCGTGAAACAAATGCTTCCCCCAGAATGCCCAACACTCAACTCACCACCAGTCATTCACAGCCCATTTACGTGCCTGGAAAATACTCGGTGAGTGAATCTGTCCCTTTCTCTCCGCCCTTGATTCTCATTCTCCCCTCTCTGTTTGTCTTCGTCAGTCTCCTTTATTCTTTTCCCTTTGTTCGTTAACTCCGGCAGAATTCCTTGGTACATACATTACATAATTACACCGATTTTATATTTCGACGCTTGCCATAGGCGGCGCCGTCACGGAAACCTGTTTCCAATGGTAACACTGCCCGTTTGTTATAGTCACTTCTCGCCACCGACCATTCCTCCAATGGATTTTAACCTTTTAACTGGGCTTCGCGAGTTAATTCGTCATTCGAACTCGCCATCACCTTTTCAAATCGTTTCCATTCTCGATTCAACGAGTTACTCTTTTGTGTGTGTTCAACCACCTCTCTTCGTTATATTATACGTATACCATTGTGTTCATATTTATATTTATTAATTTTTGTAATCCTTTACTAAACTTGTCTTCCATTACTATATCGTAACAGTTCACGATTGAAAAGTCACTCGGTTAAATGGTTAAAAATATCAAAGATTTTTTCAAGAGAATTTTTATTTTTAATTAATTTTAGTATTGTATGTTTCGTTATCACAAAAATTTGTCCCTTGTCTATCCTCGTTTATAGTATAATTCACATTATACGTATGTTGGCAGCACACGTAGAATTATATCGTTAATATGTACATTAAGTAGAAACAGCTAATACTGATCAGACATATCGTGTTCGACAGAACAAGTCACCAATAAATATTACAATTCGATTGCCTTATGCAAATAAATTGTATTCCATCGGTCGAGTTATACTTCCGACATTGTATAACTAATTACAAGTCACTTATAACACATTATTAATTTATAACCTCTTCATAGAGGTCCCCCGCCCCCCAGAATTTTTTCAAAATAAATTCTACTTTTGTACATACAGCAATATGTACTTTCTTTAATGTTCGAAGAGCAATCGCACGATGATTGCCCACTTGATTGCATATCGAAAATGGTAACAGCGTACAGAGTAGCAACGTTACCGAACCTCTATTTCTGAAAAAGAAGGTTTCCATTGCCACGCAAGGGAAACTGGAGGTTCGAATGGCAGGAAGAAAAATAACAGGATAAGAGTGAGAATGTTCCTTTTTCTGTGCAGCCCTCGAGCTGTCTCAGCGACAAAGAAGAGGACGAAATCTATGGCTTTGGATACGGAGTATTCAGTAGACAAATGCTTCAACATCGACAACAGAAACTCGCTCTCGCCGCACAAAACACTACGATAGCACCTGGTGGACATCAGCAGCCTTATCAAAGGTAACAAGTTCTCCTAACTCTACTGTCATCGCTTCTCCTCTGACTCAGTGTCGTTGCTTTTGGATATAGACTTTCGTGGCCCATTAGCAAAATTGGGTTCTTAAAACAATCGTCTGAAATCAATTACAGAAAATTATCAAATAACCCAGATTTCTCAGAGAAATCTCAGTATTGATACTGATACAAATATTGATATAAAAATTGTGAGAAATTTAAATATTGATGTAAAAGTCGCGAGAGATCTAATTAAATTCAGTCTCGTATATTTTATAAAACAACATGTCGCCCGAATTTCTCTATTTTAATCGGTTGATGGGACACATGTTCTGCCTCGTTATCACACCATTACAGATCAGACGATCGTCGTCCAATTGATTAGCGTCGACATAGGCGTGTTCGAGTGACGAATAGGTCGTGTGTGTTAATTGTTCACGGTTCTGCACACGAATACATGACGCCCGTTTGTCACACGGTCAATGATGCAATCCGCGATTACACATCCATTACAGTCGCCTTTAATGCGCACTTTGAGCCGAATATCAACACCCTTATTTAACTGCCTGTCGCGTTAATCTCCGCGTGATAAGTATCGCTAAAAACTAGACTCCGTCAATCAACTATTATATCAACTATTTACCAATCGAAATCGTTTAATTTGTCGAGCCTAGTTTTGCAAAGAAATCTTGTGGAAAATATTAAATGTTTGTTGAACCTTCTTCTACTATACAGGATGCTTCAAAAATGTCGTATTCCTTTGAATGGGGCGATTCCCAAGGACATTTAAAGGATGTTTATGCATTTTTCAATGTTTGCCGACAAATATCAAGAAAGTGGAATGGAATAAAATCCTATTTTTAATGGGAACAGCCTTTGCAGATCCAAAACATATGAAAATTGTACAAAATTCTATCAAATTTTATATTCTAGCCTTTCTTGAATATTTTCATAAGCCATAAATATGCATAAAGATCCGCAGCCTAGTCATTACTATTTCTATTACTACACTGCGGATTTTTATGTGTTTATATGAAGAAATTAGTTGGGTGACATATAAAACAATAATAGATCAGAAAAATTCAAGAATATTGTAATGTTGTTTTTAACGTAAGGAAGTCATAAAGATCTGTAGTCTTTACTTCGAGAGACTCGAACGTGACTATTATTTATTAACGAAATGTGTTGATCGTCTCGATCGAGCTTTAACACTCCGAATTTTCGAATGGATTCGAATAATAAAAAAGTTCCAAATGATAAAAAGTGGAGACGATAAATTTCGATTAGAAGGCCAGCCTGGAAACAAGTGTTATTCGGGAATGTTCTTGGGGGCTGACGACTCACAATTTCATTTGATCAGCGCGTCGTGAATTTTATATCGAGCCGGCGCGCCGCGCCGCGCCGAGAGAACGGGCGAATTTTAATTGACGGTATACGGCGGCATAACCCTCAATAATATTTAGCATCCGAATCGATACGCGTTTTCCAGCGAGAAAATGGGATTTTCCGTCGAGAAGCACTTCTGCTCGGCTATATCACTCAAATGTGTATTTTTATTTACAGCATCATTCGTTACTGCAATAGATTAAGATAGATCTGAACGTGAAATCGTCGCGCTCGGATACTAAACCTGTTACGGAAGTGAAATTGATGTACTTTCAACGGCGTGCAATCGCGTCCGGGAAAATACTGCGACCAATGGCACACCATTTTTATTAATATCCTGACAAATGTAAAATGTAAATAAAAAGAAATACACGCACACACGGTGAAAATTATTCGGAAAAAAAAACGTTAGTCCGTCGCGTTCGGCGAATTCGCGAAAGTGCAATGTTAAATCTATGACGTTTTATTGAAAAGTCACTTTCATCAGTGGTTGTTACATTTTATATTGACGTCGTGCACAGACACAAGGACGTTTAATACTGATCAGAGGGGAAAAAAGTTGAATTTGTGCAGAGCGTTTATCAAAATGCTTTTATTCCGCTTATCCATTTTTTATGTCTACGCTCTATTTCCCTTTTCGCGAATGCAACGTTACGGCAACGCTGTAAAAACTTAAAAACAATGAATTCGATTCCGATTGTTTTATAAATTCATTTGTTCACTAGTCGAAGCGGACAGATCTTGAAAAGGTGGTGATGTTTTTTTATTTCCTTTTTTGTGGACGGTTCATGTTGGTGATTTTAATGTTGCAGATATGATCAGAATAAACTAGAAATGTAACAGACACAGAAAAAATTCGCGCGGCTGTCGCTAATCGGCGCGCGAAATATGTGTACGCTCGACATTTCGATGAATGTGACGGGCTAAGTATCGACCGCTTGCTCCCGGAGCAGAAAATGTTGAAAATTTGATCTGCCTTTTCGGCGAGGTAATGACGGTGCCGGGTGAATTCATTCGTTGTTAGAATCGCGACGGACGTGATTATACCGGAATCATGTTAATGCGGCAGCCTGGACACGCGTGACCATGTGTCCCCGCCGCAGATGCCTTCGCATCGTCCCGAAAAGGTGAACGAACGTTTATAGCGTTCCACTATGCATGGATTTTCATGCACCCCTGGACAAAATAATATGTAGTACACCTGTGTAACGGCAATATTAATTTTTATACAATATAATTTTTATGGCGGCGCCTTTACCTGTCACAAAAACACTGCTGATTGCTCAACTTTAAGCAAGCATAACTCCTCAACTATTGATCCTAGAGGATCGAAACTTCGATCTGCCTCCGCGCCGGGTAAAGATCTACTGGATTACATACCAAATGCATATTAATAATTCGTAGGAGAAAGGTACCAATTGCGAGTCCGGCAAAGTAAAGTTTACCCTTGATTTGTTTTGCCGTCGCGGAAGCGCGAGGGACACGACTCTTAATCTGGCGATTCCGGTGAGAGTTCACGTAGCCATCCTCCTAGGAAATTCTGTGCAGTTTTCGAGAAATTAAAGATACGCGTGCCACTATTTTGTCCAGGATTGTACACGTCCTCGTTTCCATTCCGTGACCACGTGCCCGAGCCACAGATGTTCCCGTCGCCTCGGATAGACGAACGTTCATGCCGTCGCGTCGCGTCGCGCTAAATGAACTTTCATATTAATCTGCATACGTTTAGGCGACGCGGCCGAGAACGCTAACGAAAAAGAAATATGTCGGCCATCGTGCGGCGGACGATTTCAGCCGACGATGCTCTGACTGGGCCTATTGACTTTTTTAAGCATTTGCATTTAAACGGTTTGGTGGACTAGATAGAGATAGCTCTCTGTCTCTTTCTTTATTTTTTATCTCTCTCTCTCTCTCTCTCTCTCTCTCTCTCTTTCCCTCGGCGCGCATGCAGGCAGATTCCACAGTTTTAATTAAATTTGGATTTAAAATAAACTTCAAAGGAAGTTCTTAATTAGAAATGAAAGAATTAACATAAAATTTATAGAGTAAACATTTCTCATGGTCTGATCCCGCGGCATATTTCAACCTCGAGCTTCAGAGCTCGATCTACTAGTGGAATCGAAGGAATATTATATTGGATAATGTAAGTGTTATCGGTACTTCGCACTAGGATTTGATTAATGATTAAGAAACCAATCCTGTTTTATATTTTTGTTTCACGTTCGTTAATTGTGAATGTTTCACTGGCACGTTCATATGCCTTTCGTTACTTGTCAATTAAAGTAGTACGCAATATAATCCTTTTATAAAAATGCTCTTTCAACTCTTCTACATATATTGTTCAGTGAATATTTCTACTGATATCGGAATATTCAAGGAAAATATTTAGCTGTAACTATCAGGTGTACGAATTTATTTTTTAATTTATTCACTGGCTACAGACAACTCGAATAAATTCGTTGCTAGAGCCACGAATTAATTTGTTGAACTCTGAAATTGTAATCTGTTAGTATATTAAATTAATATATATGTATATATGTATTTTAATAATAAACACACACTACCATCAAAGATGTGGATCAATCACAAGAATGGAAGAATTTTCCAATGCATGGTTCGAACAAAACACATGGATCACCAGCGGAATAGCAGCGAAAGCAAAGGGAAAAAGTAGAATTAGCATAGATTCGCAGATAGGTATCGCGAGTCGCGCAAAATAGAGCATGAATGCGGACGCGGATAAAAATGGCAGGAGGTAAAACGAACAGCATAAGATACCTTTAGGAGCAGACAATAACGTATGCTGAAGAATCGCTTGGTTCCATAAAATATACGATGTACAAAGAAAAGCAATCAACACGTACAGCAGAATCAGGGCGAATCATTGCAACGTGGAATCGCTATGGAGAACAAGCTCGCGGATTCCTCTGTGCGTGCGTGCACGGCAGGACTTTGACATCAGTCGTGTAATATGAAATTTTGAAGGGTGCTGATAAAAAAATGTTGCGTTAGGAGAAGACTTTTCCTTTGTTCGTGAAATAAAAATGTCACACCCTGAACCACGCGGGCCCCAACCATTACTGACCATTGCGTGGGCAGGATCGAGATGTTTGGTAACATTTTACAAAAACGAGACGTAAGAACCATATGAACCGATGTCTTTCGTTGTAAATTTCTTTGTGTATTTCTTGAAATATTCATAATATGAAGACCAAACGTCAAGATAGATATTACACAAAGTTAATCTTCAAACGACCGAGAAAACGCCACCCAAATAAAAAACTGATACTGCCCCCCCTTTTTGCCTCTTGAAATCCTTGGACACGTGTTTTACACTGGAAAGTTTTCGTTTTCAAATGAACACCCTGCATATAATTTGTACATAAAAATAAATTCTATTGTGCTACGAGATGCCGCAATATACATAATAATAATAATAATTACAAGTGACAAAATTGTTCTGAATATTTTCCTACTATCTTGAACTACGTTTTGTAGAGAAAAAGGAAGTGTCCGGATAGTTTCGAGCGGTGGTGTAGACCGTGAGCGGGGTTGAAGGACGTCGTGGCGCGATCGGCTCGCTTCGAGGCCATTTATACAATATATGTGAAATTGATCGGGGGACAGTTGAATTTCTCGGTGATTCGCGGTACTCGTGGTGAAATTACGATCAGCTAATAGCAATAGAATTCGGATGATATAGCGGACATTGTTCGTTTGCACGTAACCGGTAGAACAATTACGAATCTATTCGGGCAAGGAGCGCACTCGAGAGGCAATCATCTCTCGCCGACGCGACGCGATGCGACGCGACGGTACGGTACGGTACGGGACGGGACGGGCAAAAGCGAGAGGAGCGACATGATCGAGAGAGGAGAGGGCAAGAGAGAACGAACCGGACAGAGGAACACCGGGTTCGAGAGGCCTGGACAGAAACGGCCGATGGGTTCCGAACCCTGGAATTGCAACGTGGTTTGCCTGTTGAGATGTTAGCTTTTCGTCAAAGACCGCTATTAGTATGCAGTTAGTATTACAGAACGGTGTATCGGGGATACGTGGATGATACATCGCCATCTATTACCGATTCTCTGGCATGTGAACCGTCGACCCTACACGGGAACTGTATTTCCACGGTAGATTGCTTTGTCGGACGATCGATAGAACGGGGTCCGTCGATTCGGACCAATAAGACGATTAGTCTTGCCCCTGGTACACGAGCCTCCCACGGAAATCATTGTACGAGCATTCCAGCCTAATCTACCATGCGCGATCGACCGGCCCTTCCACGGTCCACCGGGAATTCTTCGGATACTTCGGCAAATACACTGCGCTAAGAAAACACGCGACGATCCGTTCATTTTCGCACCGTCTCGCCAATAGGTCATTTCGGAAAAACAGTTGGAATTTCTGCAAAAATTTTCGTGCCACGAAATACGGTACAACTAGATCTATTCGTAAGATAATGCTTGATCAATATGATCAAGAGAGACTGGAAAGGACACAGACTTAGAGCTGATCCGATTTGTTGAATAAATCATTGTCAAGTTCAAGTCTCTTAACACCACGTACTATATCTCACATTTCCAGTAAAATTAAGTGGCTGAGGAATATCAATCTCATTTGTTAAATAAATAATGTTTCCAAGCCAATTTACTTTCTCGTCAACTCAGAATGGATTTTTATAATACGGACGAAACGGTTTTTCATTGAAATTGGTCAGTAAAATTGCTTGCCTTTTCATTTAAAATCAAGTGGCTAGGACATACATACCTGGTCCATTTGTTAATATTTTCCAGTCCCGCGTTGTATGAGCTCCTTCTTAGTCCACTCGTATTTTCACATAACATATGTATAATCCTGATGATCGTGATTTTTTCATGTTCCAGTTGCCTAAGTCCAAGATCAGCGTTCTTCTACGAGTTCCCACCTAATGGTAAGTAAATTGAACACTATTTAATAATTGATCGTTCTCGATTCAAAGACATATTCTTCGCTCGAATCTATGATTGAATATAACAGTAGCTTTAAATTTGCGTTTCGGTATATTCCTATTCCGACTTTTCTTCCTGCAATATGTCCCCGGAGAGATCATCTGGTTAACTTAACATTGTGTTGCTAATGACCTTTGATGTTGATGTTGATGTTGAATTGCTGTTGAAAGCAACATCACGATATTCTCAAAATTTTCACAGTTTCTTCATAAATAACAAAAATAAATTAAAAAAAAAATGCACGGAGATCCGCACTTACTAGTCGGAAGAATTAAATTCTTGTTTTCACGATAAATGCGTAAACTCCGCTGTCCACTCATCACGCGGAAAGACCTTCAATCAAATTTGCTTGCCCCTCGTTTGACCCGTACGAAAGTTTAATACACGCGATTCTATGAATACATCATGCATTAGGCGAACGCGGAGTTTTGTCTCTTTTTCAGCGCACATTCGTTTCTCTTTGACAAATTAATTTTCTCCGGCTCGAACACGCCGTATACTTTAAAGTTAAAACGAAGAAAGAGAACGCGCGTTGTACGCGGTGTCCGAGCAACTTTCTAGCTGCGAGTACAAAACAAGCATGATCCCACCATAATTCGGAGCACGTTAAATCAGTTAGCCCGAAAAGTTCCTGTTCCATTCAGCCTTTCAATTTGCATCACGATATTCACCGGCGCAGGCACCGTAATTCGTATCACATTATTAATGCCGCGGCATTGTAAGCCGAACCGTTATGGACATCCGTGGCGCATTAAGTGGCCATGAAACAGGGGACTAGACAAAGAAAGTAGAGATCTGGCCGACTATGAATGCAGTTCGGATTGTTTAACGCGCCAACTAATGCTCTCCGCGATACATCGCGTTCCCCACTGGCACCTATAGACGGTTATTCCAAGAGAGAGAGCGTTGCTCGTTCCTGCTTTCGGTCCGCCATGATAAATGTATACTCTGCCAGTCACCACAAGCGACACCCGAAACCACCTACATACATTGTTTTTAATGCCACGAGAAAACTCGATCGGAAAACCCAAGAGAAAATATTCATTTGAGTCACGCTTGTCATGAAGATTTTCAACAAAGTGTAACAAATATGAATGTTACGCCTTTTTTTTAATGAAATACAATTTGATACATTTGCAATCGATATTTAAGGATTAAATGTATACATAAAATATAAATTTTCTTTTCACTTCTATACGCGCCCGACGTTTTTGGGAATAAAGACGTTTTAATCGCTGTAACTGTAAAGAAAATAATACGGCAAGGGGTCAGTGGTATACAACAGGATTTCGAAGAGAAAAGCATTTATTCCGAACAGTTAATTGTTGCGGCGACACAGCTTGTTTAATCGGAACGCGATATTTTTCGAAACTCCGCGGCTAACACGATTGTTTAAATTTAAACCAACCTGACTCGAAAGTACCTCTATTCTTCTGAGCAGCACATAAAACTCCCCAAGAGAAAAACATTTATTTCAGGCAGTTCAATATTATTTCTTTTTTAACTGCTGTGGTTATTTCGCGACGGGACCTACAGTTTTTTATAAGGTGGGTTTCGAACCACCTTGGGCACCACAATTTTAAAATGGCACATAGAATATTTGCAGAGGTTAACCAAGTTAACTCTTTTGCACTCGGAGCTTCTTTTTTTGTTAAGGGGAAGATAAACACCCACCCCCGGGACGTTCAATGGACTACAATGGACGTTCAATACTCTACTAAGCAGTTGGTGCCCGAGCCTATGAAGAACTAACGGCCTCCACTTTTCGCATTGCTCTTAGTTCTTCGTCCCTCGAGGCCCACCACCACGCCTGTTCTTGTCTTTCTTGTACTCGGGCCTATTTTCACTCGAAAATGAAACATTATGAGACAAAATGAACAATGTAGACAGTATGAAATTGAACACTCGATTGATCATTTGCTTTCCAGTGAACTACATTCATGAACCGCATTACAAGCCTGATCGTGTGGAATTTTTTATAGGACAAGTATTCGCGTGATATCAGAAGTTACGCTTACGCACGGCAGCACATTCTGCATACTGTCTGGTAGTATTGTCGCGGAATGCACTATCATCCGCGGATGGTGCGTCCTTATGCAGTCTTCGCCACGCGCCTTTAGATCCGTTTGCTACCGGTGCATTATATGCGTGCAGCTGCCTTCGCATATATCTCGATTCTGCACTCTACACCACAATGATATTCTATACCTTATCCGTCTATGATACATGCAGATAAAGTCACCCATAGAATATGTGTTCATACAGCGAAGCTTGAATTAGATGTAAGCTCGGACAAAGGGACAAGTACGCGGTTAGAACTTGTTAACAACTGGTCTGCGACACGGTCTGGCTTCGGCTATTTCTTCGAAACATACTTATATGGCGCTCATCTCATACCAACTGAGCTGGAATTCTATTAGTTGACTGCGGATTTTATGCATTTATGATAAATATGGGCGGGTCCAATTTTTGACAGTAAAATAATTTGAACCTAACCTAAACTCACCCGGGACAGCCAATGGGCTGCCTCTCTACAAACGCCTCAGGAGGCTTAAGATTTAATATAGTCTTAGGGGCCCCGCTTTCCACATTTCTCCTCAGAGCTATTCTTCCTCGGGCCGTACCGTTCAATCTGACGACACTGGTTAACGATCAAACAATGAATTTTTTACTGAAAACGTAATTGTGATGGAGTTTCTTAAAAATGCAGGAGTCGCTCCAGCGCGCGGAATCATGCCACAAAGCTTTTAAAAACTGGTTTGAATTCGCAACTGCAGGACGTGTCTGTTAAAAGTTAATCTTATTGTTGGACGCGTGTTAATTTTGTTTCGTTGTCGCTGCACAACACAATTAAACGACACCGACTACACCGTCTTTATAATCACGCTCCGCTTTTTCTCACGAAGTCTCTGTTATTTCCCCCTGTTCACTTTTTCTTAAGGGATCCTTACAATTTTTCTAACGCCGGCCAACGAATATCGCGCAGTTCTCTCTCTCTCTCTCTCTCTCTCTCTCGAGTTCCGTGCTCCTTTCAGCGAAACCTTCTGTTATACCAGTGGTTTGCCCAATTCTTTAACCATGTTGGCGCGAAACCGTATAATAGGAGAGTGTCCTGTTATACCGGGCTACCTGCATTACCATTGAAACTTTTTATTTCACTCTTTGTTCGCACGTACATGCAGCCTGTACGCGCGTGCTGTTACTACGTGAGCGAATTTTGTAAAATAGGAACAGGTATATCCGTAAAAATAGTCGGTAAATCAAATTCTTGTTTTAATCGAATTTTTATGCGATCAGAGGATCAGACGAATGTTATGCGAAAACTCGGATAACGTTCATGATACTCGGATAACGTCACCGGTGAGTTCGCAATTTTTATTGTAAATTACAAACATACATTTCAAATACTATTTAAGATGTACAATTTCTCGAAAATAAAATATTTCTGTTTTAACAATCTTAACCTCAAAATAAAATATGTTGCTCTGCTGCAGTTCAAAGGCCCGCGCGTGCTCGGCCTTTGAAGCTCAAAAAAAATAGCTATCCGTCTACGCACGACGCAATCGAATCCCCCGGGGCTTTTGCGTCGATATATAGAGACACTACTGTATTATTTTTATATCGCAAAACATTGATGACACGGAAATAATTATTTACGCCGGTTTCAACTATTTATGTATCGTTAAAACAATGATTTCTATAGAATTGAGAATTTCTTGCGAATTTGGAAAAAAAAGTATAAAAATTAAGATACTGGAACAAATTATTATAAAAAGGGCATTTCTGTTTCGTATAAAAATGCGAGCCTATTTATGACGGATCGAAGTTCAGCAATGTGGGTCAAAATTGCTTGTACAAATATTGAACTTACACGTCCTGTCGCCGATGTTCTTCGAAAATAATGGAACAGACGTCTTTGCAATTGAAAAGAGAATCGAGTGAATGCACCGTCATTGCACTCGTATCCACGCTCGATTTCCACGGGTGCAGTGATAAAGCATAGAAGCCTCCGGAACGTAGTTATGCCGAAGATAGACGTCGAGAACAGCAAATAAGATCACGAAGAAAGGACGCGCGGCGCCATTGGAATTTCTCAAGATATCGAAAAACACTTTAGATCCCATATTGGAGAGGCGTTTGGCACGCCGGCCAAAGGGGTTAGCTTTGATATTTCATTTCCATTGACTACATCCGCTATTCTCACCCCGTCGAACTCGCTCTTTCCATCGTTATGAATGTATAATTAAGATCGCCCTTCCCCCTTACCGACCTCTTCGCAGACGTATGTGTCCTTAACGACCGAACGATGCCCTTTAATCTCCTCGATATTTATACAACTTTTTGGTATAGTTTCCTTGTCATTTAGTACCGACTCAACTGCAGATGCTCATGCAATTTTCAATTTTTAACCGACTTCGAAAAAGGAGGAGGTTACTAAAATTTGCATTGCAATTGCATTTGCAATTTGAAAACAAATTTTGCATTCTTTCATTCTTTGCAGTTTTTATTGCAAATAACCAATAAGACCGAAAAACCATCCTATGGTGTTCTAGAAATTCTTCTTAGGCCGCAAATGTTTATGTTACCGATCAAGACCATTTAACGAATCGCTCCCCACCCGAAAAGCCCGTGACTGCTCCGATAACGAAATTAGGATTCTCGCAACGGGGTAATCGTAGTGGCAAAGCGATTTTCATTCCGTCTTCGTGATTATGTCGCGCGTAAGCGACTGTTGACGCAAGAATGCGTCCCGAGCGCCGCGGCTCTTCGGCAACGATTCAATGTAAGAGGCACACCGTTGTCGAACCTGTTTGAACCCTTCGCGTTTGTTGCAGTGCATAGCTAACTACCGAATCCTGGCGCGGGTCTAACCTAAAATTCGTGAGGCTTACCAGAATGCACAAACACATTCGCTTTGGTTGTTTGCTCGGTGTCAACTGTGACAGAGCAAGCCTGTTTGTTCTAACTGAAATCCACGTGGTGGCCTCTCTGCAATACTGGCGCCGGAAGAATACGTTTACAGTCTACAGGCTACATTTACATCGAGCCACTGTCGCGGCTTACATATTCTGACAACTGTTAGAACACCACCCCACTCCGCCCATCCCCATCACCACCCCCTCGAATTATAACGATCCTGCTCTTGACGCAGACTGATCCATCTGGCTGACGTTTTCGGCTGGAGCAGCTCTGTCATCGTTATTATTATCCTTATTACGTTCAGAAATCCGCGCTAGAGTCGTTAGTCACTGAATACATAGATACCTGCACTGTCCTCACTTTTAGTATGTAGTACATATGTTCTTCGAGAAATAACACATCTTCTGTATTTCATATACTTTTTTAGGCTGCTCTTTACTTCACCGGACTCAAAATTTCTGCCTTCCTTCTACGAATTATGATGTATTTGGTATGTAATCCAGTAGATTTGTACCCGGCGCGGATGCAGACCGAAGTTTCGAACCTCTAGGATCAATAGTTGAGGAGTTATGGTCGTTTAAAGTTGAGCATATTTCCAGTTTCTTGACAGGGCGCCGCCATATTGGTTTGTAGTGACGGTCGCACGCCGCTTGCTGAGTTGGTTAGGATTAGGTCGAGGGGCGTGGGGCGGCAAGATAAGCGGCTCGCGGTCGTCACTACAAACCAATATGGCGGCGCCCTTACCTGTCAAAAATGCTCAACTTTAAGCAGGCATAACTCCTGACCCTAATAATGAATATATCAATTCTGGTGCCCTTTATACCTAATGTACATGCAAATTAGCCCAGTATCTAAATAACAACAAACTATTTTACATTTCTAAGTTGGTGATATAGCGATTCCCAAAGTAAGTTCAATTATTTCCTGTCTTCCTTAATTTTTGTATGTCCTTTTAATTTTTGCCGGCCTCCTGTGGGTCGTGAATGGGGATAAAAAAACTGTTTCTTTCGGATTTGCTTCGACTGGAATGTTCTCAACACTAAACCTATCACAGCCTTTCAAACGACCGGTTTAAACAATTTAATCGCTTTTAGTGCTCGGCAGGTTTAGCGTTTAAACATCGCTCGTTTATTTATACAAGTGAATTTTCCATTTTCGAGCGTCGATTTCGTGTTTTTGCCGAGTGTGCGGGAAAATCTTCCTTCGTAGCGATTTTCGCTTCAAGAATAATCCCCCGGATGAAAGCCGTCCCAATTACGTGGCGCGATCCGTATAGTAGGCTAATGACGCCTGGTGTTTGATTGATGAGCGCAAACTGTAGAGAGTCGCGGCATGCATTTTGCTGGTCTCGAAAAGAATTTACTCGATAGCGGTCGGTGGAACACGCGACGCGAATAAACACTGGCGAAATTATTAGTCATCATCGAAGAACGAATCGCGAGCGAGAGGCTTCTGTATACGGATTTCGAAGCGGCCATCACGCCAGAGGAAGATTAACTTACGCGTTTACAGAACTCCCGTTGAAATCGCAGATTATGTGCTTTTACCTGTGGCCCGCGCCCGGCCCGAACAAAAACAGCAAGTTCGCACGCAACGAGGCTCGCCGCGCGTCGGAGTGTGAAATATATTCGCACGAAAAACGAACCGCGCGCTGCGAGCTGTTCGAGCACCGGAAATACCGTTCTTCGCATACGATGGAACACCGGGACACCGTAATACGTTCAAGCAGCCGTCGAAAGAACTTTCAATCCTTGAGAAGCGATTCTGTTCCAGCGATCTATCGAAATTGTTCGAGATCGGCGTGCGATTTTATTTCGGCACACGCGACCAAGAAATTAAGGGGCTATTCGTCGTGTGTCGTTGTTTCAACGATTTCTGGGAGAGAAATTTGAAGCTGTCCGTCGAATATGGAAAATTAGGTCAGTTTTAGCGTAAACTTTACTTTACCGGACTCAATATTAGTACCTTTCTCCTACGAATTATGATGTATTTGGTATGTAATCCAGTAGATTTGTACCTACATACTAGACCATTTAAGTATATTTTAAAGCGTAAAAAGGAGAGTTCAAGCTTTTAACGAATTCTAAATATTTTAATCTGAAGAAAAGTATTTAAAAGTGCTGATTTATGTTTATAAATCAGTTCACCTCATTTTATTTGCACTAGATCACTATATTTTAAGCAGACAGCATAAAATTTAAGAGTAAATGAATAAAATCTTGATCTTTACGAGTCAACGAATAAAATCTTGATTTAAGAGTCAATGAATAAAATCTCGATCTAAGAATTGAAGTACTCCATTTCTAAAAAAAAAACATTACAGACATCGTTACATAGCTCAGAAAAAACAATCTGAGAAATCTGATTGAATAATTGCTCGACGATTAACAAAATAGTGGAAAAAGACTGGAGCCCGAGCGAAGGCTTCTGGCGGTTCTAAACGCATAGTTATTCGAAAGGTGAGGAAACTTTAAATACCAGTTAGGACTTAGAGCCACTTTCTGTTTTGCAGTAGCATTTGGCGAGGACGCCTCGCGGACGTTACAAGTAACTGCAAAAGACTTGGCTAACTTGTTCCCGCGAGCTCGGTAATATGTGCTGCGACTTCATATTGTCGGGCCAGCATCTACGTAGTTGACTGACGAAGAAAAATTTAAACGGAGAATATTAGCTTGCACGGCGGGGAATGGAATTACTTTCGACATTATAACTTTCGAAGAACACGGATAGAACTAGCAACCATTGAACTACGCTTTTAAAAGATAGCTGAAACTCCAAACAATAAACCTGTTAAAGCAGTGCACATTATTTGATGGTCTTGTCCGGAGTACTTAGATATTGATTTACATGATGCTCCGCGCTCCAGCGAACTGTATGTGTACCGTCGTCGAAACTTCGTACACGGTAAATCTTCGGGAAATTCATTGTTTTATCAGAGATTTTTATCAAACATCGCGTTATAAGCTCGGAATATTTCGCTGTGAAAACTTTCTACGAAAAAAAAGTAATAGTCATCCGTCGTAGGGGTGCATCTACACTTCTGGATCGGTGAATATTTGCAAGTAAAACAAACATTTCGAGGTAAACACTTCTCCAAGCGAGCCGAAACTTTTCAGCCGCTGAACCGGCTAATAAGTTTCTACGTTTTCGAGTTCTTGACGGTTCTCACATACGGTGAAATAAATTTATGGAACTACTTCGCGAACCGTGTATACATATATGTATCCGCAGATAATACACAAGTTTAGAATGTGTAACTTTTCTTTGGTGACACACGGTGGGTTTAGTTGAACTTTTAGTTTCATGGTGAACCCCATAATCTAGATTCTCTTGTTTTACGATTATTCCATCCGCCTTTGAGTAACTTCGAAGATAAATAAGCGAGACCAAGTTAAATGTGCTGGCGAATCTCGGATGAAATGCAATACAACAAATTTTCCATATGTAGTCTTTTGACAACAAAATTAATTTTCTTGTATCACCAAATTTTCTCGCGGAAGTTTTAGTAATTTAATTTACTTTCTGATATCGCTGGAAATATAATTAAAGTATTTATGAATTCATTGAAATATTTCCATTTCAATTTTACACACACACCGGGTATTTCAGATACCAAAAAAGTTAGTTTGTTTTTATGTAATTTTCTCTAAAAAGAGATATGCAGGTCACCTTCATTTTTTTTAATGGAATGAGGTATTTTTTAATACATCAATCGATGCAGCTAGACATTCGTTATAAAAAAGTACTAACCTATGTACGTCGAAAAGTTAGTGCATAGTTCAGGAGATATTTCAATTTAAATAACCCTAAAACACCGGTACATACAGTACGACAGTAATGATAAAATTAGTCTATTATTTTCTTGTGTCGTCAAATTTTTTCATTCAGCACACACATATACATTTTCATTAATATTGTACATAGTAATAAGAATTTTCCAAATATAATTATTTGCTGAGGGAGACGTCAAATTTTTCCCACAGCGATGTCCTATTAATTAAATGACTATCTTCTAAATATGAAAAAATGGAGGAAATGTTTGATAAGAACGGATCACTCTGTTATTAACGTTTGGCGATGATGAGAGTATCGATAAAAATACTAGTAAAAGAAGTTTATTCGTTCCAATAGCTGGGCGCTCCACCAGCGGCCAGCATGCAATATGAACGACGCATAGGGGTACTTTTAAAGAGCTAAAAAATTAGCTTTTTATATGGAAGTGGAGACGTGACCCTTAATGCAATGGGGTGGGACGATAAAGTGTTATAAGCTTAACTTTCTTAGTAGGACACATCAATCGAAGATGGTGGTAATAAAAGGATACGAGTATATGCTTTTAACGTCATTCTTTACCACTTTACAGCATATATTGCTCGTATCTCGCGTAAGTATCGTAAAACAAAGCACAACGAATGAGGAAACTCGGAACTTCTTGATACCCACTGAATTTCACTTTGGAGAATGTTTCCTTGTTTTCGTGCGACATCCACAGGCTCCTCCTCGACCCTTTCGAATTTTCAACTCGTCAGTTTCGGCCGTAATCATCTTGGAATTCACTCCAATTGAAGAGGCACAAGTATTGTATTCTAGATTGTGCACAATTTTGATGTATTCGTGAGAAAAGTGTGTAGGGGTAAAATTTCAAGCGGTGAGAAGGATTCCAGAATTTATTATTTTCATCTTATCGAAATTATAGAACCAATGAAATTTCTACTTGGCTTGTGCCTCCATGAAAAAAATTAGTGACTAGACTGTGGATCTTTAGCATATTTCACCTTCTTATCACAAATTCGCGAAATCCACAATCTATTAATCACGTTTCTATTTTATTCCCAACCCCCTTGCAACACGTACGAGATAAATAAAACTACCGTTTTCTCGCTCGACAACGTAGTCTCGGTTACATTTTGCAAAGTATCTTTTCAAGACTCGACGATCTCATTTTTCATGCATCAGGAGATGAAAAGTTGCACGAAGTTCTTTAAAAACTGGGTCAGAATTCGAATCCGGAAATAAATTTCGTTTCGTTTCGATTTTCAGAAAATAATCTATGTGAATTGAGTGGGGAGACTCGTAGTCTATGTATTTAAATGGAAGCATTGAAAATATGTTTAACTAATATTTACGAAATGATTGCCGAGGAAGTCCACGTTGCTCTACTTCATTTAAAATTCATCGGAGGCAACTTGACTTAGGCTCGCAGTGGAACATCTCAATTTCAAATCCGCCATGGAGTACACAACGCTATAAATCATTGTGTCACGTTGGAGAGAAGTATACGTTATTCACAAAATGAACATTCAACTTTCGTGCGAACTCTACATTCCAGTTTGGTGCTCAATATCAATTTCGTCTTGCTGCTATCATTTTTTGTTGGTGCAACAGGACTATTGCTTCCGAACGTACATACATGAACAAATCGATAGTTTCCTCTTTCACTATTAACAATATTTGGCAGCTCCTGAAAATGTGAAGCAATTGACAGCAATTTTACATTTTTGAAGATGAAATTTACAAATCTAATTATTTATTTGACCTCGCGCGTATCGATTTTGTATCATTGTGCCAATTTGATATTTTTATTAAGGAACGAATCAAGAGAAATCTCTCTCAGTTGCGATTTACTGGCAAAATAATGAAAAATCGCAGGAAGATCTTTTCAGTAGTTCTCTCTGAGGGTTCAATTCTCTTGTACACTACTACATATTTGTGCAATTCACCAATTACACAAACGAGAAATGTTATCCACTTTTTGTTATAAATTGCGAAAACCATTTCCACCTGTATAAGTCTCGCTTCTGGAGGTTCGGTAATTCGGTTGAGCTTAACTAGAAAAAGCTTGACATCGCAGAGGTCCAAAGTGTAGCGCCGCGCCTCGCCGGTTGTGCAAAGTTTGAACTGTCATTGGCTGGTTTCGCAAGTTCGAAGGGATGGTATCGCAAACGAGGCGGCGCGACGATAGGAACTGCAGAACTCGAAACGTTCGTCCACCACTAATCACATAACAGTTTTAGCGATGAGCCGCGTCGAGACACAAAGTGACTATTAAACAGAAAAGAACATGAAAGACTGGGCGGAGGTGATGGGAGAGGGAGCCAGCGACGGAACAAAGTCGAGACAGAGGTAGGAGAGTGTGAAGTAGACGCTTTTCAATTCGCGCGGACACGTGACGTTACACTTCCGCATAGCGCACAAGTGCTTCTTCCTCCCGCACCCGGTTTTCTCCCTTCGCTCGGCGAGAACAGGGGATGAAAAAACGGCTTTCATGGCTATCCTATAAAGGGTGGTTCGCCAGAAACGCAACATCGAAATAATTATTTGAAATTTTACTCGGTTGACAAGTTGTTCCACGTCCATCCACTAAAACACCCTCGCACAAATTTTATTTGGAACACTATAAAGGGTGGTATATATACATTTTACTCATTTTATTCAATTTTACTCAAATTGTCCCACTTTAAAAGGCTAAAGTATCTTTTCACAATTTTTAATTGGTATACTGTGCACTTGGAGTGACTCCAAATTGTAAAAACTTGTTCATTAAGAATAGTGGATGACTAAACCGCGTGGCTATCTTATGAAGAATGGTATATTCGTCATTTCATTCAATTTTACTCAAAAGTTGTTCCACTTTTAAACGCTTACGTATCTTTTCACCATTCTGTGTGTTTGCATATATATACATAGAGAGAGAGAGAGAGAGAGAGAGAGAGAGAGAGAGAGAGAGAGAGAGAGAGAGAGAGAGAGAGAGATACGTTTCTGATCCACAGGATGCATACGCACCAGCAGTCAGCGTGGTGTTGTCATGGTAACAACACTGGTACACGCGTGGCATCAACCACAAAAGCAAAGGCGTGACAAACAGGGAACAGAATAGACAATGACGATGTTCCTCTCGACAGGACTCTTAGTGGCAGCTAGATACTTCGAACCGTGATCGTTTGTGCTTGTAACACCATCCGCTCTCGTGCTTGGAGTTCATCCAAGTTTCGCCTTTCCTATGCCACGCATCTTTTCCTCTTTGACAAGCGTCTCGCTCACGCGCCTTCCACTACTTCGGATATAGCAATTGGCGGCCGAATAGCTCGCTGCATCCTGCTGCACCGCGATGCAACCTCGACGAAAATTCGGCTATTGTTTCCGCGCAACTGTGGATCGGCTAACCTGTCCAGTGAACGAACATGATCCCTATTAAACGAGAAAATAACATTTACGATGCCCTCTTCGTGGTCAGACTTATGCTGTAATTCTACTGCAAGTACTGCATTGTCCTGCATGTCAGAAATTTCTTTTTACAAATACAAGATGTCGAAACTGTTCACGATGATGCTGAAAAATGTTTCACTCACTATTGCTATCAAAATATCTTCTGAACTAATTATTTTAGGGAATAACGAGGAGGAGTAGTGCATTCAAAAATATATGATTGCATTTAGAAATTAAAGTTGACTTTTTCACGTGATCTCTACGCTTCCGCATACCGTTCAACTTTTGTCTAATTCAATCGAATTTTAGACTAATTGAAGTCTATAGCTACAGTATTTATAATGGACAGGCGGATTGATAATTTGCGAGGAAAATTCGAACCGGACTCAGAGCCATTGTGTTTATCGGTTAAAACCATTCTCTAGCATGCCTTGGAACTCGTCCAACTTTCACACCCCTTGACAGTTCTCTGTCCTTTGATCCCGATCCCGATAGCTATAGCGTTCGAACCTCTTAGACTCACGTGCCACGAGTGCTATCTAAACTGCATTGTCGACGATAATAATATATTTTTCTCTGTATTTGACTGGACAATCTTTCACTGTTCATCGTTCTGTCGTACGTCAACGTTTCAGACGAGTATGTGGTATTTACATATATTGGATTGTAAAGCTTGAATATTGTTTAATATACTATAATATAATATAATATACTAGAATATAATACATATAGTTGAATATAATATACTAGAATATAGTACACTATCTTTCTATTATATAAAATTGTTTTGTGGTTTCTGAAGACCAAAAACGCCGAGCGGGTTGCCTTCTGAAGGGGAACTGAAAATTGAGCGCCGTGACAGTGTGTATTTTTCAGAGAGAGAGAGAGCGGGAGAGAGCGGGAGAGAGCGGAAGAGAGCGGAAAGGAGAGACAGTGAGAGAGAGCAAAAAGGCATCGCAAGTAAACACTGCTTGTATATACTGTACACCGTCCATTAAACCAGGCTTGGGCGATTGGTACTCCGAGAGTCGATGACGTAGAATCGGCTGGAGCAGGTCCGGACAGGCCTCGCGCTAGCCGGTCGGGTGGGTCTAGCTGAGACTACGTCATCGCCTCTCACGGCATCATTTGACTAGGTCCGAATTGACAATACCAAAAAAAGTTTACATTCATCCTGTTGTTTTTATTTCATTACTCTCATTCCTTTTTATTTTTCTTTTGATAATTTTATTCCAGAATTCGTAATTCCATCATCCCATGTGCATGAGCAGCGAAACCGCGAGCCGCTGCGGGGGTTGGCGAGCGGAGCGAGCAGGGGACGGAGCCCCCTAGTAATACATATAATATATTAAAATATAGTTCAATACATATATCAGGATATAATATACAGAAATATAGTTTAATATACTAGATATACAATGCACAATACGCGAAAATACAGTTTAATATAACGGACTATACATATATGTATATAAAGCGTACTACTTATTATAATAAAATATAATATAATATACATACTAAGACATACGCTACCATCCAAATTAATGCCTCAGCCAATATCCATAGATAACATAAGCGCGAAATAAAGTATTAACGTGTTTTTATTTTAAACACACACACAGACACACACACACATACACTGACGTGTAAAATAATATATCAACGTGATTTATTTTAAACATACATTGATGTGTAAAATAAAATGTTATTGCGCTTTATTTCATACACAGAATACGACACACAAAATGTGTTTAATACGTACAATAATATATGAAATAATGCATGCATGGTTTTAATTCACAACACGATTCGTCTGAATTTTGTCAAATAATTCGTTCGAGATCTGGACGTGCTCTCGTCAAAGCTTCCTAATTTTATTGGCGTCAGTTTTTGCAAGGCGTTGCGCGCATATAATCCTCGACGTAAGCCGTGTACGGCCGCACATTTTATAATATGAAATATTTATTATCCACGGGATTTATCGTACGCCGATGCTAATTCAATCTGCACTTGCCCGTTGAGTTAAAGCTTAAATCGCTTTCCCGTGGAATCTATCGGTGATCATCATATATTTCTACCGATTATCGCGTAATAATTAATAGCGCGATTTCCACTCGGCTGCCGTAGTACTCGCGCGATATCGAGAAAGTGAAAAATGGATGGCCCGATAACATCGGCATACTCTCTCGTCATTTATCTTCCTGTTCATTTATTCGGTGTCGTTAAAGGTGGTCGACTTTAAGCCAGTATTAATCGGACTCTCGCCGCGCTAAAGATCCCGAAGGCTTTTAAAAACATCATAAACTGATACCGGGATCTGAAATCTCGTTTCCGAATTCTACGCTTGCTTCATTACTAGACTGCGGATTTTCTGCATTTATAACAAAAATTGGCACGTACAATTTAAAGCAGTGGACATATTTAAAATATTTAAGAACATCGACACATATTGGTTAAATACGTTTTGTACTTACTTTTCTCTATTCTAAAGTAAATGTTTATAATGAAAATCATTCCATTTTCGAAATTGTATATCTTCTATAAAATACTATTTTCTTTAAGCAAAATATAATCTAAAATATTCAATGGTATTTGTTTCGCCAAATAATGCCCACCTCTGCTGTACAGTCTTTTGAAACAACTGTTTAAGCATTTACGGTAAATTTCCTGCCGCATAGAATACAAATATTATACAACATTTTCTACTGTATTTATTTTTCATGACACGTACCTGATCAAAAAATGATCAAAGCCCATACGTGTCCGCCATGTTCCATAGATTTCGAAAAAGAACAAAGATTTTACACATTTCATCGGCGTTCATATATTTCCCGATAATTCGTTAAGTTAACATTGGACAGATTACACATTTGTAACGAAATCATGAAATACCGTACAGTCAAGAAGTTATTAAATTACAGGGAATTCGTTGTCGAGAGTGTTACCGTGGTTGTTATAATAATAACTTTAATTCATTTCAATATACCCACACGGTAAATGTTTATGGTTTCCATGTGTCGTCTGTTCTCAGTTTATTGATATTCCCAGGTAAACAAACATCAAACCATCGCTCCCACAGTGAGTCTAATTTTAATGTACAATTACACGCGCGCAAACACTGCCAATCCGAACAGTTAATTAAATATGAAAATATGGTAAATATTACGTGAAAAGTGAGACAGTCTGTTGAAAATTCCATTACAATTAACACGTTGCAAAGGAATATTATTAAATCGTTCTGTTGTGAATATTTATACATATAATGCTTGTTACTACCTCGATCATTTACAAAATAGCAACAATTTGAATTCAGATTCTGTCATTCAACGATTATTTAAATTGTAAAGACGTTTTCATACGAATTTATTGAATGAATTTATTAATTGGGACGCAGAGTCCAATATTTTGGCATGGTTGGAATAAATGCAGCTTTGTCGTTTTTATAAAACCATAACAGACACCATTCTTTTCTAATTGTAGGAAAGAATGTGTATATAATTGATTAATAAAGATGTATTATTTAAAATGTATCAACATTCTTAACCCCTTGCCCTACAATATCGAGTCAGTCTGATGACGAAGATTCTGAACAGAGTCTAACAAATATGTATGTTATTTAAACGGAAATAAAGTTTCTTTTTGGTTTTGTTAATCTGCAGCTATTGAAGAACATACAAGCATACAGTAGATATAAATTTTCTCCTGTTTTAGGAAATTACGATCTACACACAAAAAAAAGTTCCAATCACTGAAATCGTAAAATAAATCGTAGGGCAAGGGGTTAGGTAATCATTTGATATAGTTTCACGAAGAATATTTTCTAAAACTAGCACTGAAACTTTCGGTGTGAAAAATGGAATTCGGAAGAATTCTGGCGGCTATAGGCCGTTAATTCCGTGTTTCGACAATAATTTGGCGGAGCGAAGCTGACGGATTATATATCCTGCGTGCACTTTATTATTAAAGGAGCTGATCCATTTATGTTTCTCCGTGGAGTAACGTTTATCGGGAAATAAGTGAAGATGGAGAATTGCCGGAGGGTGTGGTAGAGGAGCACCCCTAAACGAAGTAAATTGCTGAGGTGGAAGAAAAAGGAGAAGAGGAATGCCATTACACCGGCCGCGGAGTAGAACTCGGTGCCCTATGTGGAGTAGGAAGGAAACAAGGCGACGCGACGCGACGCTCGAGGACTAGAAAAGAACGAGGAAGAAAGCGAACCCCTAATAACGCTTATTTATTCATGCTTATAGCCCCGGTTCCCGGTTTCGCTGCTCGAGGATTTTCATAATAACAGATTTGTTCTACTCCCCATACGTACTTGCCGCAGACATTATTAGGCGGGGCGTGTGCTAACATTCTGACGTAACGCTCATGCAAATTTCGAAAATCCTTGCCCAGTTCCTCGAAAACTGCGGAATTACCAGCGGCGTTCCAATGCTTCCGCTACACCTTTCCTAGATCAACCGATCTCGTGATACCTTCTTACGAACTCGTTTCTACGCTCGCCGCGCCGTTTCTTTCGTTCACACTAGAACCGCCGCGCCGAGCCCTAGACGCACTCGAGCCCTAACGCACGTCAATCTTGTTGCACAGTTTGTCAGCTTTAATTTGGATAGATCACCTACGATCTGCAGGTTCTCCGCGGGTACAAATCTACTGGATTACATACTAAATACATCATAATTTGTAGAAAAAAGGCACAAATTGAGCAAATTGAGGCGACGTCCTCTCGTAAGGAATTTTTAATTAAACTTCTCCATATCTAATCACGCGTAACATAAGAGACGTACGAAGTCTGAATAAATCCAACTTGGTCAGTATTATAAAATAACATAAATTCGTTACGTTCAGTGCTGGGGAGCTCTAATATAAAAATATAAAACAGAAACAGGTGAAGTATTATTCTAAAATGTTTCCAAACAGCGTGCGAAGAATAAATGCGACTTTATTGGGGAAATTTAACGAACGGAAAAAGTAGATTCTTTAATTATTACGTTATGAATTTAAATAACAACGCGCATCAAATTAATTCGACCTTCTTTATGCGAAATACGAGGTCGCACATGTGTGACGCTGATAGCGATTGCGTTAATATTTTGTAAATTAAATTGGGTCAACGTCGAAATCCAATTAGAGGCGAATTCTTATGCGTAACTGGATCGCAGTAAAAATAATTTATATAATAACAGATATTTCGTCGGACGGACAGTCCACACGGTCATCGTGTCTATACATGATTTACGTCTGTGTTAACCCTGAATGACGATTGTTGGGTCCGATTTGACCCAGCTCGAAACTTCATCCGACTTCTTGAACATTGAGGACTGATTACAAATTAATTTTTCGGATAAACTTCCGAGAAGGACATGCCTCCGATTTTTTTTATACTCTGGATTCTTACATATTTTGACATGCTGATTACGAATATGATAGTGAAAAATGGCGCAAATTTTATTTTCATAGCGAAAACCATGAAAAAACCATAAAATCATAGTTTTTTCCATTTATTTCCGTAAATAATGGTAATTTTGAAAAATACTTCAAATAAAAGTTGTAAATGACAATGCTCTATTAGTGCAATTTTTATTGCAATATGCGCTTGGATAAAGAAATTTATCAATTCATTTTCCATATAAGCAACGTCATAATTTTAATAATTATAAAATTAAAAATGTAAGACCGGTCGGTAATGGTAAGTTTAGTGTGTGTTAAACAAAATTTTAAAAAACCATCCAAGTAAATGTGAATAAAATCTGTAAAATCAATTTTTCGAATCCTACTATTTAATGCACTCTTTTAACAATAAATGAGCAATATAATAATACTGAAATTGTGGTACATATCAGCAGACCCGCTTTTTGTTTTTCGGTTTCCGCTCTAATAAACGCTGTTAATTAGCCTGAGTTCAGCGAAAAAACCGGTGACCAGAGAGAGAGAGAGAGAGAGAGAGAGAGAGAGAGAGAGAGAGAGAGAGAGAGAGAGAGAGAGAGAGAGAGAGAGAGAGAACAGTCCAAACAGTCGCCAACAAATTCAATCGACGCCTCGCGAGGATACAGTTGATTATAACTGGACCACTGGGGAAAAAAGTAGCCGGCAACAATATTGTTGTCGGTTTTCAACCATCGGCACGTTTCCCCTTAACTTACGGGGCGAGTTCTCGCAGCGCGGCGCGGCGGCGGCGGCCATGTTCACTGTACCGCGTCCTTGTTTCTTACATTGTAATTCCACGTGAGAAGAATTCCCAGTAACACCGGGCAGAAATGGGATATTCAAGTCAGCCATTCGGTGCCCCGCTCTTTTCGCCTTTCCGAAATTGTCTTGAAGGGTCGAGAAGTGCCGGAAGTTTTTCCTTTAACGTCATTACTCTGTTTTGTACGGCTGCGATACGGAGGAACGACTTCAATCCGGTATTCTAGTCGAGAAACTTCAAATCTTGCTACAGCTCCTGTCAAAATATCCAGTGCTAATGATTCTCTTTCCATCTACAACGTTCTTTCCATCTACAGTGTTCTCTTAAAAATGTGAAAGACCTTCATATGTCCTCTAACCGTCCAGAAAGAAACATTAAGGGATGAAATGAATTTTTATTTTGTTCCAGCCTCCCACGATTAATGTAGAACATTTTTAGGACTGTTTCGAATCCTGATTGAGAAAATAGTACAGAATTGTAATTTTACTTGGAGATAGAATGTGCAGATTTGAGCGCCCTCGAGCACAGATAAGGCCGTGATTATGGACTATATTTATAATAGTTGGCGAACCATCCAATTCTGTACTGGAATGAACGAATAGGTATCGGTTGGGGTCTCGCAATCGGCGCAGGTGTGCTTTAGAATCGCGACTCGCGCGAGAAACCTGGCACTTTGCAATAATACGCGGGATTCAATTGGTAACTCTAAGAGCAGATCGTATCTGGAATTCTGGAACACAGTGGCTTATAACGACAGGCTCGGTTTCAAGTTCATGTCACCGTAATCTCTCTCCTCGTTCCCGCGTGGAAACTATTCCGAACATGTGAACGACACTTGACACACGCGGTGTACAATGAACACCCCATAGAAAAGCTGGCGCAAGGCACAATTCACGGATTCGTAATTGGTTCGTGACAGAAATCCACATCTTATTAGAGAAAGTAATACTCAATGGCCGGACAAAATAAATGTTTCGGCAGGCATTTTAGGAAATGCGATTATAGGTCCTCTGTTTTTCCAAGAGAAATATGAATGGCTATCTGTATTTCTTAAATACATATCTCTTAAAATATCTCCGAAACTAGTGCGCGGATAAAAAAAAGTATCCTACGAAAATTTTTGGTCTTTTTACATAGAATTTAATCTCATAATAAAAAATATAGGTTTTCATTTGAAAAAACAAAGTTGACCTTCTAATCACCTTGAAAACGCCACCCAAATAAGAAACTGATACTGCCCCCTCTTTTCCCCTCGAAATCCTTGGGCACATGTTTTACACTTTTTTAATATCTTTCATAATTTTTGAGATATTCGGCTGGAAAGTTTTCAAATAAACACCCTGTATAATAAATGACGTATGAACTCGGTAATTGTGTTCCCAAAAAGCACGAAAATTCGTATAAAATGATTTTTCCAACGAAATATCAGGCTAACCGATCAACTATTCGCAACCCGTGCGATAAAGAATGAAATTAAAGACTCCGTTTTTGGAAACAGAACGTGTACACTGTTTGAATCACTTTATCGAAAACGCGTAGTTTATCTGGCGGCATGTGCGAATCAAAACAACTCGTACAATGGTCAGCAAAATTCTTCCTATACAAGGATAGCGTTGATTCAATTTTTACGCGATATTGTTACACCTAACTACCGCTCGATTCTTCTACGAAATTCGGTAACGACTCCGTGCGATTACTGGATGATCGGTTTAATTCGATAAACTTCAGTTTCGTGCAGGAATATTTTCGTGTACGACTGTACGTTGACAAATATCAAACCAAAGTGAATAACTGTTTTTTGTCTGTGATATCACGTCATGATTTTCATCCGAACACTAAAATTATCTATGTTACAAAATTACCATTTCCTACCTGAATTGCAAGAAACTGGAGTGGTACAGGAATTTATTTTCTTTCATACGGGTTCAATAGAGAGAGAGAGAGAGAGAGAGAGAGAGAGAGAGAGAGAGAGAGAGATTGAACATAGTACATATTTTAAATATTTCAAAGTTTTCACTGTTTCAAATTGCACCTATTCATTTTTCATAAATTCTTAAGAGTCCCTGTCTTTTTTTACGTTTCTGACCTTAAATGACCTCGAACGACCTCGAATGACGATATCGTTGAATTTGTCTCGCGAGGAGCTACAACCGTAGGACTTCAGAAATATGTGGTTTCATTGAAAAGAAATAGGTTGACCTTCGAATCTCCTAAGAACCTCCACCTGAAAAAAGGTGATGTACCGCACACAATGGGCCCCTCGAAACCAAACAACTTTTGTTTGAAACATTTCTTCTTATCTCAAAAAATGTAGAGGTCAGTTCTTCAGGTGACTTATCCATTTTTCAAAACTGCACGTAGCCAGTGTCGATACTTGTAGTACTACTCGATTAGAGTCTGTCGGTCCTACAATTTTGAGGCAGCCTGTAGGTGTACCAGGTTCCTTTAGCAGTATTGAACCTGGCAGTGGTAGGTCGCCACCGACGTGAACAGGATTGTTCACGTTTACTAGTAAGTTGAGGATGCTCGAGAGCGGCTAACCGCTGTCACGTTCTTGAAATTCCATCACGACAACGTAGGTTTAACCACGTCGCGTACCACTTGCGCGAATTCGACCTTAAAAACAGTGAGGGATTGCGAGTGCTCGCGCTGTTTACATGTGTATCGTCTTTAAGCGAAATCTGTGCTCGGTGCCTTGCTGACTAGCACCGTCATACACAGCCCGATAAAAACTCGGCTTTAGAACTTTCAGGGCAGATAGCACACGGCGGGGCATGGCGTAAATTATGTTTAACACGTCCACCGCAGAACCAGCAGTCATGCAAATCCTACACAGTGTGTATTTAGCGAAACAAGCGGCTGAAAAATTAAAGAAAATTCAGTAATCCACCGCAAGTATGTTATAATCCAGCAAATGGTATGGCACAAGTAAATAAAATTATTCGAAGAGCTAATACATATACAGGGTGGACATATACAGCTTCCGGATGATTGTACGAAATTTTTTGTCAAATCTATTTATCAGAGTTATTGAGGTCACCTTCAACTTTTCCAGATGAATTCGGTAAATTTGAATCTGAAAAGTAAAAGGTAAATGATATTTTGAAAATGTTTCTTTGGCTTATATGAAGTTGAAACAAGTAGTAGAAGTATCCCCTAAAAGATGGGCGTAGAAAAGTTGTGGGCTGCTCTTTATTTTACCGCACTCAAAATTTGTGTACCCGGCGCGGATGCAGATCGAAGTTTCGAACATCTAGGTTCAATAGTTGAGAAGTTATGGTCGCTTAAAGTTAAGCATATTTCCAGTTGCTTACTGATTTAGTTAGGACTAGGTCGAGAGGATGCGGGGGGCGGCAAGGTGACCGGCTCGCGGTCGTCACTACAAACCAATATGGCGGTGCCCTTACCTGTCAAAAATGCTCAACATTAAGCGACCATAACTCCTCAACTATTGATCCTAGAGAATCGAAACTTCGACCTGCGTAATTCGTAGGAGAAAGGTACTAATTTTGAGTCCGGCAAACTTCACTTGGGTAAAGTTTACCCAAGTGGTGGATTTACCTATAAGAAACTGAAGGTGACCTTTTGATAACTCTGGAAGAAAAGAGTTGACGAAAAATTTGGTGCACTTGGTACATTTGGTATAATTATCCGATACGAATATTTCCTAATTTTCTAGCATTGGCCAACGCCAATAAAATTGCTCCGCGGCTCCCAGGTTAACAGCACGGATGAAGTTATTGTTTATCTGCTAATTAGGTGTATATTGTTCTCGGAGACGCTTGGCAAAGCCATTTCGGAAAGCGTGCAATCGAGCGTTCGAGCGTTCAAGCGTTTTGGGATTCCTATTTCCGCGGTAGCTCGGTTCTCTCGCCTCCGTTTCTTATTTCTCGCGCGGCCCCTCGAACACATACCGTCCAATTTGCGGTTACCATAGGTAGAAACGATAACAAGATAAACCGTTCATGAATCATGGCGGACTACTTCTGTCATCGCTTCAACAAAATGTATTTTCGCCGGTGTGGAAGAAGATCTCCCGGAATTGGATAATTTTTCAGCCGGTTACGGGTGGTATTTTAAAACCGGAGGATTGCGCAATATTCAGTGAGAGACGACACGGAGGAGAAAACCGTGAAGCCGTCCAAGTGCGAGGAAGAAGAAGAAGAATAGGTTGGAAGTCAGGCGGGATGGATATCCAAGAATCTAGTCAACTGAAGCGTAACCAAATCTACTGCCCTATTTACTCGCCTTTCCAAGGACCGTTCTCTCAACATTTCTTCTTGTTCATACTCCTCGACGCCGCGCCGCGCCGCGCCGCGCCGCGCCGCCGCATTGTGACACGCTCTAGAACTGTTTAAACATCGTTTTATACGTCGACGTCGACTCCTTACTGGAAACCAGTTTTTTCATTTTACACAACTGAATTGGTAATTTTATCTTGAAATTTTTCCGCGGTAAGAGATTTTATAGACCCTCTCAGGACGGATCGTCGACCCACAAGAGTCGACATTCGGTCGAATGATGTAACTGTACTTTTGTAATTTTGTAATTTCGTAACTGTGATTGCATGTAAATTACATGGCGTGGGGGAACAGCATCGTGAAAGGGGAAGGGCAGAGTGGAAGACTGGTCACTATCTGGTTTAGACTACACTATAGCTTCGTGACGTCATTCAGCTTCTGACCAGAGCAGCGTTTCCCAACGAGATACGAGGGATCTTTTGCTGCAAAGAACAATCCAATATCGTTTATAATAACATCAGAATATTTGTTTAAAGTTTCTCAAAAACTGTGCATGGGGGTGAAAAATTAAGGGCAGGTTTGGAATCAGCGCAGAAAAACTCTATAAGAATCATCCAACAGTAATCGTTGAACAAATTTAGTGTTGGACAGTGTAAATCGAATCGGGAACTTTTCTCCGCGTAACATTTAGTTTATTTTCTCGTCTCCTTGTTATAATAAATGGAAGCTTATGCCACACATTTTGTTGTTTATCATTCTTCAGTAAGCCCCTTTTCATTTGTCATCAGTTTTAACACTATAAAGTAACATTTTATACTTCTAAATTGTGAATGGTTTCTCTAAAATCCGTATCAATGCCTCCGATCGGAAACATTATGCCACGGGTTGTATATGTATGGTGACGTTTCGAAAAATGGGGAAAGTTCGTTGACAACGGGGGACCCTGTTAAGCGTTACAGGGGAATCAGTGTCGCCAACATGTCCCATTTGACCAAGTCAAACAATTACGTCGATTACGTAATTCGTTGAAGTAGCGAATGCCAGTTACGGTGCCGCAGAGAGAGGTCGAACGTTGGGGAAGTTTGTCGAACGTTAGGACTTAGTCGGAAGTTGGCTCGACAACGAGCATCTAGTTAAAAGCATCAGAATACGCGTTCCAGGCTTCCAACATTCGGGACGCAAAGATAGTTAATTAGGCGGTATTGTTGTCGGTGCTAATAAACGGATGCGTTGACATTAATACAATATACAGACGCAGCGCGGGATTAGAGGGTTGGGAAGGTAGGATAACTAACGGTATGGCTGAATTATGCATTAATGGATAGTGATGTTGCGGCTAATCCCGATTCATTCGATTATTTGTGAGACCGTAACCACTGGCACGGATACACGGCGATTCGAAGGGACTGTTTCCCGAAGATTTCCGTTTCCTCTTTCTTTTCGAAAATCACTGATTTTTCTTTTCATTTTTTTAACTGTGCGCGCGGCGCCCTCTTTGAAAAATCGGAAGAAATTATATGTTAACCATAACGAGATGCTGAAACCGTAAAAAAATGTTTCCATTTTGTAAAATTCGGTTTCGAAGCTAAAAATTCTGAAAAAATTCGTAGACGCGCATTCTGGTAGCTAAAATATGCCTGATTTCTGTCCGCATTTTCAGTTGAAACAGATAAGAGAAATTACGGAAAAATATTTTATTAATATAAATAATTTTAAGTGACAGGTAAATGCAATTTTTAGATAGATTCAAAGTATCTTGCGATTTTTTCGTTTCAGAACAAGGACAGAATACGAACAAGAAGAAGACCACGTTTTCGAGACTGCTTCGAGGATTGAAAACGCATCGGAAAGAAAAACAAGGCCAGACTCAAGGCTCCCCAAGACACGGCCGTGCCAGGATGGGGGTGCCACAAAGAGTAAGTTTTCAAGTATGTTTATCAATTTATATTCACACTACTTCTCTAGCATAAGTACTTTCGTTTTTATCATCGAGACTTTGTAAGAAAATGCTTAGAGATCGAACATACAGGCTGAATGCTCCAAATCAAATGATCTTTGGACTGCAAATCTTCCTGCAAAATAAAATATGTATACATTAAATGTATATGTAATGTATACATTAAATCTCGAAACTACGGGATCCAAATAAAATAAAATTTAAAAATAGAATGTATGTCGACATTCTTGTAATCGTTTTACTATTTTCTATTGCACTTATTCATTTTTGGGATGATTGCATAAACACGATTAATTAAAGAAATTTAAACGAAGAACTCACAAAAGAAAGAAAGAAATATATTTTGATCCGCCTGCAGTTAGTTGCAATTGAGACAGAGAGAAAATGTTAGTGATTACTGGACTGGAGATCTTTATGCATTGAGTAGATGAAATTCAAAATTGTATAGGAAGATTATAAAAATAAAGATCCGCAGTCTAGTGATACATAACGCATAAATGATCATTGAAAGAATTGGCAATTTCGAGAAAGAATACATTTTCACTCTGAAAATTAGGTCTAACGTGGAACAAGTATATATTGTATAGTATAGAGATGCGGGGGTACATAGATGTATATAGGATCTGTATCACTATATGTACCATGAATACTGTCGCCATGACTGCCGCGACCATTGTATGAATTCGCTCTGTGACCACAGTCAGAACTGCGTTTCGCTGTCTAGCAGGACATCCTGTGTCTGTAATGGAAGGCAACCGACGAGTTCTCGGAGGATACGAGAGCTGGACCACGATTCCACTGGAATAGAATATCGCGAACTGTCGACATACGTCTATCTCTTGTCGACGGCATTTACCGCACATTGCCATTTGTCTTGTTTTGGCTTCACCGCTGCCAGTAATACCATAACGTTCGCGCGAATCTAACGACAGAATTGCACGTTTACTTTCTATAAACACCGAGCTGGCACGTTTACCAAGAATTGCTGCACTAACGCGATTCTAGTCGATCCAACAAGTAATCCGTCGATATTTAAGCGACACAAGTATCACGCCGCCCATCTTCGCCCTACATTTTAAATCAACAAATTATATTTATATTAAATTTATTTATAATTATACACGGTTACCCTCTTTCTGTAAATATTAGCAGAGTGGGGACACAAGTCTGAATCTAGCAGTCATGCATGACTGAAAAATTGAGAAATTCCGAGCATTAAAATAGTCTAATATGTAATATGTTTTGTCTTATAAAAATAACGCGAGTTTTATCGTAACGTATACTTGAATGATTGTCTTTATAATTTGGATGATCGTGAAATAGAAAATGTGAAACTGCTCATTTGACCTGATAGGTTTAATGTTAAATTAAATTCGGAAGAGGTAGTTTGCTATTTCGGTTGAAAATTTATTTCTCGACTACAGTCTCATATTTCACTGGTTCACTTCCATTTGGATAGCAGACCCGACGAAATCACTGATTTTTAGCGACCTCGGTATTTCAGGACGCGCGACATGGGCAACCCCATATAGTAATTGGTCCTACTTCTACACCTCGTTTTGTAGTATTGGTAATTAATATCGTCTGTAAGCGTAAGTGCGGTGGCCGGCACCGCTATGTATTTCGCGGAAAGCAATTCGCTCGAGTGCAATTTATCGGGCTCCTTTTAACACAACCTCAGCAATTCTAATTCTTGTTATACGCGCACATCCCCTTATTTATGTCCACCTTTATTTATTTTTTCCTTTTTCGATTCCCGATCCGGCAAACCGCGGGAAAAATCTATGCTGAACATAAATGAGGTTACTTTACATAGCCGATGCAGTAAGTATCGAAACAACGAGGCATTTCAAAGAATTTACGGTGGCAGTTAAGCGAATGTACGATAGTTCAGGGTTAACTAGCTCTACATCTCTTCTTCTCATCGGGGGTGAAATAGGTGGAGAACCTGCGAAATTCTACGACCCCTTATTCGGTTTCTCCTTCGAAACGCTCTTTACGCGGTCCGCATATTAGTGGGAGTCACTGTATATGTCATACATACATATATTCTCATTTAGGGGTGAAATCATTTTAATAAGCTGCATATGTTGATACTATCGAATATTTGTAATGTGTTTGCTTCCTTTTGAGTTGTACTCACCGACTTTTATCATGGATTCATCAAATCATATCTCACTTTAGAAAATAATGAAAGTCAGAACAATGAAGATACTATAATAATTTTGCCACCGCTTCAGTGCATCGGTGAGAGCTGCACTTCCTCTCCGAGTTGCGCGGCGTCGCGACGTTCTGCTGTGACTCGTGCTGAGGTAAACGCTGGTCCTTGATTATGTGCTGGAGAAAGAGCACGACCGATTGGAAAAACGGCAGTATAAACGGTTTTTCTGCGGGAGAACGGACAGCCAGAATGTGCTGCGCGGATAAGCAATTTCCGTGGAGGTTCGGGGCAAAACCGAACTTCCAATTCTTGGTGGTTCCGGCCACTTTTCCGTAGAAGTTTATGGAATGCTTTTAATGAACTTGTTCGGAACCTTCAATTCGCTCGAACTCGGACATATTGGAGAATACGAACCGGAATTTGCAATTATATCAACCGGAGAATATCCCTCCTTTCCCTTCAAGAATTAACAATTACGTTAATAAATTTATACGCATTTGTGGAAGGTAAAAATTAATAGAAAAGTGAATAAATATGAAAATAAAGACACACAAGAATTTTTGTCTTAGACGTTTTTTATAGGAAAACCAAGCATTAATTACCACAAGTGAGAAAAATCGATTTTACGCAGAAAGAATTAATGCTAGAAGTCCTGAATAAGTTTTTATTCTTTATGTAAAAAATAAAATAACAATATATTGCAAAGTGTGCTGGGACCGAATAAAAATGTATTTCTTCCTTCAATAATTTGGGTTAGTCCTGTTTTATTCGTTTTAACCATGAACTATGAACGCATAAAGTCCGGAGTCTATTAATGACCAAACCGCGGAATTATTCGTTTTCACCATAAATGCGTAAAATCCACAGTCGCGTTGATGCGATATTAAAAAAACGAAGAACGAAAAGAGCATCATCGAACAAGGACCACCAGAGGAAAATTGACTATCGAGGACAGCGAAGATCCGCCGAAGAGAGAAACCGCGGAAACCGGGGAACCGGGTAGCTCGTCGAAGAACATGTTCTTGCAGCAGTAATCAATTTGTATCGGCGCGGTATTCGGGCGGGTGGTCGGACGCGTTAAAAGTAAGCACGAACGCGTTCAAACGAACCGTCTAGACAGTCCGCAATCGATCAACCCCACTACAGAGAAATCTCGGCGTAAAAACGACGTCGCGCGAACGCGTCGCATGCGTGCGAAATGGTACGCGAACTTCGACACCGCGCGCGCGGCGCGGGAAGAGTTACGCTCCGGGCGGGGGTTGGAGCCGTGGAATATCTTTTTGACGGCGTTTCATCTGGCTGGATACATTTACTAATTAAAACAAGCCGCTCGAAAAGTCTGGCTGCGGCTCCGGTGGCTCTGCTTAGACCACCGACGCGGCTGCATTTACAACCTCGACGAAGACGACGACGTCGACGACAGCGAGACTTTCGTCGTCTGGACGCGGAAGCAAAAGACAGAGGCGAACGAAGCGCGGGATGAAGACGCGGCAGAAACATGCCCCCGCTGAAAGCTGAATGGAGAGAACGAACGCTACGTTATCGCGCGAGAGTGCGACAGGGACGCAGCCTCTAAGATGAGACAGGTAGAGAAAGGGGAAGAGCCACCGAGGCTACAACGAGGGTGACATACCGCATCGATCGCACCTGGAACATCCCCCCCCCTCCCATCCCTGTGTCGCGGTTTAGTCGCAAAGCTTCTTCTTCTTTTTGCTTATCGTCTACTTTTCCAGCTACCTCTGTTTCCTCAAACATCTACACCCCTCTCATAACTACCGAGACACCTGGCCTTTCTGAAAAACATCGTATCGCCGCATCGATCCCCTCCAACTCCCCGCAACTCTTTGTTCGACCTCTCCGTACCCAACGTTTTGTCGTTGTTATTTGTTATTTTGCGAGAATCTTCGGGTTGAAAAACCTGGTACGATTTCGATTCATCCATGAAATCGTGCACAATACACGTGTGGTCGAATGGTATAGGTATCCATAGTAAAAATTTCCAAACAGGGTATGCACATTTTTAAATTTGTTAACAGTAATATTGTATGATACGCGGAATAGTTTGAAGGTTTCGCAGCGCACCGAACGATTGTTAACGCGTGTTGCAAATAGCCAGCCGGATTTTTTATGAAATTCTTTCGGGGAACTTCAATGATTCATCGTTTTTTCGGTTTTCCGCCGGGTTTTCCGAATGTAAATACCATCTGCACGAAGAATAGCATTCGTTCCATAGGAGGGAACAGTTCGCAAATACGAGTTTCAGTGCTTGCTAAAAGTACCGACGCGCAACGAACTGTATGAGGCCGCACAGATACTGAGAAACTACCTGTGTTTATTTTATTATATCGTGGAACTGCAGACTGAAAATAGTTAGGTAATCTTGTAGCTGTGCTCTTATTCTATTTTAGATATAACGCTTTGCCTGCATTCATTCGATGAAGCGATAACAACATCGACAAAAATCGAATGCAGCAGTACATATTTCGGGATGCTTGCCTGTTTGCAATTGATTACAATCGATTGAAAAATTCATTTTCAATCAAGCCTGCAATTTTTCTGGTTTCAAACATTTATTTCTACGACGATACAACATTTTTTCAGGGAGTACCAAAGAGACGAGTGAAAGAGCATGTTCCATTGGAAACTTGAATTTTCTGTACGACAAATTTATGTATATACAGGCTGGACCATATAATTTGGAACTCCAGAACGAAATCCTGTTTTTAAGGGGCAAATGTAATGGATGACAAAAACTTTTCTTTTTCGAGGTCACAATTTCAAGATCATCGGTATTTTTCTAAATGGAACAGTATATCTTTTTTACGGTAGCATAATAGTAGATAACAAAAAACTCAAAAATCTTTCTGACCTTGATACGACCTTGAGCAAAAATAATCATGATGCGAGGTGCGAATACAAAAGGTCGAAGAATAGCGGGGATCGATAATACAGGGTTAGCCGTTGATGCAAGGTGTTATCGAGGCGACAATGTGAAAGATGCCGGTATGGAAGCGAACCAGAAACGATAAAAGGAGACGCGTGCGACCCAAGCGCGAGCGCAGCAGGGTGACCACGGTGCACGCCCAATGAATATGAAACAGTCATTAGCGCGCCAATCCCGAATCACTTAAATACATGCGGCAGACAGTAGACAGAAAAGCTAGCGCGGGGGTGTTATTAGTGCATCGAAATCCGTTGCCTCCAGACAGCTCTGAACATTCAAGATTCCTCTCTCATTACAGACACTCGGTCTGCCTGCTATTTCCCAACCTACCGTGTCTCGGTCAGAGATCTAAACGCATTACGTACGCATACGTAGGTTAGATCATTTCCTTTCACTCGTGGAGGGAAACGCTTTTGACATTTTCTCTGACAATTCTTTTCACTTTTAATTGTTACACGACCATTTCTAATTCTCTGAAATAATCGTACTAAATCCTGCGGAAGTCATCAGAGTTGTCTCTGTCAGAGTAGTCATCAGAGTTTATGTGTACGACATTTTCAAAAATTGAATTTTCGTCAGGAGACACAAGTCTCCAGCCTAGCGTGCGCCGTTTCATCCAGTGCGACGCGACGGTAAGTGGCCTGGCCTGAATTTGATTATACGGGCCGTATCAATTCGGCAATGTCCCCCGCACTTAAATCGAAGACGGTTTTCTGAACGATAAAATCGACGCCCTACTCGCGCGTTCCTCGAGTTTATTGGCCGGTTGCAGACCGCTGATAACACAAGCTTGTGCTAACATCGTAAAGCGTATCCCATCGTGGTTGCGCGGAGCCACGTTTCGATCATAAGCGACGAACGGCTCAAGAAGCGATAGAAGCAATTCCCAGGCGAAATGTATGCGGCCCGATATATTGCGGCTGATTAATCGTAACTCGAAAGTAGTTGTTACGTATTTATAGCGCGGCCGACTTAATATTTTTGTGGTTCCATAAACCTTTTGCCAAGGCCGCTTTTACCCGCTAGTAAACCACTTCGCGGAGAAGTAATTTTCTATGTAATACCAAACCCTTCTCTCTCTCTCTCTCTCTCTCCCTCTCAATATATTAATCAATGAAGACGTAAATTTGCATAAACGCGAGACCAGTGTAATAGTAGCTGTGAGCTTTATCGCGGAAGAGTTTTTATACAGTCGTTGCGAATAATGCTAGTTATTAAATCCCTGAGCGACACCGGCCGCCAAGTGGCTGTTTCGTTTCCCCTGAATACTTTCTTCTTATCTCGGCGATGGAAAATTGAATTAGTTGTGCAAGAAATCTTGTTAAAAAATACATTTTGTCGGCACGAGACGCTGTTCGTTTCCTATAAATAGACTTCGGATTTGATGCGTTTGTAATCAAAATGAACGTAGTTTAAAGCGGCAGACTGAACGCGTACTGATCGTCCATCGAAAGATGGCGACAGTCACGTGACCGGCCCGTGGTGAGAGCGTGGGGGAATAGCCTCAACAAGTGACATTTTGCTAGAAGTAGACATTTATGGGTTTTGAGAATGTTCAAAAAATGCTGTGATACAAAAGTCTGTAGAATATTAAAAATGAAAAGTCGATTTGCGATATTGTGCTTTTTCTATTTGCGAATCAGGAAGAAGATGAATCTTTGGGTGGAGCGATTTCTCTAAGTGGGAAATCGTGTCCGACGTTACAACGGCTTAAAAACGCGAAATGGAAGCAGAGCTTAACGCATAAATTATGTGGCATACGTTGAACGCCTTAATTTATTACTGAATTACGTGCAATTTAAATGCCTCGCGTCGATCACGTGTACGTATGTAGCCTGGCCCGGGAATCGATTTACGCAAACTGCCAGCGATGCACGTGCATAAATTCATAATTGGAGTGTTGACCTGGAAAGAATGTTCCGAACAAATAAAACATTTCGAGCACCTCCCGGTGAAAAACAAGGGGACGAGTCGTCTTCCACGTTTACGAACAAATCGATTTGTCATCTTCGTTTGTTGCACACCTTGCGCTTTAATTAAATGCACTTCTCAAACTGTTTCCACGGAAAATGAAAAAATTCGTACAATTTTCAGATCTCGGGAAAGATAATAATATTTAAAGTTCTGTTATTAGTAACTCTTTCACTTCTTTTTTTTATTCAATGCAATTGGAATCTCCAGGTAGAGATTATGTTGCCGTACATTATTTTTCAATACATTGTGATACTTGATATAATACAATACAAATTATAAATGAAAAGAAATTATAAACACACACAAGCAGTTTACTCATTCACTTTGATAGTGCTGATTTTTTTAAAGAATTATAGTTTTGCAAAGTAGAGCAAGGATAGAAATTAATAAAAATTATATAATTACGATTCTCCCCATAATGATTCTCAACAATTGTAATATAAAATACCATTAATGAAGACAGTAAAATAATGCGTGGTCTTTTCGATACTAAAGTCTGCAACGCCGACATTATTTCTGTTGAACAAGTTTAACATTTCTCCATAAATATCTCGCTTAAATTTCAACTGTTCAAAGAGATTGTTGTCATGCTGCAAAAGTTTGCAATCGGAACATTCTGCCAGCTCGAATTCAATGCTCGAGCAACGATTTCAACATTTTCCCGGAAATACCCTCCGCTCAGTATTACCGTTAAACGAAGTTTCGTCTTTTCGGTTGATCTGCGGAGGGTGTGGTTGTAAATAACGAAAAAGTTAATAAAGAACCGGAAGTCAAGACGAAACTCGATGCTGATCCGAAACTCCAGCTGAAGTTCATAGTGTTCCTATTAGGTTCGAAAGCTCACAGACATCTTCGACGTAAGACGCTTTCATCTAAGTGGCGTGATAACACTCGTGACTGGAATTCCCTTAAATATTTCGTAGAATATTGAGGGATGTGCGTTTCGCGTGCTTGTTGCTTTTCTAACTTCGTACCGACGTCTGCGTGCCTCGAATACCACCTACCCTGCAGAAAATTTTGGTTTAACGTCGTCCTAAAACCCGCCGCTACTCGCCAGATAGAATTTCGCAACATGAGCTGGTTGCACAGGTTGCTTTGTAATAACAACCATCAAAAATAAAGCACGAACAAGCTAAAAATACAGTCGAATTATCCACACTTCCACACTTTCCAACCACGTGTCAAATTTAATAAAAACTTTTAACGAACTTTTTTGAATATCTCCATTCGATATGAATTTATTTGATATAAAATAATTTAATAACGTAACAATTATTTTACGGAAAATAAGGTGATGAATTTCTAAAAATAAATCGATGACCAAATAGAATCGATAAATCCTTCGAAAATTCATTAAATCCTGTGTTTCTGGGTAGTTGACGAAGTGAATGCAGAAACGAATCAAGCTGAAAAAATAAGAGAAAGAACTACTGTAACTCCGGCTATGTTTTATTGCAAACAAGGCGCAGACCCTGCTGCCCGAAACGCAAGTGCAGGTGCAAAGGCTAAATTCAGAATTCAATTACTCGCTGACGGGAATACGTCCTCTATTTATACTAATTGGCCTCGTCCGTATTTAGTTAACGCATCCTAATTCTGTTTCATCAACTCAATTATTTTCGAAACATAACGTGGTTGAGGAGGAGGTGCAAAAACCGAGTAAGGATTAATAAGTGCCGGGAGTTGACAGAAAGAGTTCTGAATGCACTCGTTGCAACGGGAAGAAATCAATTTTTCTTGCAATTTCTACACGGAGTATTCACGATCCAATGCATTTTCTTACATTTACTTTTATTTTTCTTATTTTATACGACATATAATTAGACTGTGGAGATTTGTGGAAAAATTGTGGTGAATAATAATATAAGTGGGTGGAAAATAAAACGGAAAAAGTAACATAACTTTAAGAGTGTATTATAGCAATCATTTTTTAATTGACATTTCAAATGATTCTTCATTGTGTCGTGACGAACGAATTTGCATTCCGCTTGAAAAATTGAAGGAAAAATTTGTCGCACAAAGAGCCACAGTCTAATTACACAACACACTATACAGAAACGAATCGTTTGTATTTCTGTTTTACAGGTGGACACACCAGACAGCGTATTGCAGAGTGGACTGGGCTTAAGAAAAGACATGGGAAACACGATTCTACGTTCAATGGTGGATCCCAAAGACTATGATCGATTAAGATGCCTGCAGATGAACGGTAGTCAGCCAAACAGCTTCGAGGAGACTATACACAGGGTACGAGTTCATTGCTAAATTAAAGTAAACATTATAGATCGCGTTATAGACACGGCAACGTAGACGAATAAATATTGATGTATCTCGCAGCGTACGCTGTAGAATCCTGATGGTACATAGAAACTGACTGGATAATATTTCTTGAGTCGTACGTGCGCTCAGATTAATAATAATTTCATTGTTCAAATTCCGAAACGTTCCTGAAACAGGAATTTAGATAAAATAATTTGTTCCTCTCGGAACGCCATTGTTTTCAGAGAGCCCAACATTTTCGTTCAATTTTAAATTAAACTGCTACGAAGTTCTCATAAATTGTAGTTCACGTGTTCCTAAAGATTATTAAAAAATGTCCAAATACCTACGAATCAATCGTATGTAATACTAGAGACAAAGTGTTTTCATTATACGGTGTTCCCGCGATTGATGTGATTTTCAGGTATACGGATGATGTGACTTTTTTATCCCCATTACTAGGGTGTTCCCCCTTGGGCGGTCGATCGCGCTACAAAGAAATTAAGGTATAAGGGTGTTTAAATTCGGCTTCTATGATAGTCGCGCGTTGTATATCATTCTCAGGTATGGAATAGCATTAGTACAATACAACAATTTCCCGCTTAGCACCGTTGTGTTTACCCAGGATCGTCGTTTACACTGGGAAAAGTTCCTGGGAACAAATCTATGTTCGGCACGCGTAAAAAGACGTAGTACCATTCCGTTTCCTGAGACTCGATACCCCCGTGGTTCACACAACAATCGCGGGAACACCGTATCTCATTATTCAAATTGTGAAATTTGCAAAGATGCACTTCTTCAAACTGTGTGTGTAAGCAGCTGTTACCGTTAACCTACTACCGATAAACGAGTTTATTTAACAACAATAGAATCGCTTTCGTGACTCCATAGCAGGCTAAGAATGAGTAAGGGCTGCTCTTTACTTTACCGGACTCAAAATTTGTGCCTTTCTCCTACGAATTATAATGTATTTGGTATGTAATCCAGTAGATTTGTGCCCGGCGCGGATGCAGATCGAAGTTTCGAACTGCTAGGATCGATAGCTGCTGAGGAGATATGGTCGCTTAAAGTTGAGCGTATTTACAGTTTCTTGACAGGTAAGGGCGCCGCCATATTGATTTGTAGTGGCGGTCGCACGCCGCTTACTGAGTTGGTTAGTATTAGGCCGGTGGGGCGAGGCGGCAAGTTAAGCGTCTCGCGGTCGTCGCTACAAACCAATATGGCGGCGCCCTTACCTGCCAAACATGCTCAACTTTAAGCGACCATAACTCTTCAACTATCGATCCTAGAGGATCGAAACTTCGATCTGCATCCGCACCGGGTACAAATCTACTGGATTGCATACCAAATACATCATAATTCGTAGGAGAAAGGTACTAATTTTGAGTCCGCGGTAAAGTAAAGTTTACCCTGAGTAAGTTACAGAGCGATCATTGCGAAAATTGCAAATACATTGAAACGTTCGCGGGAATTGGTTAAATTGATGAATCAGTGGCATACGTGGCTGTTAATTAAAACTGCAGGGTTCCCTGTGACCTCGCTTTATCGCAAGATCCGCGATAATTACTCTCGACGAAGGTTCCAGTTCTGTTCTCGCGTAAAAAAAAAAACGTGAAAAACTGAATTGGAGGCTCTACTCTACACATTCGTTTTGCGGTTGGTTTCTCGTTATTCCACCGGAAACTCCTGACATATTATTTACCGTCACCGTTCCAGATGTTTCGTTCATACAATCCGATGGGTGTTTATACTTCTTTGTATTTTTGCAGCTGAAGGTTCAAGAGGAGCTGAGAAAGAAGGAGAGATTTCACCGGGAACACGAAGAGGTGAGTACAGTTCAAATTAAGGCTTATTAGCTTTTTATCATTCGCTAATGAAATTATCCGAGGTCCCTGCGGAAAAGAGAAGTGCAGGGAATGTATATTTATAAAAAATTTAATTATCAATTGCATTGTCGTGTCTTAAAATATGAAAGCCTGGAAACATTGGTTCACGGAAGCTTCGATAAATCTGCACGAAGATTCGCAAACTTTTATCCGAACAGATATGCTGTCTCTTATATCTTACTTTGTCACATTATAAATTACGGCAGACATATCTGCGATTATGTACATATGTTACACATAGATGTGCAAACATATTCCGTCGGAATCGACTGCAGCGGGACTTTAAACTGTGGTGCCCGAGGTGGTTCGGAACCCACCTTATAAAAACTGTAAAATAATTTAAAAAGAAAAAATAAAAATTCATCAAAATCATGAGAAACTTTTTATTTTGCATAAACATCCGGAGTCTATCCGTAACTAATAACCTTCATGAATCGCACTAAAGTTGAACAATTCCCACGGGAGTACTGGAAGGGTCCCCTTAAAATGAATCTGTCGAAAGCTGGAAATTCGGTGTTCGAAGCGACCGTATATGTATAAAACGTCAATCTACACGTATAAAAAAGAAGAAGGTCGCGCTGTTGCGATTCGATCACGGGTCTTTAGTTTACAGCGCAGTAAATTATTCGCAAAGGTGTTCCGCGAGTGACAATTCCTTTTATCGTGGCGGGTAATCATGACAAGGAAAAAAGCTATCTCGATTAAACCAATCTGTGGCCGAGCTCGTTTATTTCCCTCCTTCAATTCCCCGGTGCATTCCCCGGATCATCGACAACCCCCTTTCTCGTCGTTCGACCAATATTGGCTCCGCGAGCCAATGGTTTTATCCGATACAATGATACTCCCTCCCTCCGATCCGCAACTCTCGAATCAGTGGCTCGACACAAAATTCTCACAAGAAGGAAAATTTACGTGTGCTCCCGCACGCTTGTTCTTCTTTTCAACAGTTGCTGCTTCCCTCTCTCTCATTTTCTCCGTTCCTCTCTTTGGACCGTCGACTGTCTGTCTCGCGTCGCGTCGCGTCGCGTCGTCCCGATACCTCTTATTATGCAAAGCATCGAGAGATCAGAACGGTATCATCATAATCGTCAATGTGTACCGCGACATTACGCCGTGAATTTCTTATGCGCAATCGCACGGCATTGCCAGCAGCGTTTCACTTCTCTGTTCTTCCTTCCGATTTTTCTTTCCTCCTTTTTGTTTCGCCGCGAGTGCGTGCGCCTTCATCCGGAGCTGCTTCAAACTCTACCTGATTTTCGGTATCGCGAACTGCTAACCGTGTTCTCTGATCCCTCTTTCCGTTTTAACTTTCGTTCCGCCCGAGGCGGCGCGCCACGTTCTAATCTGCGAACGCGATATTCTAAGCTTGTCTCCATTTTTTCTCCATCAGACCACCAAACTTTGCGCCGCTGAATTCTCCGGTTCCCTTTCACCGTGTCTGAAGAGTGTCTGGACATTTTTCCACGCAGAGGAAATCAGAATTCTGATTTGTAGAGCTTCTATAAAATTTGTTCTACTGTCTTCTGTTTGTTAACATAACATTTCAGAATATGTTTAATTGGTACAGATCTACAAAACGTATTTTTTAAATTTTCGATATAGGCCCACATAAAGATGAGCTGCTCTTTACTTTACCGGACTCAAAATTTCTGCCTTTTTCCTCCGAATTATGATGCATTTGGTATGTAATCCAGTAGATTTGTACCCGGGGCGACTGCAGATCGAAGTTTCGATCCCATAGGATCAATGGTTCAGGAGTTATGGTTGTTTAAAGTTGAGCAATCTGCAGTGTTTTTGACAGTTAAAGTTGCCGCCATATTGGTAGTGACAGTCGCGCGCCGCTTACCGAGTTGATTGTGATTAGATCGGGGTAAGCGGCTCGCGGTCGTCACTACAAACCAATATGGCGACACCCCATATGTAATTTATAGCAGAAAGGCTCAAATTTTGAGCTCGGTAAAGTAAAGTGTAGCCTAAAAATGTTGCAAAATTATGCAACTTTTAATATTTTTGCTACAGTTCCGATGAATTGCAATTTTTGAAGAAATTTCTTTTCACATCCTGTAGTAAACTAATTGCTCTAGCTTCCCAAAAAAGTTCGAATCGTATACTACAATATTAATATTAATTCGAGTCACTGTACATCTCCAATGAATTTCATCTATCAATTTTGCTATAAACGCGTAAAGATTCGCAGTTCAGTGTCGCCTCTTGTGTCCGCACTGTTTGCTCGCTAGTTTCGACGTCTATTAGTAAGCAGCAGAAAATTATGGTAATACAATTGGATGCGAGACGTCGGCAAGGCCGGACGCGGTGTATCGGCCGCGGACCGGTGTCGTCGCGAGTATTTCGGTCGGTTTCGCCTTTTTCGTTGATTTCGCGTAGTATAACTTCGAATGAGTTTCGAATTAACTCCGGGCGGGGGCGAACGATTCCGGCACGGTGCGGTACATGCAATGCGCTAAAAAGTTCTGTCCGGTCCTTTCAAAAAAATGTTAAGGGAGCAGAAAAGGTTCCATAAAAATTGGCCGAAACTACCTCTATTCCGGCCGCAGGCTAGCCAGTGCAGCGCGCGCAGCGAGACAGAAAAAAGCCAGATGGAAATAAAGCGAACAGTTTCCTTTGAGTCTGCGAGCAATATGTAAATAAAGGCCCGGTATCCGTGTAAAAGTTTTAGTGTCACTTCCTCCTCCGCAGGTTTACTGCTCCCTCGAGGGAAACCGCCTTTCTTCTCTGTTCTCCGGCTCCTATTCTCGCCCAGCTATCCGGCTGACTTCTCTTTTGCACAAGAAACTGCGGGATCATCCCACGGGCAACCACTTGACCATCTATCCCCCGTATCGTCGTTTCCTACTCCTTTTCCCCCCGCTCTCCCTTTCCCTCCCCATCCTCACCTTGCCACTACTCTCCTCTACCGAACCCGTCTGGGCGATTAATGTACGCAAGTTCCACGCTTCTACATATTTATCAGTTATCTCCTGACAAATCGACGTGGAACCCGCCCGGAGATTAATGGGAAATATAATTATGATTCATTCGCCGCGGATAAACGCGCGCGACTGTTGCGTGTACGCTCAATATTTGGACTAGTCAAAGTGACAAGCTCCCCGTGTTTTCTTCACTGTTATTCCGAGCACAGAATTATTCGGCGAGTCGACTCGTTTCAGCATATCTATTTGATTCATGTCGAAAATCAATTTATTTGTACACAGCCGGGTCTTTAGGCTCTTTACTTTACCGGACTCAAAATTTCTGCCTTTCTCCGACGAATTATAATGTATTTGGTATGTAATCCAGTAGATTTGTACCAGGCGCGGATGCAGATCGAAGTTTCGATCCTGTAGGATCAATGGTTCAGGAGTTTTGCTTGTTCAAAGTTGAACAATTTGCAGTGTTTTTGACTAGTAAGGGCGCCGCCATATTGGTTTGTACCGACTGTCGCACGGCGCTTACTGACAAATGAGTTGGTTGGGATTAGGACTGTGTCGGGGAACGGCAAGGTAAGCGTCTCGCGGTCGTCACTAGAAACCAATATGGCGGCGCCCTTACCCGTCAAAAACACTGCAGATTACTCAACTTTAAGCGACCGTAACTCCTCAACTATTGATCCTAGAGGATCAAAACTTCGATCTGCATCCGCGCCGGGTACCAATCCATCGGATTGCATACCAAATACATCATAATTCGTAGGAGAAAGGTACTAATTCTAGTAAAGACGAAAATTAAACATTTCTTCCGACCTATATAGAATACTTCCATTCGATGTGACTTTTTTCATTTCATGCATATCAAACTGATGCAATTTTCTCGTGCAATACTCAAATGTTTAGTGATTTATTTTATTTAAAATAATTTGACGTAACAATTATTTTACATTACCGATGTAGCAATAAGAACTTAAAATATTAGGAGAAGTTAAAAATACTGTTATGCGATTTTTTTGAAACAGGAATTAACAGGTTATCTGAAAGATGGCGAGAAGTTGTTACAATATATTATTGTAATATTATTAATTATTACTATTATATTTTTATAAATTGATACAAATGTTTTCTTTAAAATACCACAGAATATGTTACATCTACTCATTTTTGTCATAAATGCATCAAATCTGCTGTCTACTCAAACACACGATTCAACTATAAATTTAATTAAAATCCATATAATGTCCATTTCTGCGGAGTTTTTGTCCCACTCGACCGTCAACCAGTATCTAAAAGTTCTGTAAACATTTGTATAATTTTGCACTCGACCTGCTCATTACCACAAAATGCACAAAACCTGCAGTCCAGTGATGAAAGTTGCTCGGAAATGTTGTTCTCCTGTAAACATCTAAAACGTAGAACTTTCAAGTGGTGTATTCAAATTAAGATAGGTACATACCTCACGTTTTTGTTAGTTTTTCCGAATTGTTTTTTCTGTTTCTGAACGAGCGCGGAACGAGTATACATTTATGGTACACGTTCGCATGCGAAACGGAGACCGCTTCGGAAATACAAAAATGTCCCGCTGCACGGGGTAGCTTGTTTATCGCTCTTTATGAGTTTTAATTGAACTTCCGAGACAGACTCGAGGAGAGGATGAGGGAAATCAATTGAGAGTTTTCTAAAGTTCGCCGCGTGCTGTCCAGGAGTATGCATGACAAGGACGTTGAACAACGAGTCTCTCATCCGAGTCCACCTCGTGGGTCCTTCTCGTCTTGAGTGGTCTCGTGGAGTTTGTCATCGAATACTTTCCAAAAAAGGGCACTCGACATTTTTTCAATCGTGTCGCGAGTCCTCGAGAGATTCCCGCAGACTCCGGATGTTAAGCAATTGCAACTGTTGCGGAAGGACAAAGTGTTATATGAACTTTGTGCTGGTAGATGATCATCTTGAAACGAAACAAACTCATTTCTAGACTGCGGATTTTATGCATTTATGGCAAGAACGAGCATAGTATGTACAATTTAAAGCAGTGGACAGATTGAAAGGATTGAAAAATATCAACGTACTCGTTTCAGCTAATAATTAATATATCGTTAAAGGAAAAATGAGATTTCTATTTGGGGCTGCATCGTTGTACAATTTACGTAGAGAATTTTTATTTTGCATAAAGATCCGCAGTCTACTCCCTACCTATGGGATGGTCCGGTGCAGCATAGTTAAACACATGTCGCTCGTTAAATTCCTTATCTCTGGCCGCATGAACAAACCCAGTTTGCCAAAGTAATTGGATCGACGAATTTTCTGAACGTGGGAGGGACGGCGAAGCGACGGCACGGCTGAGCCGATGTCCCCGATTAATGTACGGTTTAATCGAGTTATCGAAGAAACGTTCATTCCCATGATTGTTCTGTTTCAGATACTGAGGGACATTCGGCAGGGGCTAATGCAACTTGGACGGGACGGGCGAGGTCAGCTCCCTGGAGGTGAGTACATCAAGGAGCAACCTCTAGCTAGTTGTCGCCTTGTCGCGCTAGAACCTACAGAGCATCTCCTCGAACTCGCTGTGTCATGTCCTTGGTCCTATTTCTCTGTGTGTGCGCGGTCCTGTCGCAATACATAGGCGTGACCACCTTCAGCAAAACCTGCACGCGCCAGACCCCCGACGCGACATCAGAATCGAAATCACGTATCGTTGACACTTTACACGTTTCAACACATCCTCGGCAAACTTCAAGGTGTACCGACCTGACGCCAATCCTGTCCAATTTTACCAGGGACCAGAAATAACAGTTATTCGAAAATTTTCTACGATAAAAATCATCAATCAAGAGTTGATTATTATTGAAATTTAAGATAATCTACACAAAATATAAAGAAACATATTCTATGAACAAAATGATTAAAAAACATCGATTTTTACACTTTTTCGTTATAACAGTAAGGGTCCCTGAATTTCACATTACACTTTATTCAACCCTTTGCGGACGATGATCTTTCTAAATGTCGGGAACGTTATCCTCGAGAAGATGATTGCATAAGTTCGAAGTTCGTGCCCGATTTGAAACTATAATTCAATGGTTAAATTTTAAAGAAATCAATTTTTATGTTATTCCTGCTTCCCACAATCAATGTAAAACATTTTTATTTTGCATAAAGATCCGCATTTTATTGATTAGAGATAAGTACAATGTTCCTGCATCATGCTGACTAGGTTGATCGAAGGATTGCATAGAGACCTGCAAACACAATTTGAAGTTTCCAGTATTTGTTGAGAAGCGTTAACTATTTCAAGTGTGTACACGAGATTCTAGATCTACATAACTCGAGTCTTGTTCTATCTACTTCGAGGGGTCCAGGCGTTTAATCTGAGATCCAAATCAGTGGTGTGATGATCGAATTGCAGTCGTCTACAAGTATCTACAGTCCAAGCAACGATTTGAAACATAATACGCAAACGATGATCAAGCATCTGCGTCATCTGTAATTTGAAATGATCAAACTGTCCATCGTAGCCTGAAAGAGGGCGTGCAAAGTGAAACTTGAAACTACAGCTTGCATATGTTGCATAAATTATAGCGTAGTCTTTATCATCGACTCGCTGTCAACATGGCCAGCAGACTTTAACGATCGTAAACCAATTTAACAAAGTCTGCTCAGAGTGTCATTCTTGTCTCAAAGGCGAACGTCTTATCTTCCTCATCTTCAATAAGCTCTTGAATCTTATTGAAGAAGTTTCAGAAATTGATTTAGCAAACCAATATTAATTACTCTTTCAATCCTTTTACATTGCGCAGTCCTTTCTCATTGTTAAAACCTGGACAGACAATACCCGTCATCCAACAATGACATCCAACGTGTTAAATTCTACAGGGTGTCTCGAAGATTATGTACTTCCTAGCAACTTTTCCTTTTTGCGAAAATGTTCTAGGGTATAAAGGTGTACCAGTTATATATCCGGTAACTGGTACTTTTACCCTATAATTCGTTCTACCAAAAAGTGTGTTCAGTTTTGCAGTCGCTGTATCGTTAAAAAATATCTTGAAAATGAGAATTTTTCGACGCTGCAAGCGTCCGGAGTCCGGATACTTTCGGAGCAGCGCAGCGCAGCGCAGATATTGCGCGTCATAAGAGGAAACGAACAGTGCCGAGAATAATCTTCCGGGCGCCCTTTGAATTTCGTATTGCCGATTTATCACTGACTTGGCGGCTTTATTTGCTATCGCGTTGCCGGGGGAGGCAGTAACCGCGCGCGCGGTGCGAAGCCTCTCCTATATACTATGTACTGGCTAATCTCGTTATCGTCAACAGCCGTCGACTGCTTTCTCCACGCCTCCCTCTTTCCGATCTCCACGTTCCTTCTCTCTTTCTTTCTTTTCGCGCCCACACGCACGTGCGTGATCCTCAGACAGTTAATTTCGCTCACTTGTCAGTCTTTCTCGCCAGCAGTGGTGGCTGCTCGAGGTCTTCTCCCGTCTCAAATTACTTCGCATTAGCAGCACCGCGCGCGTCTTAAGGGGTCATGCTTAGTTAACAATCTGAAAAAGCCTGGTCTCTAGCCGGTTTTTTCCTCGAAAATTAATGGACCTTCTTTCTCAAACAACTAGTTTGTTTAAAACCACCTATGTTCGCAACTCGCCGCAATTTTTCTACTGCGGGGGCTCCCGGAAAACTGCTACAACCTCGTTCTCGCAAGTTGTTCTCCCGAAATGAATTGAAACGATTCTCTTAATTATTTTATGTGTTTTACATTGAATAAAATTTTTCAAGAATCGTATGTTCGCGTAACGATCTTGCTGAAATCATACGTATACATATTGAGAGAACCTCCGCGAATTTCAAGTTCAATAGTTTCTAGTGTCAGTGATCGACGCCACTGATCGACACCACTGATCGAAATCGTTCTTCCATTTCCAGATGACACGTACATGTACGACGAAGACGCACGATGCGGGGGTGGATTAGGTCCAGGCCCAGGAGGTCAGCATTGGTATGACGAGCCCCCATATGAGTCAGACCCTGAAGATTTCCTCATGGGAGCGAGTGGTGGTGGTGTACCAACTGCGACCATTCAGAACGGAAGGTGAAATTATATTACTTTTTGTGTGCTACGAGAGATAATCCCCAGTAGTAACTTGGAAATTCATCAAACCATCAATTACTAGATTATTAAATTACTGGAAGAAAAGAATTTCTACTTGGCTTTACCTACTTGTAATCGATGCAAATCCAGGAGAGATTTGCAACTCTGAATATTTCTAGAGCATTAACAAAAATGATTAATTTCCAGGTTTTATAGATAAATTTGAAGAAAGAGTTACCAAATAAAATCCTATTTTCATTGGCCACGTGGCATTTGTAGATCCAAAATAAATAAATATCTATTAATTACTGTTCCTCTTGTAAATGTACAGCCTGACGAATTTAGGCTACATTTTCAAGTAAAATGTGAAGGAGATGGTGGCTTGGATGATTTTTATTTCGTATAAAAATACTCGTGATAAATACCAGGACGAATTTCGATTTTACAATGTTTTACCGTGAATTTACAGTTATCTGAATGTAGGTTAGGTATTTTTAAGTGTAACGCGAGAGATATGGTGCTGAAAGGTCTCTGAATACGTTCCAGAGTATGCTACACGCTGAATTTGAGGCCAGAGAACAGAAGCGAGGGTGTGATATCGCTTCGGACAGCTGGAGACATCAGTTTACCTCGAGATCGTTCGAGGAAAGGAGCAAGTTCGACGATGCGAGGACTTATTGTACCGCAAGGTCACAATAATCCACCCACTATCATACCACTTACGCACTCGAGAGCCTCTCGAGAAAGCGGAGATTACGCGAGTAGCGACGTTCAGGTAAGTTTGCGCACAAAACCAGTTTCTAGAAGACACTGAACGCATATTTATCGAAGTGTCTCTCGTCTGTGCGTCGATAGCATTAATATATTTTTTATTAACAACTCTACGATCGATACAAGGAAATATTTATTGTGATCTTTACGTTCAGAAAAGCTGAATAGGATTTTCTTTAAAAGGGAAACTAATTAACAATACAAGTTGAACATACTGACCCTTCTACTTATGTTCGAGAAAACGTAATATTATTTGTACTAAAGTACTGTGGTAAGCAATACATAGTCGGACGTGTATCGTCCAGCCTCATAAAGAATTTGTAGCATCTTCGGTGACGCGTACAGTGTTCGTTTTCATTTTTTCGGAGATTATGGAAACGACGACGCGACGCGACGGTAGTTCTGGTTGTACGTCAAGGCGTGATTGATTTAATTTTGGTGGTGTAAAGTGTAAGCTCGAAACTGTCGACTGTGTCGGTGAACACGAGTAGGAGTTACCAACTTTCGCCGGGTGATCTACACCCTGACCACCACCCTCGCAACAGTCGTAGTTACGACCACCACGAACAGTATCATAACTATCGACACACCGACATCGGGCGAACAAGCCAACATTTGACCCAATCACCGCTCGCCACGATTACAGTCGATGTAACATTTACACGCTCACCGATACTGCTAACATTACATTCCTATTGTCGGAACGAGCGGTAAGTTCATAAGCATACCTGACTGACTACACAGAGTTTCGCCTAACTTCGCCACCTCGAACGTTTCTATCATCGCTACAATTCGCCGAAGCTTCGATCCACCCCCCATCCCCTTCCCCCTTCAAGCTCACGTAAAAAATTATTTCTTTCGCTATTCGCATTCTTCGTTTCAGGTTACGTGAAAAATCATCTCATTCGCTGTCCAAAATTCACAATCTACAGTTTACCTACAGAGGAAGTATAAAAAAAAGTCATTGTTGCTAAAATTGGAAAAAATTTCAATCCACAATTCTTTATTCAAGTCTACGTAAAAAATTATTTACGAAGGAAATTCATAAATTCGTTTCCTTTTACGTAAGAAACGATTCGATTCCCTGTTCATTTACAATCTGCCCTTTTTCTTGTTTATTTAATTATTTTGAGTATTCAGCCTTTTATCGGTCATTGTCAGCCAAACGACAGCGAAGAAACGAGTCTGAACGATGGAATTGGACGCAGCGTATGTGCGGTCACGGTAAAGCAAACAATTAAAATGCATTAAACAGTGAACGTACGGTTAGAATTCGTTTTCTCCTGTTTTTTTTTTTCACGGAAAAAATTAAGCAAACGACCACACCGAATCTAAAAGGCAAAGTTAATTTTCGCTTATTATATTCAAGATTTAAGCTTAATACACACGGATGCGAGGGGTTAAACAAACCACTTCGGCTTAACTATTCCAAGCAATTCGCTATCTTCTAACGTCGAAATGCGATTATATTCCGCGGAACACCTTCCTATTTACCTAATGGAACAGAACCGGAGCTGCATACTAATCTATTTAGTTTCTAGTTGCGCGTATGCAACACCGTTCCAGACATTTGCGTACAGGTATACGTTCCGGCTGTTACACTTTTACCTGCACGCGCCGACACATTGAACTCTCGCGATCATCAACATTTTATCAACATCTTCGATCGCGCACCCACCGAATTTCTCCAAATTAAACGCGTATGCGAGTGCAGGGTCGTGAATATTGATTCTTCCAGTCCATTCGGTAAATATTTTCATCGCAATGCACAAATGTTTAACAAATAATCGTTGAATCTCGCGCGCAGAGTTGTCTTCGCGCCTGAACTCATTTTTTCGGGGTGCAATTTCCATTTAAAATTACTAAACAAATATATATTTCACTCTCTCTCTCTCTCTCTCTCTCTCTCTCTCTCCCCCTCTCTCTCTCTTTTCCTGAAATACAATACTTCAATGTTAATTTTTTTTTTCTATTTAATTGATCTCTTATATTCGCAGCTTTTAATAATAAACGAGGCAACAAACGCGAAGTATTAATAATGCAAGCCAATAGCATAATCCGTCAACGTATTAAACTGAACAGATATTTCATGAAAATTCCGTGAAAGACGATAAAATTATTTCTACCGCGATTTACGCATAATTAACGTTTATTAAACTCAGCGACGATCACCAAGGGATTATTTAAGGATCAAAACAGCTCGAAACAACCACCACGTTACCAGTTTAGGTACATTAATATACACATTCCGCTTTAGAATTTATGAATAATGACATAAGATTGAATAATGAAATATTTCATCGGAATAATTTTAGTGGTGCATCTATTGATATTTACCGCAAACATTTGCACTATATTATTAATTATACGATGTACAAATCCAGAGTGCAAGCTGCACGTTGTATTCGAAACTAAATATTCACGAATTACGTAGTATCCCAATAATAAATGATGCGTGATCGCTAATCTGAGGGATGATGTATCCAAAACATCAACAATTGCATAACCGAATCATTTTCAGTTTATTTATATACGCGTAAATGTATATTACACTTTCTCATCGACCGAGCAACAAAAAGTTGCACATTTCTTTCGGAACTAATCTTTGTTTTTGCCAAACTTGGTAATCTATTTTCACTGCAGCTGCAAGAAGGTTACAAAAATCATCAAAGTTTTCTATTCTCGTATTATTAATAGACAGCGGATCTTAGTTAATTGAAGAGAGTAAAAATATTAGACGAATTTTTAAAGATGCTAATCATATTATTTTCAACCCCTGTTCAACATATTAAGATAGAAAATAAATTTCAGTGTCTCAGCTGAAGGAGACCATCTGAAAATAAATATTTATCGCATAATTTAAATGGTATCGCGAAGGAGGAATATCATAGAAGAACAATTTTTTTGTCCGGTTATTTTTTCATAGTTTTTTCAAGGCCTTCGTTATTTTTTATCGGGAAAAGATTTTTTCCATCTTGTTAATGACTTGAGCATATTTAAATCTATCTTTTCAGCCGCTATAAGATGGAATAAAAAAAGATAAGTTTTCCCGATAGAAAAATAACGATGACCTTGAGAAAACCTATTAAAAATACCATTTAAATTATATAATTAATAACTAAACATTCGTGCCCATAATAAAATAGCTCGGAGTGCAAAGGATTAAATATTGAACGCACGAAAAATTACAAGAAAACAAAATATGCAACATCTACCGACACGTTTCGTCGTTGTTCCTCGCCTCAAAGTGTTCACCGAACGAAACGCGGCAGAATTTTCGCGGCGTGGACACACACAAGTTTTTCCATACACGGCGACGCGTTAACTGGCCGAGCTTCATGAACTTTAGAGCGAATGGCTAAGAATGCAATTTTCCAGGAACTTAATTCAAACTTTTGGAACGTCTAATACACTGCTCTCAATTTCCGCTACAACTTAGGGTATCTTATTGCAAGCGCTTGCGTTATTAACAATGAAACAAGAGTTTGTACATAAAAACATCATTCCGGTTCACGAGGGAATGCTGTACCTGAAACTTCAACGAGGCATGTTTAGATAGAAATTTCATCAATCTTATTGTTCTCTTCTTACTACTCTAGCGTGATTGGGTTCTTTCCGCACCACGTGCATACATGTCCACAAGTCGTTGTACAGGGTGTCCAGAAAATATGCTCGCTCTTCGAAGTGGCGATTCCTGATGTCATTTGAAACAACTTTTTCCTCTGCGAAAATCTTCATCTTTGCGGTTTTTTTTTTTTATTCAATGTTGCTTCAACATGAAAGGTCATTAGCAACAGTAGGAACTTGTTCAAGAACTTACACTTTTTTAATATCTGTCATACTTCCCGAGATATTCGGCTGGAATGTTTTCCAATGAACACCCTGTATATTCCACACACGGAACGCATCGTACAAGTTCAAGATACACAGGAGAATATTACACAAGACTCTGATACTTTTCCAACACTACGGGAACATTAATAACAGTGATGTTACAACGGATGTGACGATCACGTGGATAACTTGTTCTTCGTCGAGGGACTTGCAGACATAACCTCACCATAAGAACGATACTAGGAAATGATTTTCTATTAAAAAATCCGTCTTACATTTTTGATTTGGCTGCTCTTTAGTTTACCGGACTCAAACATTTGTGCCTTTCTCCTACGAATTATGGACTTGTTCATGAGGAAGCGGTGGTCTGCGAGTCGTTCGTTCGCGGGCCGAGACCACTCGAATGAATTAGCTGCAGGAAGACCATGACAATCGCTTAAATGTTCCCCTAATTTTCTGATCCCGAGAGCTCACAGCATGCACATAATCTGGGCTGATCCTTGTACGTGCACGTATGGTATATTACTATTTTTATATCCAGCCACACATACACATACACATACACACACGGCACACTCTGATCCTCGATTCTGTCGAATTGTTGCTACATAATCGATGGTGATCCCTATAGGTTCGATTTGTCGATCTAGCGCCCCAACCCCGTTCACGTAAACGATCGATCTCCTTCAGACAGCACCCGCGCCCTAAACCGAACTAAAAGCCCGCTTCTCCTTTTACATTTGCGTGATTAGAATCAGTCTCTGTGAGTATCAACGTTTTAGAGCCGGAGTAGCGGCGAAGAAGGACTGTCGCCGAGCCAGAGCAGCGACTACGAGGATCAAGAAGAACTTGAGAATCAGCACTCCGCCACCGTACACACAGTACGTGACATATACAACTCCTCCTTTCACAAAATATGTCTCCTTCTCTTTCTTTCTCTTTCTTTCTTTCTCTTTCTTTCTTTCTCTGTCTCACTGTTTCTCTTCTCTATTTCTCTTTCTATACCCTTCCGTTGCACTGGTTAAGTGTTGCATGATCGTGGCTACGTAGAACACCATCCTCCCTGGCTGTCTAGTAGTTACGACTAATTGTAAGTAGCGCATACACACGGTGAAATGATGCACGGTGTTGGGCTGGTGGAAAAGTGATGTCTGTCTCGACGAATCCAACGTGGTTCCACGATTTTCTTCACGTTGCGATGGGTCCCGGTCACTGACCACTTCAGGGTACAGTCTTCTCTCGCATAGTGTCACTTACGTCAGTAGAACTCGGTTCAGTTCGAGCGAAGTACGAAAATCATAGAAAAAAGAGCTGTGAGAGGTCACGCCCCTTCGCCAGTACCGGATTAGTCACATAAACGCATTTTTTTTTACATCTTCCGTAACAAAAAAAGTGGAAGGGAAAAATAGAGTGCGGACACAGGTCTTAATAATAACACATAACTTTAATACTACATTGTAGTATTAAAAATAATAAGCGAGATAAATTTGCTAGCTTGTTAACAATTCGAACACAGGAATTAATTCGATTCGATTTTCGACATTTAAATAACACCATTGCTTCACGACGAGAATTCGCGAACATTTAACTCAACGTGTTCAAAAACGATTAATCCCACACGATGCGATGGTGCGAAACGTTCTATGGATCGTTGGTTGTAGACTCCAGCTTGAAAATTGCAGCAACGTGCTTTTTTCCCGCTCGCAGTTGATCCCAAAGCAACTATGCAATTTGCGGATAACATAAATGGACTTTAAAGCAGAAGGAAGTGTCATTGAAAAGAATATATTGCCGTCACACAATTTTTGTTCTTTTAGAAGGCGGCATATACCGTGCAACGTACCTATATGTATTGTCTTTAATATATATATATATGTATATAACTGTGTTTTTATTAAAATTTACTTTACTGCGTTTTCGAAAAAAGGAAATGCGGTCGGAGCTTCTCGCTGACAGTGCACATTCTGTTTTATTTAGACGATCGTCGAATGCGAGGTAAGCTTGCGATGTTGTTCAAGTGCTTGATCGAATTTGTTTGTGTTAGTGAACATTATATTCATTCTAAATGAAATAGTAAGAGTGGACGAGTGGCACAAAAATATCTGTGCCCCCTGGCATAGACAGGCTCTCATATATCGGCGCCTTTTCGCTGAAGGGGCCCGTAGCATTTGCTACTTCTGCTACGGGGCCTAAATCCGGCCCTGATTGAAAAACCAAGATTTGAAAAACCAAATGTAACTAAAATTGAAAAAGAGTCAAGATTTCTTACAAAATTGCAGCAGAAACAAAGTATTGAAAAACTGAGACGACAGAGATGAATAAAAATGAGACTAAAGGCTATTTCGAAGTTACACAGTGAAACATTATATAATAACAGCGCAACTGTCGACATTGCTTTTTCACTATCCCAACAGAATTACACCACTAAGTCGGTAGTGAAAGGTAAAAAGCTTTATTTGTCGATGTATAGCACTTTGTCCCTAATATGTAGTAGAATAAATCACACTTCGATGTCAGTAGCGGCCATCTTCACTTCCCCTGTCGATAAACCGCGTCTATCCTTCTACAATGAATTCTGTTTAATGATTATTTTGTTGACAAAGTTTCGTTTCCTCTTGAGCATCGTATCGGAATGGCGATTCCTCCCGAGCCCACGTGAACGAAACCTATGTTCAAAATTGAATTACAAATATTTCTTTTGGGCTGTTTCGCTGGATCGTAGACGAAACCACTTTGCGCCCTAGAAATCTACACGTTCGATGCAAAGGTAGTTAATTCCTGAACATTTCTACCTGTTATACAATCACAACACGTGCGTCTACTCCACCGACAAGTCGACAACGACATCGTGCAGGCTCGAAGCCGAGTTTCGACGGCCTTCGTGAATTTTTCACGACTCTGTACCGTTATACCATATATACCTATATAAATATTATATATACATATATACGTATTATTATATAATTGTTGCATGTTCTCAAAACTTTGCAGAGCAACAAAAGTGTCCTGTTGATCCTACACCTTTTGTAAAAAGACTTCACTCATCGACTTCTGCTTCGATCGAACAGCCACGCATCAATTTGTTGTTAAACTTTCCTTCGAAATTATGCCATTTCTTCGTTGTACATATAATAATTTCCATTCATTCCAGTTTGTATTACAGCAACAGTCAGAATCGTGTCCGACGAAGTTCTTCTTCCGAGACGCTCTTACAGGACAAATCAGTCGGACAACCAAATCTAATACCTTTCTTCGAAAAAAATATTCCCAAAGATTGCCCTAATCCGCACCAGGGTTAAATCGAGAAAATTTTGATTTCTCCGAAGAGCTTGCACTAAGTGCACCTGTTTAAATTCAATGAAATTTGAGACGGAGGAAATCCAAGCTGGAGATTGTACACCTGAGAACAGAGAACAGTGTCTGGCGTGGCTGGTCGATCGAGCGAGCGGCAGCAACTGTTATGTATATGAATTTCCTCTTTTCATTGACGTCGGTGTCGTTCACACCGAAGAGAGGAAGAAAGGTTCAGTTGGCATGTGTCGGCGCGCTCCAAATCCGATATTGAAATTTTCAGTCCGAGGCTAGCGTGCTGCTCGAAGGCGACGCCAGAGCAAGGATCGCCGGACCGGCGAGAAACTTGCGGCACGACGTGCAGCGCAAGATCTCCAGGCTTCGACAGGATCGCGCTTCTTCGGAAGCGTTCCCGTGCAGCGCCAGCAGCGTCGAGAGTCTCCCGAGTGGAAGTGGATCCAGCACGCAAGCACTCGTACGTGCAGGAAGCAATCATAGTTCGATATCCTGCGAGGACAGAGACGCCGTCAGCCCTACCGCCACAGGACCCGTGCTCTGCAGGGCCAGAGCGCTCGTCGACTACACGCCCAGCCCTTACGACAAGGACGCTCTCAAATTCAAGGTCTGTTCCTCCGATTACTCTAACGCCCACACTGCTATACGGTAAAAAGTGCCCAAATATTAACCACTTTTTGTTGATGTCAATTTTTGCTTATTTTAGAATGGTCTCTCTCTCTCTCAACCAAAAAATTACCAGTGTGTTCTAGTATAAAAAATAATAATAATTTTTATATTCTTTTAGACAATATTACAGAAAACACCAGTAAATTCAGAATGTGATAGAAATTTATCTGCAATGTAAAATCATGCTCGAATGCGTTTGAAAACATTTTTCAGCTACACAAGAAAAAGCTCCTAAATACGACCCAGTTTTATATGATTTGATGGAAACACTTAACAAGCGTGTATTTTCCTATCGTCGCTGCGGCGGTAAAATTTTTTATCGAGGAACATATGCGCGATATGAATTTAATAAAGTTAATGGAATCGAACAATCGCGGAAGCCTGTCTGTCAGAGATGTCGAACCGCAAGGAGTTAAAGTGACAATTTAGTAGAGTACGCGGTACGGAAAAGTATTTCCCACTAGGATCTAAGATGGCTCTCGTTCTACAATATTCGGAATTAAATTCGTCTGCTTATTCGAAACGGAACCAGATCGAAACACGGCATGAATTGCTTACTCCAACTTGCGCGCGCAATGAACACATATTCAACAATTTAATAGATTTAATTATATTGATTAATTTTTATCACAATTTTAAGGGGCAAATAAATACAAGACCATCTCAAAGATCCCAGATTTAATTTATTCCAGGGTTGGGGACACGTTTTATTTTAAGTAAAAAATTTTATTCGTTTATTCTACTTCAGCTTGTTACATTCAGAAGTGTCTATTTGTACATAAAGGGGGTAAACTTTACTTTACCGGACTCAAAATTAGTACCTTCCTTCTACGAATTATGGTGTATTTGGTATGGAATCCAGTAGATTTGTACCCGGCGCGGATGCAGATCAAAGTTTCGATCCTCTACGATCAATAGGTGATGAGATATGGTCGCTTAAAGTTGAGCATTTTTGACAGGTAAGGATTGGCCGCCATATTGGTTTGTAGTGACGACCGCGAGCCGCTCACCTCGCCGTCCCCCCTCGCACCTAATCCTAACCAACACAAGTGTGACCGTCACTATAAACCAATATGGCGGCGCCCTAACCTGTCAAGAAACTGAAAATATTCTCAACTCATAGCAACCATATCTCATCAACTATTGATCCCAGAGGTTCGAATCCTCGATCTGCATCCGCGCTGGGCACATATCTACTGGTAAGGTACTAATTTTGATTCCGGTAAAGTAAAAGAATTAATTCAGTTGGTTTTTCAACATTTGAACGACGTAATTGCTCTACGATGAGAATTTGCAAACATTTAAATGAATCTTCTCGGCTGTCCGTCTACGTGTGCAGACGTGTTTCGTAACAACGCTCCTGCGCTGCCTTTGTTTATTGTCACGTGTTCTTGTAATTGACTTCCTCTAATGAAGAGTGTTCACCGTGCAAGCGTGGATCTAGTTATTCGTTGCCTCTAGTCGACCGTGGATTGACTTCCTATTCGACGTATATCACTTCTCCGATCTGGAGATTCACTTATAAATCCCACTGTATTAAAAAACGATTAGTCCCAGCACGTATTCAATATTTTCGTAGATTCAGTTTTAAGAACCGAAACACTTTAACAGTTTAATCATTCGAGGGTCAAATAAATACAAGACTTTCTCTAACTATAATCTTTCTGAATAATTTATAATCACCGAAGCTTGATCTATTGATGGAGGTTGTCCATCTTTCTTGAGATGAGAGAACAAAGCAGAGCTTGAGAAAGCCATGCACGCGGAGCGCGTGTCGTTCATTTTGCGAAATTGCATGGCGGAAGTGTCGTTAAGGACATTGCACGTCGGAAGTATCAGAGAAATTGCGAACGGCGGTTTTTGTTGCAGAAGGGAGACATTATCGACGTGGTGCAAATGAACAAGAGCGGTCTGTGGAAGGGTATCTTGCACAACAGGATAGGCCACTTCAAGTTCATAAACGTTGAGATACTGAACGACAGGGTTCCAAGGCGTGGAGATGCTGAAGGGCGGGGGAAGTGGGGCCTGAGGTACAGACAGAAGCCCGGTTCCGTTCAAGAGCTCTTGCAGAGAATGAATCTTCAGGTAGAGAGAGCAATATCTTGCTACGACTCGAACAAACTGATTCCCATTTGCATTGCTTCGAATGCAAAGCAGGCAGTCCGCTTTTATACGGCCTGTGTTTTCTTTTTTTTTCTCTCTCTTTTTCCTGGTTCCGTTGTTTTTTTTTTCTTCGTCGTTTTCTCTCACTCTCTCTCTTTTTTCGTTCGCCAGGTCCCCTTTTCTTTTCATGCGCGTACACCTCGGCCGGTGCACATATCTTTTATATCGCATATAAATCACAGTTACATCATAAATCCTGGCCGAGTCCCTTTCTCGTCAACCTCTTTCCCGCCTGCGCCTTTTTGTTTAGCGGTGTCTGAATCGATCCCATTGATACACTCGAAACCCTCCGCCGCGCCGTCGTTGCGAGAACTTAGACGGGGCTGTCTCGCTTTAAAGCTGCTTTCGAAACTGCGATTTGTTTAACTCCCCCGGGACTCGCTCTGGAAGCGATCGAATCGTTTTATGCCCTCGTAAATAAAATCTCCGAGTCTCGCGTGAACGTCGCACATATTAGGTACATATTACTTGTACGCATTAATTCGGGTTCCATGAAAATCAGCCACAACCGATTTCACTGATACATTGAGGAAAGTAACAACCGTTCATGTAGGAGTGCGAGACACGATTAACGTGTTTCACATTTTTGTTATGTGTAATTTGAACGGTATCAAGTGGTTAGTATTCCGCAGGGGTTGTATTTTTTTAAGTGTTGTTTTCAAGATCATCGATATTTTCCTTTTAAATAAATACATATATCGCGTAGCTCATAAAAAAATATGTTCAAATACGTTTTTTGACATGACTTTTAAATTTCGAGGGAATGCAGTGGGGATAGCGTCGTAGAAGCGTCGTTATTGTTGAAAATTTTCGGCTGCTCTTTACTTTACCGGACTCAAAATTAGTACCTTCCTTCTACGAATTATGGTGTATGTGGTAGGCAATCCAGTAGATTTGTACCCGACGCGGATGCAGATCGAAGTTTCGAACCTCTAGGGTCAATAGTTGAGGAGTTATGGTCGCTTAAAGTTGAGCATATTTCCAGTTTCTTGACAGATAAGGGCGCCGCCATATTGGTTTGTAGTGACGGTCCGCACGCCGCTTACTGAGTTGGTTAGGATTTGGTCGGGGAAGAGGGGGGGGGCGGCGCCAAGGTAAACGGCTCGCGTTCGTCACTAAAAAACCAATATGGCGGCGCACTTACCTGTCAAAAATGTTCAATTTTAAGCGACCATATCTCATCAACTACTGATCCTAAAGGATCGAAACCTCGATCTGCATCTCCGCGCCGGGTATTTACAAATCTACTGGATTACATATCAAATACTACATCATAATTCGTAGCAGAAAGATACTAACTTTGACTCTAATTTCTCAATGAATCCATCATTACAGCAAAAAAAATGTGTAACTTAGACATTTATCCTTCCGAAGAACCTGTTCGTTATTATTCGTTGGAAAATTTTTGTTCGTACCGTAAAATCGCGCGTAAAACAATAGAAGTAGAGTTTCGTAGACAGTGTTGCAGGATAAAATTAAAAATGCGATGGTTTCCTACGGTGTGTGTGTGCATCGGCGAAAAGAAATGGAAGACAAAGGGGACGTTTGTATGAATAGAATGACATCAATTTTAATATTTTCATATTAATCTCGCTTTATCTCGTATAATATATATAGCAGCATTCGCGAGGCACGAAAGAGGGACAAAGGATATTGCGTGGAACGCTGTGAAATTTCAACGAGTCTTGTAGGAACTTGAAAACGTCCTTCATTTACTCGAGAGTTCAGCTTTCAAAGTGTCGTATCAAGAAATTTGTCAAACTTCTCATCGAAAATGGAATTGTTAGAGCCACTTTTATCGCTATGTTATGTAGAAACGAAAATTCGAACTACCGAATCGCATTCCATCGTGATCAAAAGACTTTGCGTTACTGTTCTGCGGAGATTGGGGAAATAAAAATCGATCGTGACACTTTACGAAACAAAAGCGACGCTTCGGGTGTATCGACTGCGATTCTAACATAAAATCGAATAATGCGTCTTCGCAGGAACACATTCCCGTATTTGTCTTGAATGGGTACGAGGATCTGGAACTCTTCCGAGAAATAGAGCCTGCGGATCTCGACTATCTACGTATACACCAGCCGGAGCATCGCGCGAAGATACTTACCGCTGTACAACTGCTACACGATCTTCAATGTAAGTATTTCAACTGCCAGGATTATCAACGAAACCAAACTGGAACTAGAACATCACTTTTTATAATCGCTTTTCCTTTGCTTACTGTATTTAAAAATATCGGACTAAATTTATTTAGAATTCCCGCTTGCGCTTGAGAAATTTTTTTAACAATTTCCCATGGAAATAACCACAGTAGTTAAAAACAGCGACGTAAAATAAATAAAAGAAAAAGTCTTTGGAATTTCAATAATTACAAAACAAAAGTTATCGTTAAAAAAGACTACTGTCGAATTTCAGCAACTACAAGATAAAAACTGAGAGATCGACAGATCGATCGTTTGACTGGTCATGGTACGGTTATTGTTAAAAAAGACTACTGCATGGAAAAAATAGGCTATACGCATTTCCCCCGATTTTTTATACTCGGTATTCCCGGAGTCCCCCGATAGATTCGAGCATCCCGAAATTTTCTAGAGCCCGCCTTTTCGATAGCTGGCCAAAACTTTGTTTGCGCGTTCTTGTGGCAAGGAGTAGTTAGGAGGGCAACATGTCTCTACACGTCGGTGTTTGTTCTGTTCGAGCAGCCGGAAGCGAGGGCGATTTGGCGTCGAGCTCGGAGGGCGACGAGGTCAGTCGACTGGTCTTAACCTCTGGCCAAACATCCGGCCACTGTTCGCCGTTTAATCGTCGCCAGTTCCCGCGGGACTCTGGTTGCTATGACGCTCACAAGAATCCGACCAGTCGGCGGACGGTCAGCCCGGAATCGACGGGCAGCAAGCTGTCGAGGGAGAACAATCTGGACGTGACCACGGCAACGAAGAACGTCGGCGGCTCTAGCACGGAAGGTGGTAGTGCGTCCGACGGCAAGGACGACTTCCATCCCAACATCCCCATCAGCGGAGCGGTGGCCAGCCAGAAAGACGGCCATTTCGACAAGTCGCCTTTGCTGCGCAGCGGAAACATCCGCTACATGGCGAAGAGAGGAAACTTTGGGGAGTCGGTTGTGATCGAGGACGAGGGTGGTCAGAAGCTGGGCAACATGGTGAAATACGTGGTCGGCAGCAGCGACATCGGCCTCGAGGGTTCAGGATCCGTTGCTGGCCTTGGGCAACGGGGATGCGTCAGCGAGAAGTCGAGCGACTCGGGTGTCAGCTCATCCAGCATCAGCTCCGCTCCGCCGCCGAGGGACAAGGCTCTCGCCAGTGTCGCCTCGGACTCGCCCACTAAGAACTTCGGCAACTTCACCAAATCTTCGCCCACCTCCCAGCCGACCAACAGCAAAGGTCAAAACGGCGACGCCAGTTACCCGTGATAAGCCCGATGCCAGACATGATTTACGATCCGATGCTGCTGTAAGGTAGACGACGGTACTGTGGAACACCCTGAAAACTTCCTACAACTTCCAGGAATTTCGCTTCTTCTCTGATCAGCAGACACCTACGCGAACAGACGAAAGCATTTGTCACGTGATTTTGTTAGCTTAGCCAGGATGAACGATTGCCGTCGCGTGCGTACACCCTTGATTCCTGATAGTTACCTATCGGTGATCGTTTAATAATTCTTAAGAGTGGGTAGGCTCTCGTTTCCAGGATCTCAGGGGTGCGCGATACGCGTTAACTACTGAAATCCCAAAGATGGGGATTTTCGGTAGTCGAAACCGCTAGATAAAAGATCAATATATGTAGTTCCACGAAAGTCCTACTTTTACGTTTACGAGGCGTAATTTGCATTATTCGGCAGCACGTACTGTCCGCCCGCCGAGAGTTGCCAGTGAGAAACTTGCACCGTTGTGTGCTGAGAAGAGGGGTCTAGGCACAGAGGCAATAGGGGTCTATCGTTCTGCATAGCAGTAGTAGTGTGTGTGACCGCTTTGGCGAATAGAAGGCGCGCTCCTTCCAAGCTAACGTCACCGTAGTCCTTCTTCTCGGCACGCAACGGTAGGTACCACGTGATATTCCTCCTACGCTCCAGTGTCGCCAGATGAGGTAGAAACAGGCCTCATTTCCTCTCCTCCTTCTCCCCTTCCACTATCCGACTATCCCATTCCAGCAGCATGCGCACACTCCAACGTCCCCCAGTAAGACCGTAGACCACGGCGCGGCGCGGCGCCCGTCCCGTAGACTGGTCTGGTCATCAGAGAGGGAGAGAGAGAGAGAGAGAGAAGGGGGGGGTACGGTACATCATCTCACCGTGATTCCCCTCATCTGGCGACACTGCTACGCGCTACACGTCTTCGAGCGTACACGGCGCGGCGGCGTGAAGAGTGGGGACTCGCAGATCCCCCTTCTCCTTCACCCGACTGCCTGACGTCACCGTCAACTCTCGGCGTGCGGACAGTAGCTGTCGCAGCTCTATGCTTCCGAATAATACAAATTACGCCCCATAAACGTAGAAATAGGATTTTTGAAGGCGCGATCGCGGCCTTTTATCTAGCATTTTAGACTACAGATAAGCCCCATCTTTGAGAAACGAGAAGGCGCATTCCGCACCCTTGCAATCCTAGAACCGAGTCGACCCCCTTAATGCTACTCTCGTCTTTGTTTTCTGAGAAAGAGGCTGCAATTCGGGCATTTTTTAAGATTTCACGACAAATAGTCTACTACGAATAAGATACTCGTTTCAGGAAAGGGTCCATTCATTTTTCCGGGGGACATCGTCGGGCATCACCATTTCAACTTTCCTTTAGCAAGACACGTCGAAACGATGCGATTATCTATTGCTTCCGGGAAATGAACGCACACGACGTTGTCTTTCGAGTTCAGTTCGTTGCTTCTTGATCGAGATCCCGCGATGTTCCATACTGCCTACATTTACCCTATAAGGTCCTGATAAAAGCGTCGTTTCTGACTCGCTCGGGGCAGATTTTGCAGGCTGTTCGCGTACGACGTCGATGGGCTTGTTCTGCTGTGTCGTAAGTACTCTATATTTAGCAGGGTATAGTCTCTAAATTTGACGCGGGTCCAGCCGAACGGGAGATGCTTCTCCGGGCGATGATTGAAATTTGAAACGGGCTCGACAATACCAAAGTACGGTTTCGAAGTTCCCGATAGTCGACCGGGAATACGAGACGCGACACGAAAAAAAAACCAGGCTGTAACTTCTTTCATTAAACGAACAGAGAAAATCCTCAGACAAAGCTTGCCGGAGCTCGAACCGATTTTCTAGATCGTTTGTAGAAGAATTTGTTTGGGAAATACTTCATCAACGTAACAAACATTCAGCAGCGTAGTTAGACTTTCAATGAAAACTGTGTCCCCGTTCTACTACCCTTTCGGTGGTGCTGTAATCCGGTTTTGAGGGGTGACCTGTAAAAATGAGTACGATTTTTATTTATTTAAAATTTCTCTACAAACATTCAAAAATTGCATAAACGTCCACAATCGTTTCTTCTAAGAAATTATGAACGACACGCAACTTCTGGCCACGGTGTAAAATAAATCGTAGTTAAAATCGGATGACGACACCAAGAAAGAAGATATGGGGTTGTGTTCTTGACTATATTTTTGATTTGTACACGCAGTTCGAACGAAGTTCCTCGAATTTCCGAAGTTTGAACACCTTCGACAGTCTACTAATTATTATTTGACGGAGTCTTCTCGTGTCGCGGCTCGTAACGCGATCATCGCAGATTAAGAAGCGGATGGTAACGAGCGAGGAGGGACACCGTTCGAAACGATTGGGAAGAGAATTCGCGAAACATAGCGGGGCCAACGCGTTTCGCGTGCGTGCTTGTGTGTGTGTGCGTGTGTGTGTGTGTGTGTGCGTGTGTGTGTGTGCGTGTTTCGCGTATCCTCCTGTATCAGTTTTCTATCCGAAATCCGAGCACGGCCGCCCGCATCCGACGGATCCTGTAAATATCACGGAACAGAGGTTTCGTTTGCTTTAATTTCGCCTGATATAATAGAGAATTGTATCTTTGAAATACATCGGATCGAAAGAAATAACGAGGTGCCTTGGTACCCTTTGTTGCCTTAACGATCCTTTCTCCTCGTTTCGCTATAATCAAAGGTATGCTGCCACCTAGCAACGTTTCTTTTTTTATTATTTTGTTCTTTCGCGGGACTTTCGACTTCGTTTCTCCCACCTCGACTCCAACGTCGCGTCGGGTGTGGCCGAGGGGGTTCTACTTCATTATTCTGAATTTTTCAAACTCCCGCTGAGAGGGGATACGTTCGGGGAATGGGCCGGAGGTGCTGGAAGCAAAATTTAAGCAGTTTTAACGAGGAGAGCGAGAGCAAAGGGCGGACATTTTTTGGGGGCGATTGAACAAATTGAGATCCGCGACGTCACTGCCGATCGTTTCGCGATCCCGTTAATCGTCAGATTCGTAACATTCATAGTTGATAATAATAATCTAATCGCTAACAGTAACGATAGTAATAACGCTAAGGAATATTATGTGATATAGTAGCAATATACGCCCCTTCTAACGATATAGATAGATCAAGCAAAGGCCTGTAACGGAAAGACCTTCTTCGCAGTTTACCGCATAAAGATAAGTTCTAGGTGAGACGTTAAGTGGCAAGCGGGCAACGGTTTTCACGGTTTCCGATTTCAGCGTACACCGTGGTATCGCAACTGGACAGCGGGGATCTTGATGCGAAAGAAAAATTGTCTACACGAATTGCAACGAATTTTCATTATTAACACATTGTTGGGGCAAACTTTACCGGACTAAAAATTAGTACCTTTCTCCTACGAATTGTGATGTATTTGGCACGTGTAATCGAGTAGATTTGGATCCGGCGCGGATGCAGATCGAAGTTTCGATCCTCTAGAATCAATAGTTGATGAGGTACGATCGCTTAAAGTTGAGCATTTTTGACAGGTAAGGGCGCCCCGTCAGAATTGGTTTCTAGTGACGACCGCGAGCCGCTTGCCTTGCCTTGCCTTGCTGCCTTCCCCCTCCCTCCCTCCCTCCCTCCCTCCCTCGACCTAATTCTAACCAACTCAGTAGGCGGCGTACAACCGTCAGTACAAACCAATATGTCGGCGCCCTTACCTGTCAAGAAACTGTAAATATCAACTTTAGGTATCAACTAGAGGTTCGAGACTTCGATCTGCATCCGCGCCGGGTACAAATCTACTGGATTACATACCAATTATGAATGCATAAAATCCGCTGTCCAACCGTGACACTCGGATGCACAATTTGAATCGTGGCCGTCGGTGACGTAGGACGTTAGCCTGAACTTTGTTCGATCGACGGAAGAACTGATTTTTCAATTAGCCACCGTTTAGGTTCAAGACTGCCAAGCTTTTCTACCAGATCGAAACACTTCGTCATCCTTAGACGACTAAGCTATTGCCCTACGTTTCCTCTCGATGTATACCGAACACGAAAAATACGTACGACGAGCGAACCGAGCGTTCAACGCGAACCTCTTCTCGCGGATATGTGCGGAATGCTAGTTTGATAAGTGCGTGTTCCATGGTTTCAAACATCCACGCAGGTCTCCAGTATATTTTTGTTCGCTAGTCGCTGAACGTTCTTCTCCTTGCATTAATGTTTCAGCGCGCCACACTTGCTACAGAGTTGGGTAAAATAGTGACGAGACAGAAATCCGTATCGACTTGCTCGCTGACGAAAGTATCTATCATTCAGAAACTGTTCGAAAGCTTTTCAGTCCCGAGTCGATTATTGCTTTTATTGGACGACGGATCCTCGTGCCAGATTTTTCTACCCTATCGCGTTCGAAGGTCAGACATATCGTTTTTCTACCGAGGGAGAAGCTCGATAAAACCTCTTAATTTTAATATTTCTTAGTTTTTACTATTTCTTAGAAGAAACTTGCGAGATAAACTTCTTCTTTTAATATGTTCACACACACACACACACAGTAAGTCGGTATAACTTTCTGTTTTGATTATCCGAAATGCATGAAATCCGCAATCTGACATGCACATGATCAAACAATTTTTTCGTAATTCAGACCGTGATTGAGTGGTTAAGAATTTCTCACCTGGAATCAATACCACGTTTTCAAACGATTGTACGTGTAGATACGAATGTTTCAGCGCATATCAAATAACGTATAAGTAGTGATGGGATCTGAAATGCTTCGAATCGATCCAATATTTAAGACGAAAAATTCAAATCAGTTCCAACATAATTCCCAGCTTAGAACTCTTGAAACTCTTGAAAGTCCTGAAAGTCTTGACAGTCTTGCGAGTCTTGAAAGTCTTAAAAGCCTTGAAAGTCTTGAAAGTCTTGAAAGTCTTGAAAGCCTTGAAAGCCTTGAAAGCCTAGAAAGCCTTGAAAGCCTTGAAAGTCTTGAAAGTCTTGAAAGTCTCGAAAGTCGTGAAAGTCTTAAAAGTTTCGATCAAGACTTAAAATCCAAGACTTTCAGGAGTTTCAAGAACGTCTGACCTCGAGTAAATCTCGAATCGATTCGAAATCCCGTGGTGTGATTGGTTTGCTTAAATACTTGGAAGACAGAGTATTGAATGTAGATCCCCATCACGCATTACTTTATCCAATTTTGTGGGACGACCGATGGTCCGAGTCGGTATCACCTGATTTCTCTAGCGTGAACGTCTCATTTCCGAGAGCAAGATAAAACTAGTACACGATCGACAATCCCCATCGTCGATGCAACCCAGTTCTTCGACACGATGGTAAACCCATGTACATGTGTATATTCTACAATGCCACGACGAACGTTGAAAGTTAACAAAGTTTTTGTATGTACATAACAACGCGCATAGAAAACCTAAACGATGTTTTATATTGACCCGAATCTTTGCCAAAACATTAGACTTATACAGATCTTATAAATATACATAATACGATTATTATATCACACCGTTGGATCTTATGTACATCTTTTGTATAGTGTATAATGGTAAACGGATTATATGGTGACGCGAGCATACCGGAATCGTGGATGAGGATTCGTGCGAGAGAGAGAGAGAGAGAGAGAGAGAGAGAGAGAGAGAGAGAGAAATAAACAGCGAAAAGGAAAGAATGGAAAAAACAGACGGGGCAGAATAGAGATATATATGATGAGATAATTCGAGCACTCCGGATCATTGTATTCATTGTAAATAAAGATACGACAGGTGAAAAACCAGTTCGAAAGAGCGACAACTCGATATCATCATGATCCAACACGCCGGAGACTGAGGAGCGGGTGTTAGAGATTTTATAGAATTTAAGATGCATGTTCTATCTCCATTATTACCGATCCGACGGAGGCAGGGGACGTTTCTTCTTTGTTTCCCGAGGGAAGTACTCGTTCGCGCTCTTTCGTACAGTTATCGAGAACATAGTTGAGAACGGAGCGCTCGCTGTAAGGTTCGATAAATCGTTTCTCGTTGATCCGCGGCTCGGCTCGACTCGGGGAGCCGGGGATCCACGATCCGATCGATAACTGCTTCCATAACTACGATCCTCTTACTAGGTCTTTCTTCGACAAGGTCGCGTACACACGTCATCTTGATTTCAAGGCGCGTTTAGCTGATAAGAAAAAAAACACAAGCTCCGTTCGCTGTAATAACGAAGGCTGGTGCTCTCTCGTCGGCGGGCACCGATAAAAACCCAACACAATGACTGTACTCGAACGATTCGACAGTTTTAGCGAAAATAAATTAGCGAAAATGTTTATTATATAATATACACGAATTAACGATAACGCTATAGCTTATCCGTTCCATCGAGAGTAACATTACGCGTAGAGAATGCGTCGGGCGAACGATCAATGATGTTGTGTGTGTGTGTGTGTGTGTCTGTGCGCGTGTGCGTGTATGTGTATGAGAGTGTATGCGAACGAAGTGGAGAGAGGAGAGAGAGAAAGAGAGAGAGGGAGAGCAGAAGAGGAGAGGAGAACGTGTGAAAAAAAAAATGTTAATTGATAACGAGTTTATAAAGAGTACGTATAGACACGATAGTGATTTTATTAGCTGGGGAAGTACAGTCGCGCATTCGATGTAAAAAAAGTAAATCAGATTCGTTCTAACGGTAGACACAGATACACGTACACGTACACGCAACACACACATACACGTACACGATACAGCTGTAATCGAAGTGACACGCGGAAAAGAGACATTTTTTTCTAGATCAACGTTTCTCCGGAGCGTCCGCGAGCGTCTCTTGATTTTTCGGTTCGAAGCGTGAACTTGATGATCTTGATCTTGATTTACTAGGCGGCGGCGGGCGACTACGTCGCGAGCAGAAATCATACGAAACATAGTGTCTATAGAGGTTAGCTAAATCGCTTAGTGACACACGATTAAGTATCTACTTAGCGGTCTAGTCTATCTCTTCTTCCGATGTTTACAATTCGACGCGAGACATGATGTGTACATAAGAAGAATAATAAACAGAAACAGAGGTAGGAGGGGGGTGTGGCGGTGGCGACCGCGTCACCGTGCGTTTTTATAAGCTGATTTTGTATTTATTAATTAATTACGGGATTTACAGAGGTCACGAATTTTTTCATTCTTATCGTCTCTCGGTTCTCGTATGATTTCCAACGATAAGTGCTAATTTATTGACGGCGAATTCAAATAAACGGCGAAAGAAATAAACTGTCTTGTTCGTTTATTGCCGTAAATGTCCCCATTCCCGCTACTTCAAAACAGCGCAAACACTCTCAACATACAGTGTTCCCGCCATTGATGTGACTTTCGGGTATGCGGATGATCTGACTTTTTTATCCCCGCTACTAGGGGGTTCCCCTTGGGCGATCGATCGCGCTACAAAAAAATTAAGGGTGATTAAATTGGTGTTTTATGATATTCGATGTATCACACACATTCTCAGGTATAGAATAGCATTAGTACGATACAACAATTTCCCGCTTAGCACCGTTCTTTACCCAGGATCGTCGTTTACACTTGGAAAAGTTATCCAAGAAATCTATGTTTGGCACACGTAAAAAAACGTAGTACTTTTTCGTTTCGTGAGACTCGATACCCCCGAGGTTCTCACAACAATCGCGGGAACACTGTATAGTTTCAAATAGAAATAATCGTCCGAGCTGCTGGGACTACATTTGAAAGGTAAGAAAGATTATAAAATTTATTTTAGCACCTTCTCAGACGATTTTGTACGCCTCTGATTCACATCGAACATGGTTTTTTAAATAAACAAAGCACAACTTAACTTTAACGTAAACTTTATTTTACCGGACTCAAAATTCGTACCTTTCTGCTACGAATTATGATGCAGTATTTGATCTGTAATCCAGTAGATTTGTACCCGGCGCGGATGCAGATCGAAGTTTCGATCCTCCAGGATCAGTAGTTGATGAGATATGGTCGCTTAAAATTGAACATTTTTGACAGATAAGTGCGCCGCCATATTGGTTTGTAGTGACGAACGCGAGCCGTTTACCTTGCCGCCACCCCCCCTCCCCCCAGTCCACCGAACCTAATCCTAACCAACTCAGTAAGCGGCGTGCGAACGGTCGCTACAAACCAATATGGCGGCGCCCTTACCTGTCAAGAAACTGGAAATATGCTCAACTTGAAGCGACATATCTCCTCAATTATTGATCCTAAGCACAAATTTTGAATCCGGTAAAATAAAGAGCAGCCCATCGCTATTTTCTAACTTGTTGAATTGTATAAAGACTATACGAAATTATTGAATAAGTTTACAATAAAAAACTTTTTACGGTAAATCTTCTGCTGCTCCTTCGACAAAATGGCTCCGCAGGTGCTGCTAGAAAGTATTCACAGGTGAGAAGTGTCGCGAACGTGTTCAATCAACTTGGTCGATTTAATAAGAACTCGTTCGAGCAAAAACTGAGTTGCATGAAGGAATTTGAGCCGGTCGAACGAACTTTCGGAACTGCAATAAAATGCATTTAGCGATGCATGTAAATGCATCCGTTGAGAATTGTCCGGGAGGTAACGACACGTATTTACTACGTGTCCATTCGTAACACCTATTTCGAGCCGAGCCAAAGGCTAAGTTACTTTTAGTACGGTAGATTATGAGGGTAATAACTCGACGAGTATCTTTCCTCGCTGGCGGCGTGGCGCGGCGAGGCCATCCGACCACGTGAGTAAATTCGTTGCCCGTTTAGGTTGAAATCTAATTTAACTTTTAAAGTCACTGCACGAAATTACAATGATTTGTGGCGATTCGAGGTTTCCTCGCGAGTTTGCCAACTTCGTCCGGTTTGATGTTCTTATCGTGCTGCTCTAATCGGTTCCCAAGTACGCGCGCCCGGCTCTAAGGAGTTTAAACCTTTATTACGCTAAACAGAATTGATGCTTTGCAAAATTTATTTCTCGACTGTTACAATACAACAATCGAATAAACAACTTTTATTTTACAATGGCATATCGTAACGTAACCATTACTATTTTTATGCAAAATAAAAACCAGATAGACGTTCAATTCTTACTTTAATCAATTCAACAAGCTGAGAATACTTCATTCTCATTATCAGATCATTGTGTGACTTTTTCAACTGTTTTAAATGGCACCTACTCATTTTTGTTATAAATTATTAAACATGGTGTTTTGTGACCGGCGTTCCTCGTATAATTATTAGGGTGAAACGTTGATCGCGGATACGAGTGTAAATTCGCTTTTCACTGACACGGCCGCAAGACGTCTCGATGTTTCCGCGAAATACTCGAGACACGAAAACTCGAGAATGATACTTGGCTGTGGCATCGGTAATTACATCCGATTCACGTTAATTAGTGCCCCGTGGATTTTAATTCTTGGTCGTGTGCCAACATGTAACACATCCGACAGTGTGCTTTGTCCGCGCCGGGTAATTTGCGGCTTTAATTAGGAAGTTCGGATAAGCGTTTGATTCCAAGCAGAATCGATAGGAAGAATTTCGATCTGAAAATTCAATTAATAATGATCGATCGAGTCTACATTAACACTAATTAATTAATTAAGACTAATTAATTAAATCCTCCATATCAATAGTTTCGTTGTTTTTTACAGTTTTCGACATCTGTTTTTCACAAAAGGAAAAAATCCAGTGCTAGCGGAGAAAAGCACTGTGAAATCAAACTTGATTTTCTCTCTTACAGAGGATATATTATATAGAGTTTTTTTAGCTGATTCCGAATCTGTCCTTAATTTTTCTCCTATACTTAGGAACATGGCTTTGAAAAAAAAAACATATTTTTCAACTTTAAACAAATATTGTGATGTTATATTTTTCAATTTATCTCAAAAAATAAGGCCCCTTCGCTCGACATGAGTTGCCGCCAGTGAAGCGTCGTAGAAGGCGAGGGTAAAGTGGGGACAGTGCATACTGTTCATTAAAATGGAAGAACAACGGTCCACGAACAAATTCGAAGGTCTCGACGAGATTTCAAAATCCATCTACATAATAGGGAGGGCTGCCGGCGCGGCGTAGTTCCGCGGAGCAGAGATTTGTCGAGGTGAGTTTGTGTCCGACTTATAATTGAGCCGAGACTACTTTATGCGGATGTAGCTTGTTAATGCGAGACAAAGGGTGGAGAGACCACCGCCGCATAACAGTTTCTCTGGGAAACGCGGAACAGCCGCCATTGATTACCAAGCCGTGACAAGTGTCTTTCAAACTGATTACAGTCCAAATACATCCGAAAGAAAATTTAGAAATAGATCCGCGAGGATGGTGCTTGATCGGATGAAACGACCTCCCGAGCGATTGTTGAAATCACTCGATCCGTCGACAGAAGGAACGCTTTTAATTAAAAGAGACCGCCGCGCCGCGCCGCGCCGCGCGGGTAATGAGCACCGAAAATCGCCCAAATAACGATCAATTGTCGCGTGTTACATCGAGCTCACAGAAAAGAAGATATTCGAAATTCTCGATCTTTCAACCAAGGCGGACCGAAGCCCTCTTACATAAATGTTTACAATAAGAAACAATAAAACATAAAAGAGACTGCGAACGAAAGACTGCGTTTACGAAGAGAGCAATTAACGAAATGATAAATATTGAAAGGAAAGAAAGGGAGATTCAAATGAGGTGATGACAAAGCATCGAGAAAACGTTTCTAACCGTAAGAGAATACATACCGCGTTTGTCGTTGGTTTCTTTGAGCGTAGCTGCTGCGGTCTTGCAGAAGTTTCGTGGAACAATGCGGCAGCAGGTGTTAAAAGAAGAAGCACGTGTTGATTGTGGAAAAAAGGATCTGCAGCGGAAGAGAACGAGGCGAGCCTCGGTGAACTGAACGCGAGCACGTTGATTGCGCTTCCGGCTCTTTTATCATTCCACTTGATGTATTAGAGCTACTAATTTGACGGAAATTAACGCCGACGAATGGAAGTTATCGCGCTCCTTCTCGACCGACGCTATTCGTTACGAGAAACAATCACAGGTTGTTCATGTTCGCACTAACAAGTGAGTAGCGTCTTATTTCAGCACGTACAACTGACTATTTCGCACATTTATAGCCATTCTTTTTGCGATATATGTATGCCAAAAGGCTGCTCTTTACTTTACCGGACTCAAAATTTCTCCCTTTCTCCTATAAATTATGATGTATTTGGTATGTAATCCAGTAGATTTGTACCCGACGCGGATGCAGATCGAAGTTTCGATCCTGTAGGAACACTGGTTCAGTAGTTATGCTTGATTGAAGTTGTGCATTTTTCTGTGCTGTTTTTGACAGGTAAGGACGCCGCCATCATATTGGTTTGTAGTGATAGTGACGGTCGCACGCCGCTTACCGAGTTGGTTAGCATTAGGTCGAGAGGCGGAGGCTGCAAGGCAAGCGGCTCGCAGTCGTCACTACAAACCAATATGGCGGCGCCCTTACATGGCAAAAATGCTCAACTTTAAGCGACCATATCTCCTCAACTATTGATCCTAGAGGATCGTAACTTCTACTGGATTACATACCAAATACATCATAATTTGTAAAAGAAAGGTACTAATTTTGAGTCCGGTAAAGTAAAGTTTACCCTGCCAAAAGATATATGTACATGTACAATACAATTCCGATAATTAAGAATACTAGAGCCCGTCCCTCATTTCGCATCAACCGCATCTGTCAGGTGTCTCGGTGTCAAGTTGACACAATGATAAGAAAGCGATATAATAACGAGGAAAACAGTTATTTTTTTATGCACTCTTATTCAAATTGAAGAAATGAAAGTAAATGAAGAAGATGAATAAACGATTAAAAGAAGGAGTAAATCTATAAAAATCCACAGTCAGGTAAAAACAAATTAGCATTGAAATTCTTTGGATTAATTGAAAGAATTAAAGTCGAATTGTTAGGATCGTCTCGGTAGTTGGTTCGTTTTTGCTCCTTTGTGTTGCACCTCCGTTCTCCTCGATCTTTTCTTACGCTTTCCCTAGTCAATGAAAACGTGGTTACTGCGGAAAGCATCTTCCTTTCAGAGCTAAAGTTTTTAAGTTGTTGCCGAAACGGAAAGGGAAACGAAACAGACAGTTCCAGTCGATTGATGTTGCTCCATTCTTATCAAACTTCATCGTCGGAGGTTAAGCGCCGTTTCTTTTCTCCATTTGAAACGCTCGACACAACATTTATCGTTTCTATTGAACGATCTATTCATCGGTAATAAATAATAGACGTTAATAAATTATTAGACAGACGCGGATCTTCACAGCATTTCTAAGTTTTTCTAATGTTTTTTCACTGTTTTAAATGGCACCTACTCATTTTCTTAGTACATACATGCAAATACTTGTTAACTTGTTCTCACTGAAATAAATAACAAAGTTACAAAGAGGAATGAGCGTAACATAACTACGTGGTCGCGAGAAAAGCAATTTATCAGGATACTATGAAGATCTAATTATTGCACAGTGTGCTTGAAACCACTTCCACTCGCGCACCGTTTCATTCACAGATTCTATACTTCGCGGTAGTGCAGCTCTTCTATCAAAGTGTTTAGCGGGCCCGCCATTTTTTACTTCGCCGCCGCCTGCAACGAGCGAAAATACCGTTGCCTCCAGCGCGTTTTTCACTTTCAAGAAAAACGAAGAAAATCACAGGGTGCCAAATCTCGAGACTACCGCGAGCAGCGGAACGAACCTTTTCCGAAAAGCGAGAAACCCGCTGAAAGGGACAAATTTTCACTCCGCGCATGAAACGAAGAAAAAACGGCAGACCCGCTGAATAACTTGACAGAAAATCGACTTCAACGCCGCTGTACAGAGCCGCATAAAACCGCGTGTGCAGCAGTTACACCAGATGCAAATATATGTATTATCCTCGAATCACTAAGTATACTGTTTATTACGTTCATTCGAGTGTATTCTTCGTTCGATATTATACTTTCAAACAGATTTAGTTCAACAAATAAACAGGAGAAAATAAGTGGTTCTCCACGAAAATGTAAGACGAAAATGAAGAATAAAAAAATTGAGATTTCGGAGTTATTTTTTGGTTATCAGGAAATTAAAAATCCGTCTAAAATGCGGCAACCTAACCAACAGTCGGGTTGTCGCATTTTAGGCGGATTTTTAATCTAAATCTGTTGAATATTTGCGAAAGCAACTGGAAGTCAATGCTGATAGGTATAAAATGATGCAGGTGGGTTAAAGTTGACCGAGGATCCTCGCATGGACGCTCGGGGAATACTATATCTAAAATGAAGAATAAAAGAAAAATCTACGGCGTAAAACCGTCTCGCGATCGATCGATCGGCGTGTCACCGAACTCGGAGTTTCAGCAGCTAATAAGTACGATATCGGAGGATAATAAAACTGAATAAAAGTCAGTGGAGCTCGTATTGGGAGCACCGGCATATGTCGACTGGCGGTTCACTTTATTGTCTCCGCTTAAACAATGAATTGTAGTGGTTATTCGCGGTGGAGGGGAAAGTGAGACAGGTGCGGCGTGGGTGTGGGGCGCAACGCTGACACAAGCACCACAGTGCTCAAACGAGAAGGACCCTCTGTCTCGCCGCTTCCTACCACTTGCACGCTTACCGACGCCATTCACCAACAATACCGAAACCATCAACACTCTTCGCGGCAGCTTCCTTATGCACGTATACAGAGCCGGGAACATCTTTTCCGTTCGCTGTATGCAACCACGCATATATCGGAAGCCTGGCTCAGCCACTTCCAGACACATCGGAATTAACGCGCGGTGATTTCGAGTGCCGCGCCGCGCCGCCGGGAATTCTTCGTTCGACGGCTGACAATGAGACTACCCTCTTCCGCGTAGATACAACGGATCCCGAACCGGTTTCCCAGCCGAGAATTCTCCACCGAGAATTTACGGTATTGGTTCCGCGATAATTATGGGCATATTGTTTCGCTGGAGCCTCGGTCAATTTTGACCCACCTGCTTTGCTCTCGCAGATATCGAACGGATTTCGATTAAAAATCTTCCTAAAATGCGGAAACCCGACCGACAGAGGTGCACGTTGCGTGCGTCAAAGAGACGTGCACCTCTGTCAGTCGGGTTGCCGAATTTTAGGCGAATTAAACATTTTGAATAACTATGAAATGAAACCGAAATTTCGTGCCACCTTATACCTTATTATATTTTCCAAATATAAAATGCGACTTGCGAAGTTTTCGAAAAATTTTCGGCAGTCTGGCTTGACGTTGAGTTATACGGGATAAAGGCTGAAAATATAAGACGGAAAATAATGTTCTTCCGCTAGGACTGACCCATTTCGAACTAGTGCGAAATCCCTCGGACGTGAAACGTTATCAGGGGCCAGGAGAAGGATTTTGTTTGCCGGGTAGCAACTTTTAGGGTTCAAGAAACTCCATTTCTACTGTGGCTAACTTTCCAATCGATGTTTGCCGTGGTAGGTGACCCACGCTCTTTTTCCATCGAACGAACTTACTTCGTCGGTTGCATTCTAGTTGCATTCTAAAAACGGATAAAATGTTTCCGTAGTAAAACGAATTTATTCGAATGCTGGATAATAATCGATAACAATCAATTTTTTTAATGAAGGCCTAGTTACACCGAACATCTATTACTTTCTTTATGAAGTACTGCTTGTAAATTGCAAATATATACATTTGGGAACATTATATCTACTATGTACATAATTTTAGATATTGGAGTATATCTTTCTCTTTGTCTTTGACAGCTTTAATTAAGATTAAGATGTATTCAAGGATTTTAATGACATTAAAAATTCATTTCTAATAGACTGCGTACAGAATGTTGCTTTCCAAATTAATAAATTGAACAATACAGAAAATGAACTTTCTTCGTGAATTTTTTCGTTTGAGATCCTTTTGTGTGTGTGTCCGCGTGGCATGAACTTGTCCGAAGTGCAGAAATTCTCTGTACGCGGGCGAATTACGCACGCACATCGGGCGACAGGTTTTCTAGCTCAAACACCGTTCGCTGTATGGAAGGAGCAGGTTCTAGCCGGTGAAACTGGCTGCACCTGAAAGTGTAATGAATAATAAGTGGACTAGCTTGAAGCTGTCGAGAGATTTTATCGAGCCCACTGTCAACATCCAACTAATATCGCGTACAACGTGGCGGATTAATTGGAACTGCCCCGAGCTCTAAGCAGTATTTTCAGGGGTTTAAATCGCGTTCACATGACACCGCCCGCGCCTGTGTTTCCATGCACTATGACCCTCGGCGACGGATATACCTCCCATAGACTTTGAGGAGGAGTCGTGATAACCGACGACCCAGAAGAAACTTCGCAGACCGTACCTTCAGGGAGTAGGACGAGCAACCATGTAATTTCTCCCTCCCACCAACCGACTATTTACACTCCCTTCCATAAATCACCGGACACTTACTTATCTTCAACAAAATTGTAAATATAGAATACAAGCTTTCAAGGCTTTCAGCTTGATTTCATTGTTTTATTCCGATTAATACACGTGTATCCAAGAATTACAAGTCAACATTATGGACAAATAAACGAAAATGTTTTCCTTTATGTCTAGTATTAACTTTCTGACCCCGTAAAACTATTTTCCTTACGCATAGCACATAATCTTTAGTGAGAAAACTATTTATCTCACATTCTTTTCCATCTAACAAATAATTCAAATTATATGTTGAAATTTCAAAATGCGAATGGTGGCGCCATAGGACACCGATGCTTGCAAGTTCGCTTGCAAGTCCGCTTGCAAGCCGCGCTCCATATTACCGACATTCACGGATTCCGGCGAATTAGCAAGAACTGAATCACCGACGAGATACTTCGATGGTGTGGGGAACATTCTCAAATGGTTCTCAAATAAACAAGCGTGTTTCTTCTTTGAAGGTTTATTCTAATCTGTTTTTACAATAGAAATTCTTTGGTAGGGAACCGAACGAATGAATATTAAAATATTAACAAACAAATGCATATTAACAAATTAATCGAAACTATTTTACAAAAAATTTACTATTAATCGATATTTCAATAGAAATTTATACATTATCGACGTCTGTCTGCATTATCGACATCCGCCTTCCGGCATTTCTACCTATCAACAGAGATATCTCGTGATCCTCTCTGATTGTGGTTGTGGCATACTCCCTAGACGCGTGCCTGGGGGAATGGCGCGGCGCGCGGCAGCGCCAATATTGTAAAGGTTAGGTTAATTCTAACCTAATAAAATAATCTCAACACAGTTTATTCAAAATGTTACAACTGTATTTATTTTCTTTTCATGAATCTGACGCTATCAGAATAAAAATAGAATTGGTATAACTTATATGCCACTGAACATCGTGGCATGAAGAAGACCTTCTATTTATTCTCGAACAGTCTCTGTATGTATAATTACTTGGATAAATAAATATATAGTTTAAGATCGGTATGCACAATAATATTCAGTTTTAATTTTTACTAAATATATATTAATTACCAATCTCCGGCACTTGAAATGCACGATTTTCTTTTCTATTTCTCTTTTATTATCTTTAAGTGTATGTATGTATCTCATTTACTATAGAAATATTTATTTTTCAGCGCATATCAATCTTTTCAACAAACGTACTTACATATGTAACATGAATACCCTATATTTTTATATCAATTTTTTACGAGAGTTAACGAGATTGATGAAACACAATTATAAGTTCATACTTTTTTATACATTTGTACATTACGTATTTTATAAACTGAAAGTATTAATGAACACAACACTCAAGTGGAAAGTTTTGTCAGACTATGAATTCAAGAATATGCTCAAACAATCTTACGATGAAGCAGAGTATTACATAGATTGGAATTCTTGTTTAGTGGCAAATATAGAATTGTTTAATGTACGTACTCCAACATGGTTTTACGTGTGCTCCACAGTATCTTTCAAAAAGTACAAATTATTAGTTGTACCGCTAAATGATTTGGATACAAACGAAATATTTGTAAGCGAAATTGTTAGACATAACATAGAAATTGCGCTTAAATGTACAATTGATAATTGGTTTTTATGTAAGTACAAGAGAAATATTTTCAAGATATGTAGAAATATCTGTTTGCGGTAATTATCCAGATAATAGTTAGCTGTATTTAATTTCAGTGCCGATAAAGGACGATACCGTTAACTTTGCTGCAGCAGCAACAATTTCTATGATATCAAAGTCACACGAATACACAAATGATTTAATTGTTACTATACTAGAAGATTACTTTTCTGAGCCTCGATTCTTAAGAAAGAATGATTTGTTCGCCATCAATGCAAACGATCAAATTCACTCGTACAGTAACCCCTTGTTGTCTGTGATATATTTTAAAGTTAATACTATTCAAGTTAAAGAGAACGTAAACTGTAGAGCGAAGGATGGTTGTTACATCTTGCGAGAGGAGACAACGCTTATTCAAGAATCAGATGTACATAGTTATCTACCTCGAAGACACTTTTCTCTTGATGCCAAAGAGAAACTAGTGGAACCACCGTATCCACCAAATTTTACAAATCTTTTGATACATTTAGAACATTGCATTTTGCCATTTATTAAATGTGATATTCAATTACCTATTAAGCCAATATTTCTGATTAAGGGTTCACTGGGTTCTAACAAATGCAAATTGGTACAAACCTTGTCGGAAAGGATTGGTTTAAATTTTCTTTACACGGACTTGGCAGAAGTACAGGCTTTAACATCGGCACAAACGGAAGCTAAACTACGCATTGTATTGCATAATGCTGAACAGTCGGTACCATGTATACTTTGTCTAGGCAACATAGAAGTCTTTGGGAGAAACTCTGAAGGTCAAAAAGACGAAAGGATTATATCGACCTTTTCAACAGAAGTAAATAACTTGTACAATAAACATGTAAAGTATCCAGTTATCATAATAGCCACGGCAAATGAATCCGAGATACCAGCAGAATTAAACAGAATGTTCATCGAGACAATTCAGATAGATCATCTGAATAAAAATGAAAGAACAGACCTGATTTCATGGTTACTCAAAAAACAAAACATAAATTGTCAATCAAACCTGTTTACAGTAGCAGGAATGTGTTCCGACTACAGATTCGCAGACTTGAATGCATTAATACTGCATGCAGTCAAATTCCATAATAAGCACAGCGATGACGACTCGAATTCGTTAACACTGACTCGAGAAGACTTTGACAAGGCTTATGGTAAAATTATAACATAAGTTAAGGTTTCGACGTGGTGTACTTATTTTTTAACTTTCTCATTCTTTGTTTATAGAGTATATGCAATCAATATACACCGACCGCAAGGGTGTACCTCGTGTACCGAGAGTGCTTTGGGAAGACATAGGTGGTTTAGCGGAACTAAAGCGCGAAATTATGCGCCGCATTCAGCTACCTCTCTTAAATGCTCTCGGTTTTGGTCAATCTGGACTGCTTTTGTACGGGCCACCTGGCACAGGAAAAACTCTTCTCGCTAAAGCCGTTGCAACAGAGTATCAACTCCACTTTTTATCCGTTAAGGGTCCTGAAGTCTTGAATATGTATGTCGGCCAAAGCGAGAAGAACATCAGACAGGGTAACATCATTTAAAAACGCGACCTTGCCTTTTTAACACGAAGGCCTAAAATGATTCCTGGACTGGTCCCAACATGGGGCTAAAATTAGGTTTCATTTTGGGCCTTCCAGGTCCTACGTTCTGGTCCCATGGTAAATTCGATGAATTGCAGTAGAAAAAACTTGTGGAAGCGTGTATACACTCTACACTTGTTTGCAAATAAATATGATCAATAGACTGCGGATATTTTATGCAAAATAAACAATGATCTGACGAAGTATAAATATTAACATTGTACTACTTTCTTGTAGTGTTCGAACGAGCAAGATCATCAGCCCCATGCATAATATTCTTCGACGAACTGGATTCGTTGGCACCGAATCGCGGCCGCAGCGGCGACAGTGGAGGAGTGATGGACCGCGTCGTGTCCCAGCTACTTGCTGAAATGGATGGTCTTGACGGTGCCAACAGCATCTTCATTATAGGAGCGACGAACAGGCCAGACCTCATAGACCCTGCGCTCCTCAGACCCGGTCGATTCGACAAGTTGTTATACGTTGGCATTCATTCCGACCGCGACGCTCAACTCAAAGTTCTCGAGGCATTGACCCGAAAATTTCAATTGCGCGAGAACGGCGAAGAATTAGCACAGCTGCTGGACCAGCTGCCAGCTCATACTACTGGGGCTGACCTGTACTCGGTCTGCTCTAATGCGTGGTTGAACGCCGCGCGTAAAGTATTGAGCAAACTCGAACAAAATGATTTAACGGACGACTCGAACGAATCTATTATCGTGGAGCTGGAGGACTTCTTGAAAGCTGCTCACGAAATGGTTCCCTCTGTCAGCAAGGAAGAGGCAGAGAGATACAGAAGAATGCAAACAGAGTTGTCTTCGTCATAGTGATTTGAAATATATGTACTGAAGTGTCTGCTTTCCGAGGGTGGAACATCTTTCAATATTATAAACGACACAGTCGATCTTTTTATTTCGGGAAATATGTAAAACAATTTTTTACAACGAACAGTTAAATCAAGAAAGGTATTATCTACGCTCTATCCCTAGATATTGCACCAGAACGGTTACTCTTAGACGCTAGTGCGTGACGAAGAACAGCAGCAGTGCCGAATACCTAATTCCGAGGGCACGATCCTTGAACGGTTCCGTTTCCTACCTTATTAAAAATTCTGTTACAATATACACTGATCCGAAATATACAATGTAGAAAAATAGGACAGCTAAATCCACTGTGTACCTATATCGGGCATGAAAGTCAGTAACAAACGAATAAAGGGTTCCTTTTCCGGACGCCGTTGGATTAATTGTTCTCATGCAAATTCATAGCGGATGAAATAAAGGAATACGTTTACTCTTTCTCTCTCTCCGAATATGGTCGATTCTCTACAGCCAACCCTTGAACTCGGTGCTCGGGGCCATTTTCAAGGTCACTAAATCGTGTTTCATTGGATTTCCGCGATTCGTTTGTGGAACAGGGTCATTCGAAGTGGTATATCTTGCGAGAGCGTAGTCCACGTGCCCTGATTTCTTTGTGCCAGGGATTCTCAACCAGATCACTAACGGGATCGTAGAAAGATAAATATATTTATCCGCAGAATTATGGTCGGGCGTTGTCACGCGAAAGGGTCGAGAATCCCCGCTCTAAAACGGATTCAATCGCGCTATCAGAAACGTACACACAGTACACGCAGGCTCTCACGAATTATTCATGTCCCATATATAGGCGGCGGTCAATAACGTATACCTTTGGTATGATCGCGAGATAAGATCGGTTCCGTTTACAATTGCTTCGATGTACGAACTTGTGTATGACTCCTGAATTATGCCTTGTCAGTTCACTTATCGTATACGCGACAGAAAAAGGAAACGTTGTTTCGCACACGTACATCAGAACGTCGCGACCTTTCAACAATACAAGATATGAATTCGATACGACGAAATCCACGGGATTGCGTGGGCGTAGTCGTTGCGAACGTACATTTAAACGCGCCTCGCCAGAAAGAAAACTTTTCAGAATTACGAGTATTTTTATTCTTGAATCATTCTAGAAATCATGTCCGCTCGATATAGCTTCGTAAAAGTAAACCATCTTCCGTTGTTCGGCCGTCGATCTGTTAACCGGCTGATGTTCCTGTATTTGTATAAATACAAATAAAATATACAAATAAAATCGAACAGTTGTCGATTAAATAAATAAGACTTCCTCGGTTAACAGATTAACACGAAGACATACCTGCGAACATGCTCGCGGGTCAGCCAGATAATTCGTTTCGTTCGTTCCGTTCGTTCCGTTTTCAATCGAACTACAGAAAACGTGATTACTTTAAATACCCTTGTAATTTTTTTTCTTCTTTTTAATTTTTTTCTTCTAAAACGCGGATACACTAATTACCGGGTCTCGTTTCTCTTGTATCGACAGGTTTATTTAGTGCGGTCGAGGATAGCGGCGTACGTAAGTACACGCGTACGCTAACATAAGTATCACATTCGATAAATACGCTAATCGCTGCGCGCGATGCAACAAAAGAAATCGACAAAAATCCCGTACGAACTCAGTTCTAGGAAGTACGTACACTTCAAATGATATTTCGCTTTTCGAATAAAAGTAACGAATATTCCTCCTCTTAGTGACAGACTCGGTGAGAAAGAGAAACATCGGAGGGGGAATTACAATCAGCCTACGCGTAGATATTTTGGCCATTGTACGCTTACGTGGATGCGTGCGATTCATTGTTTCCCTGGAGGTAACGATACAGCGAGGCTCTACATTTCCTCCGTAGCGTCGCATCCTGCGGACCCCTATAGCATCCCCTACCATCTCATAGTTAAATCCTCTGAATGTTGACGTACTTCTTCGATTCGGTAGTTGGGATATTTAGCCAGGACTAAGACAACACCTTGAAAGACTACATAGCAATAAATCCTACAATAGTATCTTGACCTGGGTATTCATAGCTACGGTGTCCGGCCAAGACGAAGATAATGTTTATTTACCTCTCTAGCTCCACGTGACGTTATGGAGGAAAGACCGTATAGCAGTAAACCTTATAACAGGAGGTCGACAAAGGGGGTTCTGACAGTTTAGTGCGAAGCGGCTCACGTTGTAAATTAGAATAATTGTTTTTTATCAGACCAGTTTCGAAAGTGTTTGAGATGATAAAGGTGATCTTGGGCGCAAGGACCTCAGGACTCGATTTAGACTAGAAGAGGGAGCTTCCGTTCGCGGACCCGCTAGGTTTGCCAATTCCACTATGCGTCGCTACCTCCAAGCATACTCGTTTTAATTACCGCTTTAAGTATACGAATGAAATGCGTAATTAAACTACATGCGAAAGATTGAAAGCTACGAGGGAGGAGGAGGGGGGGTGGTCGAGTGAAATCGCTCGGTCGACCGCGGTTAAAATGAAATACTTTGTACTCGGCGGGGGCGTGAACTTGTTTCGCGAAGTTCAACGTTTCATCACTAGTACTTACAATTAGTGTCTCATCGCGGTTTTCTTTTTTGTTTAAGCAGTCTTCATTCTGTTTGTTTCTTTCTTTTTTGCTTTGTTCATCTTCTTGTATATGTATACACGCGTGCGCGTTATGTTCGAGGAAAAGAGATACAACACTCGTGGTACTTCTGAGAATCTTCCCGCAATAAAGTGTTCGGTAATAAGACCATAAAAGAACCACTGTTCGAACGCGTGCAAAAATAATTTTCCACGCAGTTGATTTCTCTCTCGAGACAAACTGTCGAGGACGCGCGTCGCCCGGCTAACTTGAGAGGGAATCTTTTTTTGTTTCATTGTTGTGTGCGGGATGCGTATTGCTCTCACAGAACGAGAATCCCTGAGCTGTGGAAGTTCACTTTCCTTCCACGCTTCAGAGTTCACGAATTCTACATGCTTCTGTGCACAAGGAAGGCCAGTTATGACCCCTCTGTGTTCGACCCTGGAACAAAAAGAAGATCGACTGATTGAGATAATACTTATGCTTCCCTTTGGGGAGTGGGACTTCTATCTTTTCTCTACTATGTCGAGCTTATCAACTGTTTAGGTTTAGGCATATGCTCTTACTAGATTGGTGCGTATGAACTGTCGTGTTCTATAGCTATTGCAATACCCTATTTAGATCTGCGTTTAATTTCACGTTCTACCGGTGCACGTTGGTATTGGCAGTGATTGGAAACGTTAATCATGTTAATCGTTAGCGTTACTTAGCGCAACTGAAAGTGTCAAAAAGACGCTTCGTAGTTACCAATCTAGTATCGCAACACAGACTACTACTGATTAAGAGAATCATGGATAAGATGGATGTATCGCTGATCGTTTTAGGTTGGCATGATTGAAGGTAGTATATCGCATGAGTTACTCGAAGGCAGGTTTTTTGTTTGGTAGGTTTGCATTTTTACGCATACCTGGTCAAGACGATTTCGTGGCAAATTCGTGCAGTATGTCACAAGCCATTTCAAGATCGTTCCTAGTTATAACGAGCGCTCTAATCACGGCGTCTTGCGCGAATCCGAGAGCCGTCAGCTTGGAAATGTGTTCGACGTTGACGTTCTCGTATGCCGCGGATTCTGGCTTAGCAGAACCGGTGGGATCGTCCTTACCTCTCATTAGGGCGGACAATCGTGCCGTATTCGCTTCCAGATTAATGTTCCTCACGACGTGCTGTCTCGTACCGGGTATCACGATCGTGTTCTCGTAGTGGTGATCCTGTCTATTGTGCTCTTTGCCGGACTTTGGGGGTCGCGGCACCGATAACGGCGGCGGAACTGGTGGCACGCTGTTGTTGCTCGACGTCGTTTGACTCGACGTCGAAGACGCGCCGCCGCCGCCGCCGCTCGAACGACTAGGTTTTTCAGGTAATGTGGGCGGCTGTGGCTGTGCCATGGCTATGTGATTCCCTTGCGATCGACGCACGTGGCTTCTGCTAACCGGAAACGGCGCAGGTGGTATCGGCGGTGCTGGCGACGGCGATGACGCTCGGTGCAGCATGTCGTACCCTGCCTCGGAATTCACTGGTGCAACAAAATCGGACATACAAGTATCGTCAGAATCTCGTATCTTTCACGTTATCATAAACGAACGCTTTTCATTCATTTGATATCACTAATAATCACTAAGAGCGACAATAACAACCACTCGTGTCTAGTTAGATTACAATGTCGTTCTAAAAAGTTCAAAGTTCAAGTGCAATTAATTGACTGTAATAATCTTCAGGACTGATACGTGACACGTGGAACTGTGACGTGTTCATAATACTAATATTATATAATTTCCATGTGAAAAGCGCGCGTTCACATCTTGCATTGTCTCTGAGCTGGCTTGCACCTTTCTGAGTCGAATACTAACTATTGTTATTCAGTTGATTGTCAGCGCTCGAGTTAAACACGACGTTAACAGCGGACGAAGGCGGTGGCGGCGCATTCTCCTTCGGCACAGTTAAATGACGACTTCTCGAATGACTATTCGGCGTTGGAGACGGTGACAGTCGCCGCGGAGGTAACGGTGGACTGGGCACGACCCTCCGTGTCGACACAGGTGAATTCGTGGGGCTGGAGTCTTCGTCCTCGTCCGAATCCTCGCACATGGACCCACAGTGGCCATTGCAGAGGTCCATGATTTCCTAAAACATCGAGAGTACCAGGAGATTGCATTAACTTTCAGTATCACTAGATAGAGAGAAGAGACCCGGTTCCCGGTTCGTTCTAATGAGTACAGGATGTTCATATACAAAATTGATAGCCAAAATCTTCTAGATCCAATTTTGTATCAAGCTTAGACATTCAGCGATGCCTCAGGGCTTTGATGATCCTATGGTAATATTTTCTTTGAAATGTTTGGTCACACGAAGATCCTGTACAACTGTTTAAAATGCAGATTCGGTGTTTGTTAGACGTATCGTGAAACAATTTTGACACTCGGTAATGGCAATAGATCGACAGCTGACAAAATGTACAGGGAGCTTTCAGAGGGAAAGATCGGTTGCAAGAGTCTCGATCGTCGGATGCGTTTATACAGAAAGAAATGAAAAGAAAACTGGAGCAGGGTGGTGAGAAAAATATCGTTCTAGTTCGAGTATAGGCTGTCGAGGCACCCTGCGTTCGCGGGAACGTGTCGTACAATCAATAGCGAGCATAAGTACAAAGCGTGAAAGCGGATAGCCGTAATGCGTTTGTCCACTTACCTGCGTCCAGCAACGAAAGACTCGCCCCGTCGCGTTATCCCCGCGTCGGCTTTATGTACATTACCGATTAGTTTTCGATCATGCAGCGGGCAGAACAACGGACCCAGTAGATAAACGTTATGAAAATAAAGGTAAAAAAACGATCATGCGAACAAGAATAACGATAACACCTTGGCTCGAGTTTTGTGTCGGGGGTTCCCTGTTTTGCTGAAACAAGTGATCCAAAAAAAAAGAAAAAAAATGGAGGAGGCGCAGAGCGGAGACTAATTAAACGTTATGGCGGAGCTCGACGATGATATGGTTTCGCAACAAACAATGTGTATATGTATAAACGTAAAAAGAGAAAAGGAACGAAAGAGAGACTTCTCGGTTCCCCGGAGAAAAATGTACAATGAATAGGAGAAAACGCAGGCTATGGGTTAAATGTTTACGAAATATTTATTTTAGAGCCCTCTCGTTGCTGCTGGTGTACACAGTCAGCGAACGTATCTGAACAGAAGTCGGATCGATCGGCAGCACTATTCATTGTACGCACAAGATACGCTAAACGACTACACGTGAACGCAGCGAACTGTCTATCATCATCCTTTCATCTCTGTTTTCTCTGCTTTCTTTTTGTCTCTCCCGTTTCTCTGCCGCTCGCGACAAATATGCACGAATATTATGCTCTTCTCTCGTCAACTTTTGCCAATCTTAAGCGTACTAACAACAGAAACAAAGAAGAGAAAGGAAAAACGAAACACAACGAGTACGATTTTTAAGCACCAGGCTCGTGTACGGCGTTCGCGCGCACAGGATCTAGGATATCTCTATATATAATAAGAAAGGACGCGTACAGTAGAACCCCCATTCTATGTACCAGCATTTTTAACGGCAAACCGCTATTGTTTCGCCGAGACATTCGCCTGCGGTCTGAAACTACGCAAGCGTAACGCGAAACAAAAGAATAGCGCAAAATCATTACACTGGGTCGACGCATGAGCCCTGTCCAGTGGCGCGTTACCATCTATGCCCTATGGTCTGTGGGCTTCCTTGGGCAAATGCCCGGGGCCCCAAGCAAAAGGAGCCCCAACATCCAAATTCTACGTTTTTCTCATTTAATTATTCAGTTGGGGTTAGGGGGCCCCGAAATTCTACTTTGCCCAAGGCCCCAACTAGTTATGTATAACGCGCTACTGGACCTGTCGATTATGTTCTAGCGCAATCTAAGCTGGAAAGTAAACGCGTGTTGTGAACTGTATAAATTGCGTACACAGAGAAAGTATATTTTCCAGGTAGAATTGCGAATCCTAGGTAGAACATCGGTAATAGGACTCAGGTATCGGTCTAGTAAAATGCGAGGGCCGGTGGAAATGAAATGGCCCCCGTTTAAAATCCTACAAGCGTAGACAGGATCGGCGAAAGGGTCTCGAACGGATTGGCCAAAGGAAAGAGTCTATCCTTGCACGATTAAAAATACACTACGAAGCATGAAGGACTATAGAGGATGCAAGAACGAGGCAAGACACCGATGGCTCCTCTCGTCGATTCGAACAATGGGGGTTCCACTGCACGGAGAATGTATGTATGCAGCATGATCACTGGCGTATAAAAAAAGAACAGGTTCGTTAAGATAGTTTGCATTATGCGTGAACGGAATAAATAATAAATAATCTAAGGTAAAGAAAATAATAAACATCTTCGTCCTGGTAAAGATGCCGCATTGTTGTTACATTATTCCTATCGCCAACAGGTACGTAATTAAGTCTAATAGAGTACAAAAATGAAAATCAGAAAAACAACGAACGGGTGTGTGTGTTTGTGTGTGTGTGTGTGTCCCTGTCCGTCTATAAGCTACACGGCCCATGGTCATTGCTCGATATAAGCTACGCTACTTCCGGCGGACGAGAACTACGCTTTTATCTACACTCTTTTGTCCAAGAGCACTATCGAGACCAGCATTTTTCCATTCGTTTCTCTATGCCGTTACCATTGCTTACATAGAATACTGATAAAGTACCGATTAACCGGAGGGATTCTGCCATCTGCGCGACAAACGCACAGAAAGACACCATTCAAAGAAGCGTCAACCCCTTCGCAGTCGATCGAAATGGTAAAAAATCGAATAAAACCGATCGAATTTCACACTGTACAGACAGCGAAATATTTACTGGATTTCGTACTGTTTACAGAAAGTAAACTCAACCGTTTACTTCAACCGAAGATAGTAAGATAAAAATAAAAAAATTGAAGCACCAATTGAGTGCAACGATAATCTTTAACCAAGCGAACAGATATCAAACAACCAAAGCTTCCCAATTGTACCGCGCTAACTTCTGTATGAACAGACCGAGGATCTTTATTCAAAATAAAAATGTTCCGAATACTCTTTCAAATTGAATCCTAAAAAAGAATGATATCGCCTAAAAGAATCACAGACTTTGTAGTTTCAGGGAAACTTTGTAGTTTCAGTCACTGTAAAATTAAAAAGCTCTGCAACGTTCGACCCAGAATATGTCAAAGAGATCGATAAGTCGACGCAACAGTTTCGGGTAGAACGTGTCCCACTCGTGGACTGTGAAAGGGTTGACCTAAACGTTACAAGTTCCCCTATGTCTGATGAGATAGCATGTCACTGTATACATATATGTATGTACGTAAACAAAGCTTCACTAACTTCAACAGTCGTATATGCATATTTCAAGGGAGCCGCGGCTGCCAGCTATACACAATTGGCACATGCATGCGAAATGTCGGCTCGATTCGTAACTGGTCGCGTGCGAGAGAGAGAGAGAGAGAGAGAGAGAGAGAGAGAGAGAGCTCTCACTCTGTCGTGCGCGAAAAACAAAAGCGGATAAACCGTAATTACGATGATTCGCGGGTTACGCGGCTCGGCGTAACTACAATGTTATTTTTAAATGAAACATTGTGCCCCCTCGCGAAGATCAACGACGTAGGTCTGCTTTGAAATAAATCGTTGTACGCAGCAGTCGCGACCAATGGACGTGTACGCTAGAACGACGTGTGTAGCGTTCCTGTTAACTTGAAAACATGAATCATAAATGCAAACGCCTCGCGGTAAATGACACAAGAACGAATGGGAGTAGACGCTAAAGCCCTGAACACGGTGTAATGCAACAAAAGCAACCTACCTTACGGTCTCCATTATTGCCAAGTCATTTATTTAATTTTTGTTCCTCTCTCTCTCTCTCTCTCTCTCTCTCTCTCTCTCTCTCTCTCTCTCTCTCTCTCTCTCTCTCTCCCCCACTTTTTCTCTCTGCCTCGACAATCTCACTTTTATAAAAACGAAAGAAAAAACAAAAACGTGTTGTTACAAACGAACACACGTGCGCGTGTGAACTGCAGAAAAACGTTATCCCGTGAATTGTTCCGCTTGGTTAAGCCATTCTGCGAGTTTTTATGTACATAACAAATTCAAAAAAAAAAGAAAACTGAAAACAATAGGATAATGGAGAAAGAAAATATGATTCGGACAAAGCTTATATAGAGACAAGAAAGTTGGTCCCTTTTTACATTGCTTGGTTTGCTTGAAAGTTTGAACATTCATTCGTGCGACCACTGTCGGTGCTGCTCTTCGTTTTATGCTCAATAAGCTTCGCGTACCTCGCGAGAGATAACGCGTCTGTCTCGATGTGTGATTAATATCTTCTATAAATGATATATGACAATGACACGATCGTAGAAAATTCGAGATCTCGCGGTGAAATGCGTCAGGCATTCGTCAAAAAAAACATGAGGCGTGTTGCGGGGAGGAGTTGTTATACATAGAGCACATTTAGTGTAATGAGGGGTAGATGCTACTCCTAGTCGGATACCTCGGTGTCCGGGTCAAGATCCCGTGTCGGGGTCGACGCGTTACTAGCGGACGCCGAATGTGTTCCTGGTCGGTGTGTTCTTCGAGGATCGAATGGATCAATAACTATCTGTTCGGTTCCCTTTATTTCAGCTCGGCAAAACGGACAACCTTGCCCTTCGGAGTCCTGTAAACCCGAACAAAACACGTTTACTCTTTTGCGGATACGAGGGCTTTCGTTTTTTACCGCACGTTTATGTTGGAGCTGCGACAAACGATCAAAGCAACGATGAGAGATTCTCATTCTCCTAACTAATTCATAGATTGCAGAGTTTTATGCAATATAAAAACTGTCTAAATTTATTGCAGGAGCTATATACGTAGATATTAATTTTCAAAAGCAATCTACTGATTCGTAATCTCATCGACGATGGACATAAAGAAATTAATAAGCAAATGATACTGTAATAGTATTACTGCTGCTATCGCAGCTTCAACGTAAACGAGCACATTCCTATTCCTCTTCACTCCTAATTTCAGCTATGCCTAAAGAAATGTACAGATTTGGACGAAGCTCAAAAAAAATCTACCAGAAATGCCTGCTTGAAAGTTGAAGTCGAAATATGTTATACTATGTTATCTTTTTACGTAATTTGATGAAAAATAGTACTTAGTACCTGCCAGGCTGTTAAGCACGGAGTGCAAAGCAGATGTCCGCAGGGTTCTATCCTAACGTCCTTGTCGTTTTCTGCGCAAATTTTACATAACTGGAATGTGCTACCCATTTCACAATACAGTTCGTATTGCTCCGCAGTAACTTTTATATGCTCCTCTGGCGTAGGTTGCACTGCCCATGTTAGGTCTGGATTCACATTATGACCATCGGGATATAAGTAACTGAAATCCAATATTGAATGTTAGAGATCGATCAGAATCCCATTGCAACAACAAAAGAACAGTAGGGAAAACTCACAAGCCTTCCCGATATCCATCGAGCAAAGCTTGACATAAACTTTTATTGTGAGGTATAGTTTGAAGAATATCCCCATCGGATGTGACGTAGCCAATGGCCCACTGTCCTAGCCTTGTGCAACTTAATCGGAACACATAGCTCCCGGGTCTGCAATACTTTTGTAAACGTGCCTTCACTTCGTCATAAGTGAGGAAAGCTACGTATCCAGGATGAGTCACAGCCAAAATTTGCCAGTTACGTAGAAGCGTTGACCATGGTTGAAATAACCTGCAAGGATTCATATAGTATTAGCGTCGGTATGCTTGTTATCTTACGCACGATAATGAATTTTCACGGTCAAAAGCTTACCTTGTAAATACATCGAATTCAAAGTTGGAGATGTAGTCATTGCACGTAAGGTCTATCGTAGATTTCAGCGCCATGGCTTGCAGTACAGAACTAATAGGATGAACTTCGTTCAACTTATCCCTGAATACTTTCCATGGGACCAGTGTACTGAAAGCAAACAACAGAATCGTTTGTCAGTAACCTGTTAAAACATTTTTTGCTAAATATTTGTACAACAAATTTTTTCATAAATCAATATTTCCTAAAGAAATCCTACGTACATTCATAGTAATTAAAAGACATCAAGACATTCTTCAAGGTTTGCATAAGAAAGGGCACAGTCCAAATTTCGCTTCGACTACATTCCTGTACGAGAGAGAAATGTGGAAAGTTCAAGGTGGTCTAACCCCGTAAGTCACGTCTTTGAAAAATTTCAGAAACGCTATCATTTTGACGTGACTAATGGAGAATTGAAACGGATGAAACATGAAAGTCATTTTCCACTGTAATGAACCATGCACTGTGGCATCATTGTCCACAGTCTACACCTACACCGATACTACGCGTCAGCGATGTAGATATATGTGTGTAAGTCGCAGACGTCGCAGGCTGTGTATATGTAGACGATGGTAGATGGTAGATGGTAGGATGGTAGTATCGTAGTATGGTAGATTCCCGGCCCCGGCCGGCTCATCAGTGCGAAAGCAGAGCTGCCACCGAACGGTTCACGGCTCCACCTTCGCAAGATTTATCAGCGTACTTTTGGTAAGATTCGTTTATATCGTCATCGAAACACATCGTTAAACACCGGGCACACATTATCGTCGCTTTCATACTACAAGCAAAGGCATTCGTGGTACAAATTCAGCGTATATTCGACGAAAATATTGCGCATCTCGTGCAATACGATATATATGATGCGAGGGTTTCTTCGGAGACTCGCGCAACAAACGACAGATGGCAATCGATTACACTGTGCGCAAAATTTTGAACGTTCTGTCGCGTAGTACGTGCACCTTTGCAATATTACAACATCGCTAAAACAGTTTCCACATTTTTTGATACAGTTTCGAATTCTTTCGCGTGAAAGTCACGCAACGGGCAAAAAATGGAATTTTACAATCTTATCTTCGTTCGGTTATCGATCCGTTCGAAACAGATAATGTTGGAACGTTCGACACTTCCGCAATTTACTATTATTTAATTCGTAGTAATATTGATCCTAGATTTTTGCTGAGTCATGAGTATACCGCCGAGGTATATCGCTCCATTAGAAGTTGGCAATCATGATGAAACTTGACATACATTTCGAGATAGAACCAAATGCTAAATAGAAAAATTGTGTTTCTAACAGATGAAATTACATACACGAAATGTTTAAACATTAGTAAACGGCACTGGTATAACTTGTATGGTTTCCTTCTTTGTTAGTATGTCCGAAAATATTGATTATTTTTTGGTGGAAATTTGTAGTAATCTTATAGCATCATCCTTAAATATTTATTCGTTGTATTTCTCGCGAGTAGTCCAAGTAGTTGCGTAGCAAAGGTTATATGTACCACAGTGTTTGCACTGACAGTTTCAGGAACACCGTCTTGCACATACTGCGTACTTCGCGACGAAGATATGCATTTTATAAAATTGGCGCTGCCGAAGGGCTTTCCTCAAGTTATTCGAACTTTCGCAGGCACGTAATCCGATAAGTTTTAGATCTGTCCCTCCTTCCATCCCGTGATCCTCTTACAGTGAGAACAGAATAACGGTACATTTTTGTTTCGAGGATGAAATTTTATGCGGGCTTGATCTTTGCATGGATCGAATTGAAGGGATTTTCTTATTATTAATTGCATGATGTTAACCAAGTAAGTGCCGTGCCCACTTTGTTCACCTATCCGTTTATGTACTCGGTAATATTGAGCGGTAAGCAAAACGCAAGGTCACAGTTTTTCAATGTTTAATATGGGTATACTAAATTTGTCACCGGAGACTTGGAGACCGGAGATTTGGTAATTTTCTATAAAATTAGTTGATTCAGCCACCCAATTTGAATTCGTTTCCGTAACACGTAATCACTTGTTTCTTTTTTAACGAGTCTTGAATAATAAACAGGAACGTTTAATTAATTCGCTCGATTCCACATTCATATTGAAATCATAGTGCATTCATGACACAGCGATTTGCAATCAAGGTACACATTGACCATGACCTAGAGAGTAGAGAGTATGGTTAAGTTAGAACCGAATTCACCCGTGCCTTTAACACGTCCTCGCTTATGTGCATTTTCATCGTGCAAATTTTTGTATCGTTTTATGGACTGTGTTTGTGTTTTCGTCAACACTGTATATGTAAATGAATTGTAAGGCACCAAAGCTCAAGAGAGATGGAAATGATAGTAGTTGCATAAAACGGGCGCTCTTGAAAATATTAACAGCTTTACAATCGGTCCCATACACTTACTTGTTTCTACTTTGAAAGGAGTTTACAGTGAGCTTAACAGACACGGTTCGATCCATTCAATAATTACTTTAAGGCCGCACGAACGTTATCATATCCGAGTAACTTCATTCGAGTGATTTCACTCTTTTATTGTGTACCATTCTAAACTCAAAAACAAATATTTTATTTTATGATGTAAGGTGAAATGCCCTATGCGTGGACAGCATTTTTTTGCTACCTTTAATTTTATCAGTTTAGATAAACAAAAATAATGTGTCTAAGAATTATATCGACATGAATAATTAATTTTTGAGGTTAGGTATTAATACTGATGAATTTATGACATAAAAATCAAGTATTATTAACGTCACAGCCGGAACACACTTTCTACATACGTTATACAAGCTAATAGAAGACTAATTATACGTACATTTAGATAAATAATTTGCAAACAACGGGTTGATTTTAGTCGCAAGCACGTGTCCGGCTTCCGGCTTAAGGCGTATGCACATCGAGTATAAGCTTATAGCTAGATAGCTTATAGCGTGATAATTATTTTTTGTCTAAGGGCTTAAATTATATCTTTTTTTCTAATAAAAGTTCAAACTATAAATGCACATGATTCGCGTGTATGGTAAATACCATAGACTATTTTTTATACCGTTTTCAGATAAACTTTGAATTTATTTTTAAATTTCAATCGATGTCTTAATCAAAGAATATTCACACCTACTTGTAGCGCTGAGAGGCCTCAGAATATATAAAATAATTATTTAATCTCTTAATTATTGGTTCTCTACTTTGGTTTGTCCACACTTAGGGCATTTCACCTTACATTCTTATTAATACTCGAGCCAAAAGGTCATTCGCTTCTATATGTAGATATGAATGAGATTGAAAGAAACTGCGGATTGTCGATGTTACAAAAATAAAACTATAAAGACAAGTGACCGTGAAATTGTTATTCAAGCGGGTTTAATTTACGCTTTGCTATATATTGATCAATAAACATTTCTCAGTTCTCTTTCGCTTCTTATCAGTTTGTTGACGCTACCTTTGTTGTTTCTGTTACATTGATACGAATGTGTATTTATAAACACAGTATATCCGTATGAAGAACTGCATTAATCCTAGTGCGCACCGTTCAGGTAACCGTTTCATTGCTGTTTTGTGAATCAAATCGCGCATATACAGGGTGTTCATTTGAAAACTTCCCGGCCGAAAACGTATCTCGAGAAGTATGAAAGATATTAAAAAAGTGTAAAACATGTGTCTAAAGATTTCGAGGGGGAAAGAGGGGGGCAGTATCAGCTTTTTGTTTGGATGGTGTTTTCGAGGTCATTTGAAAAAAAGTATCCGCTGGAAAGTTTTCGAATGAACACCCTGTATTTTAACATCTAATTAAAGAAAAGAATGTGACTCGGATGTAACATGTTTGTACACACAAATTGATTGTATCGATGTATAGATTGACCCGTCAGTTAGGATAGGTTGTCAGAGATCCCGGTGGATCACTAATAATGAATACATATTAGCAGCAAAATCGGTGTTACATTTGCGTGATCAGCGATGTGAATGGAATTCGCCGACGACCCCGGTGACCGTCACACTATCTTCACTGACGGCGATCACCAATAGTAGAATCGAAGTTACGTTTGCGGTCTCAACGATGCAATCGGAATTTCTCGACGGTTACCGGTGACCGTCACGCTACCCTCACTGACGGCGGTCGCCAATAGTAAATTTTCTTTTACATTGCAATCTTAAATGAAACTATTGGATGACGTTGTTGAGGGTGACTTGTTAGTTCACAATGAAAATTGCTGTTGCTATTGAAGGTTCCATTAAAAAGTGTTTGGCCATGTACCATAAATTTTTCAAAATTATGCAGTAATCATCACCGGTCGGTAATGTGTTAATATACAAATTCTTATCGATGTGTGACTATTTTGAGTGAGAACCAGTGAGAAGCTTTCCAATTAAAACCGAGACGGCGCACTAGGACTATATGTTCCGCCATTGCATTTCTATTGTAACAATAGATTCTATACGCATCGATCGATTTCAGTTGCAGCAGCAGCCATGAGCGGAAACGCGAACTACAAGGAGGCGAAATCCATTTACGATTTCACCGCAACGTCCATCAAAGGAGCGGAGATTCCTTTGTCCAAGTAAGAAAGCAACTATGTACTAATTTTCGTCGAAAACAATCATTGATTAATGAAAGGTGTATTAATGATAATGTATTCACAGCTACAAAGATCACGTATGCCTGATTGTAAATGTGGCGTCGAAGTGTGGCTTAACACCGACGAACTACAAAGAGTTAAACGAGTTGTACGACGAGTACGCCGATTCGAAAGGTAAAGCGAAGAAAAAATGTGACCCCCCCCCGTTTGAACAGAAAATTAAAAAAAGAAAAAGAAAACACACACAGATCATTGAATCGATTCGTTCGCAGGTTTACGAATTCTGGCCTTCCCTTGCAATCAGTTTAATGGACAAGAGCCAGGAGACAGCGAGGAGATATGTAGCTTCGCCAACCGAGAAAAGGTATTTCAATATTTTCGATAACGCATCTCTCTATTTTCGTGCGCGCAGTCTAATAACTTTGGTCGTTGGACTCGTAGCGCTATCAGTAACGAGGATTATTTATGCAAAGAGCACAGAGATCTTGATTTGTACTTTCCAAACATTTTACAAGAAAAATTGTGTCAACCCCTCTACGTGTGGGAAGTTTAAACTGTAATCGCTTGAAACGAGAACGCACGAGTTATCGGCTACTCATTCTAGGTGAAGTTTGACCTATTCGAGAAGATCAACGTGAACGGCGATGACGCACATCCGCTATGGAAATATATGAAGAAGGAGAAGGGAGGAACCTTGGGCAGCTTTATCAAGTGGAACTTCACCAAGTTCATCGTGGACAAGGAAGGCAAAGTGGTGGAGAGACACGGGCCCAACGTGGAACCGAGCAAATTAAAAACCAATCTCGAGAAATACTTCTAATTCCGCATTCTCTCTACATGCTATCTTCTAAGTTTGCCCTAACTTCACATTAACCGATCAACGAACACGCGTAACGAACATGTAAATTATTTACTCTCATCTCACATCTGCACACTGCAGACTTTAGATGTGTATGTTGAATTTTGTTCAATCTTTCTTTCTACTTTTGTTATGGAGCACAGATAGGTGTATATCATGCGATCTGTTGGGTGTACACCATGTAAACACACCAAGAACTTATTCTACGAATATTATAACATACTGTTAGACGTGTCTTGCAAAGTGTACATGTGAATAAAAGTTGCAGCACCTGCAATTTGTGAAACCATTGCATTAAATCGTTTACTATCATACAGGGCTTCTCAGAGACTAGTTTTCTTCGTTTGCGGAGACAATTTAGGTGTTCTTTTATAGTCACCTCGCCCCGATAAGAAATCGGCGACGAGCCTCGCCTCGCTCAGAGGAGATTCACGCTACTTTTCGACGGGGTTGCGTACTAACGACTGGAGGTTCGGTCTCGAGGGCGTTGAAGGGATCGTCGGACAATTAAATTGAGTCGCCCGAAAGGCACTAATGACGCTGGAAATAGACTCGGTCACGAACGAAACGTAAGCGGAGGTGACATAGCACCAAAGTATGTACACGCGGCACTCGACGCGCTGACCATAGTCGAGAACAATGAACGGCGCGTCGAGGAAACTTATCAGCGCTGTTAACACATCCCGTTCCTTTTCCTTGACGGATAATGGTCGATGCAATATCCGGCATGTAGGTGAATCACCCCTTCCGCAGATGAATTCCTTCGGTGGCCGCCTCGCCACACATCTGCTCACCTGTTGGCTCTCGAAACAATTTAAACGGGGATGCGACAGTAATCGGTAGCGATGCGTCATCCTTTTGGGCAGACAATTCTTTTTAGAAAAAGGTTAATCCTTTCCTTTGAATTTTTTGGTCAACCCTTAGCGAGGCGGAGAAGCCAATAATGGCCGTTTAACTGTATCGGCGCCTTCTATATATATATATATATATTTCATACAATATTTAATACTTTTTTTTTATAGAGAATATAAAATACTTTGGTGCATAAAAAAGTATACAGTTCCATTTAAAAAATCAAAGATGACCTTTGAATCTCTCAAATACCTCCACGTATAATAAGAGTGGAACTGTAGAATAGAACTGTATAATAACTGCAGAAATAATTTCTTTGTACAACGCATAATTTGGAGGTGTTTAGAGAGTTTTGTGTATTTCATACGGTAGTAAATGTACAATAAACGTGAAAACCATTGCCGTAAGAGATTACGCACTTACTGCCGCAGAAGATGCATCTACATAATTCTCTATTCTCCTATAGTAGTACTGTACAGTCTACTTTACTCTAAACGCCTTCAATTTCAATATGAATTGGGAGCAATGAGAAGATCAGCGAGTCCAGACCAAGTGCATTTAAAAAACTGTTAAGCCGATTAGTCTCGACCATCAGCATCTCGTTAAAATCGTCCTCTTTCCGATCCTTAAGGGTTGCCAGCCGCAAAGCGTAGCACGGAAAAGATAATGAATTCGAGATAAAGGTACAAACGACGGAGGGTCGCGAATATTAATTTGCACATCCGATAATGTATTCGTTCGAGGAGCTTCTCCGGAGCGGGCGGGTCAACGATTGACCTTTCCCCCGAGGGTTGCAACCATCTTCGTCCCAGTTGGATCGGCTCGGGAAAGTTTCCCTGGCTCGGCAGAGTTTTCCGGGACTTTGGCCCGATTGGAAAAATATCAGAGCGTGACCCAGTAGAGAGCTCGGAGACGGTTCTCCGTTGGTCTGAGACCGAGTTCCATCTACGATTCTCCAGCAGAAAAATGGGTCGATGTGTCCCGGGCTACGCTCGGGCTACGCGATGATATAATTACAGGGCATCTGCGCCGAGTCCCGTGTGCTGCGAGCAGGTCAAGGATGAACGTCGAACACTCGACACGTTGCGTCGCGTCGCGCGAAATACTTTTCTTTCTTCGTTCGTAGTATAGTCCTGTTCGAAATTCATATTTCGAAGAAAGTAGGCGACTCCGCTCGTAACCCGAGCAACGGGATATGCAAGTGGGAGAGGATGCAGAGAGGCTGGAGGGGCAAAGACCAACGATTCGCCGTGGCGCGTGTCCTTCCTGAATTTCAATCCTGAGCCGCTTTACGTCACCGTCGAACTGGGTCGCGTCCTCTATTGCAGGAGTACCCCCGCCTCTGTGTATGTGTGTGTGTGTGTGTGTCTCGAAATCCAATGCTCCGAATGCGATACGTGTGCACGCAGCAACATGCAATTCGAAAAGTAGTATACCATAGAGTACCGAAGTCGGATTCGAGGATAATCGCGTTATCCCCCCGCATCCTTGCTCGATATACGGGGCTCCCCGGCTCTGCAATCTTGTTTAGAACCGACACACATATCGCCTTGGATCGATTCGAAATCGGCTGCGCTTCATGGCTGCCCTTAACTTAGAGCTTAGGGGATGGGTAGACAGCGCAGCGGTTCTATTTGCAAACGAAATTTATTTGGCTCTTCGGCCCATTAAGAACTTATTAAGGTTAAGAGCGCGAAGTAGACGAACGACTTCACGGAACTCGATAAAATGAATACCGAGGGTAGTTGGAAGTTCGCAGTAATTAACACAATTGGCGAAATGAAGATCTAGATGGCGTGTACGAAACAAATTTAGGTTTTAATGCTCTGGTCTCAGCGTCCGCAACAAAATAGGATAAAATGACAATAAATCGATGGAGAATCATATTCGAGTGGCTTAGACAATTTTTTCAATCAATCACAACTTGCATGTATTGCAATTAAATTGGATACTAAATAAAATGGACGCTAACAGAAGCGTAGGGTTTAGTGTGCTACTTGGGGTAGTAAGAGTCAACCTCGGTGACCAAGGGTTAAATTCGCCTTCCACGAAATTTCGAATTACGCTCGTACGAGAAACACGCCTCGTTCTCCGAGCCACGGTTACTAGCACACCGGCGCTGTATATAAATATATAATATGTGTATACACGTAATATACATAGTATATACGGTGCGTGGTTAATGTACAAAACGAAGCTGAGAGATACTAACGCTATAATTAGTCGTCCTTGCTTGCCGACTGATCCGAGGCTCGCCTCCATTCATAGATCCACCGCTTCTCCAATGCGCCGACGCTACGCGACGCTCCGTCTTCCACATGACCGTTTTACAAATGAAAAATTTAACCCTATGCATTTTTCAATTTTATCTTTAAATTCCCTGTAGCAACGGAGACGATCCAAATGAAATATCCAACCTTGTATTATTTTTTACATTAATTTTTAACCTCGCTGTAGCAAAGGAGATGCTTTCATCGGTGACTGTAACTTGAAGTTGCGATTGTAACTGGAGTACTCAAGAAGATGGCTCCAAGCAATTCCCTTTTATGTACTTCGATCTTCACAATGTTAGAATGACGAACTGCGGTGAAACGAATGGACTGCGGATCTTGGAAATGCAAGGAAGGTATTAACATTTTTCATTTATCTTTACCAGAGAGAATTTTGAAATTGTCGTGGCGTGCGACAACTGGAAAATTGGAAAATCATAGGAAGAACCCGTATGGCTAAGTTATCTCGTCTCCCGCCTTGGTTAGGTTCTAAAATAAAGGATGACGAATACCTATACGGGCAGATAACGAAAGTTTCACAGACGATAAGAGGACACCGCGGTACACACACCTGTCCGGACATTCTAATATTCGCTCGCGAAGAATGCATGACTTCTCTGAAGTCACGCGATGATGCTTTCAACGTTACTCTATCGGCTCGGCAATGGTAACTAACGATTACAGGAACCGGGACTGAAAGCTCCCTGGAGAAAGATACGACCGTAAAATATACTCGAGCTTTGTACACCGGATGGACCAATAACTTTCATAATAACCGAGCAACAGACTGCGGATTTTTACACAAAATATAAACTTTCTCAATCTGTCGAGACAAGCACCAGCTGAACAAAAATGTACCATACACAATAAAGCTTCAACTATCCGAACATTTGATGAATGAACCCTGTATCATCCGAATGCATTATATTTTTCAAGTGAAAACTTCTTCAGGCACACCGCGTGCATACTTGATGGCCAGTGAACGAGTCTGATACGTCACGCTCCGAGTTGAAACGCTACTCGGGCGAACTCGGGTGATCTGAGCGAGAAACAGACACGTGTCCAATCGTCGTAGAAGTTTTCACTTGGGTCGCGTGCGGTCTTATGCGCACAGCAGTATTGGTCTGATTTTGTAAACAATATAAATATACATAATGTGACTTTTAGGAATGCAAAATCTGCATTCCGGTAAAAACGGAGTTCGATAGAAACGAGGAACGTCCCAAAGATAATGTAGCCATCGAAAATACATCGGACACAGGACTCTAGCAACAACAAGGCGCAATCTAATGGTGCACCGAGTGGTTAGAGTAGTTTGACTGCGGGAACGCAGTCTCGGCTGGATATCGTTCCTTCCGCGGAAGGTTTCGAACCACCGCACCAGCGCGGCGTGCAGATGCAATTACGCAATATACAGCGAAAATACACACCGTTGTAAAATGTCAGTGGAACGGCCGGAGAGCTGTGTTTCAAGGATGCTTCGTTCGTCTCAAAGGCTCCCGGAGCTGATGGGAGCCCGTGAGACGGAGCGGAGGTTCCCCCGACCGATGCCCACCGTTAACCGCATTATCGACATTATATCGAGCACCGTCGTCGTTCGACCGAGCCGGTCGGTGGATGCTTTTACCGTCACGCAGGCCTGCACTGCGTGCAAGCCTCCCCTCTGCACTCGTGAAATTTCCGGACGCTTTTCAAAGATTCGACGGTCTCTTGTCCTCCGACACAAAGGATGAAATGGCAGCCTGAAGATAGGACATTCGACTGCACTCTACCACCAGATTCTCTAGGTCTAGGTCCTGAGGTCCAGGACCAAGATTTGGAGGCTTTAAAGCATAGGCAGGCTCTTAGTGAGTTGTGTTTAGTTTCATAATAACGACGGTAGGAACACCTGAATCTTGTGATATCAGATAATCTGATAAATTCAATTCTGTTTTTTCCTGAAGTATTTTTGTAAAAATAGTTTTCTTGTTAACAAGCTGTCCCGAACGACAGATTATTATTTGTCTGGGGTTAAGACAGAATGTATGCAGCTTTGGTCTCTAGACCAGTAATGACTCTCCACAAGCTCGTGTCTGGGAACGATCGATTGTTTTTCCCGTGGCTTACTCGAAGTGACTGTCTCGTGCAGTGCTATCTCAATTGCATCGCGGGCTCGTGTCACGAGATCTCTTCTGTGAACTTAAAAAATAGCTTCCTCGAAACCTATCAACATTACCGAAGTCCGATCATAGACAACGCACGACATGGCCGCACAAACTTATCCTCCATACGGTCTCGCGGCTAGAAAATACTGCGAGCACTTCTCGGGAGCACTGGAAACTATTTCGTCTCGACGTTCATTGGTTCCCAGCCGCGCGACAGACTATCGCGAGGGAAACAGTTTTTCGAGCTCGCCCAGATGCTGAAGTACAGGGGTCATTCCATGCTAAATCGATCACTTTTTTTTTGCAGGCACCATCGTCGATTTTGTTCGAAATCATCAATATGTTGTAGACCGTGTGAAATTAGTAGGGGTTTAAGTCACCATTTTGCCGGTTTCGAATTTTTTTAGAAACGACAACAGACCTTCGAAATCTCTAATTTTTGCCCATCTTGGCGAAAACGGGCCTCTCGCGTGTTCGTCTACGAAAAATGCAAACGGACCTCCTATAGGCTTTTGCGCTTATAGAGGATTTACTGTAACGGCCCAAATACCCCACTGTGCGTCGCCAGACGGGAATCCGATGGTAGAGAGGGAAATGCGAAGACTTTTTTTCTGGCAACTCTGTTAAAGGTTCGCGGGTAAATCGTCGCTCGTCGACCGTGCGGACGAATTACGCGATCCACCCCGCCGGATACAGATTCGAATTTCCGATACACGTCTCCTGGACAGTTGCGTGGAAGCGGTCGTCGGCGTGACGACGCCTGAGATACGACACGATTTTGATCGGTGATAGTGCTGGCTGACAGTGAGTCCGTCCGCGGCAACCTCGTGCCCCGATGAACGACGCATGTAGGCAGACGATAGTCGCGAGAGCACGGTCACGCCGATTCGTACAATTCGCTCGTTTAATTCGCTTTAATCGCGACGTCACGTCCCCTTCCTTCCTCTTCGGCTACACGTCCGGATGCGAGTTTAACTCGCCAGCTGGCAACGGGAGGCAGGAGGGACACGACACTACCGTTCGACAGGGAGAGAGAGGCTTTTTCGTACCCAGCTCTTAAGACACGGATAGCCGATAGACACACCGGGCCGTCTATCAATGCTGTTCAACCCCCGCCGACCGGAATTAATACAGCGAAAGTGACCTCCGGGATGAATTCGCTTTCCAGACAGCCAATATCCTTCCACGCCTACGCAGACCCTACATTCCGACTTCCGACCAATATGCCTGGGGAATTTTCCTCTGACGATCCTGTCTCATACAGGACAGATTCGTGTCGCTTTTCGTGAAACGGTGCAGATTGCAGAGGAAAGAGAGACGAGGATGATCAATTACTACAGCTTCTATTGTTTCGTTTCGAAGTCCCTGAGCCCTGAGCTACTGGATCTTTTGCTCTGCTGGTTCATGGAGAGCAGCTCTTTTTTTTTTTAATGTACAACCGAGTAAACTTTTCAATCAGCAATATACTATAAAAATGTACGAAACGTCAGCATACATAGTTTTACTGGACAATCGGGTACTCGCACACCCCTAATAAAAATGTATAGAACTTCGCCAGGTGCAATTTGTCCGAAAACCAGGCATGCTCGGTCTTACACCAAGCTCTTCAATTACGACTTGGTTACGCTTCGCTGTTCGAAGCTAGATTTGCTACAGGTCGTTTCAGAGATGCAGCGCGGAAGGTCCGCAGAGATCAGAGACTAGATTTTGCCGAAGCGAAGGTTCGCGGCCGCGCGGCACAATACTTTGACGGGAACGTGACGGAACAATACTTTGACGGTGATTCGTTCCGAAGTGTAAATTATGGTTCAAGCAAAAGGTCAACGAGACTCGATTCACCGGATCAACTCCCTTTGAACCGCATCACCGCACCGGCTGCATACGCAAGCGAATCTGAAGCGCGCCGCGCGACTCGGTCTTTCCCGAGAATCTATGTACGTACGTACCGTACATACGATGCGTGCGACGAGAAACGAACAGATTTACGGGGGCTCGGATTTCACGGAAGTCTGGAAAGCCGCGTATGCTCGAAAGAAAGCTGGAGCGGAAGAACCGTTCCGGAGCTCGCGTGTGTCGCGCGCGATATGAAAAATTAAAAGGATATTCAAAGGGAACGTCGAAAGCCCGGCGCGTGGGTGATAAAATAAACAGCGCAGTCAAGTTCAAAAGCGGAAAATACTTTTCCTTCGGCGGAGGTGTACGCGAGAACCAGGTACACTGCACCCGATTCAAATTCACCGACGACGACGACGACGACATATTGCGTCCGCCTCGCTTCCGAGACGGAGCAATCTGTGCACCTGATATCCGATACCACCGCACCGGGATAAACACGAGCCGTGATCTTGTACAATACGCGACGCGCTCTGCAAACGGAATTCAAAATACAATATCGATCGAATACGCTAGTTTGTTTTAGCCCGATACGCTAATTCAGCGATTTTTAGTGTGGTGCCAGGAATAGGCAGAGTTTTATCATTTGCAATCTGCTTTTGCGTTTAATCCAGAGATCCCCATTTCACGTGTGTTCAAATACATGTGTATTTGACGTTTCATTATAAGCACACGTGACGTGCATATATGTACCACAGGTCATTCAAAAGGTTCGTAGCCTTACACATAGATGATATTGGTAGCAGCAAAAACTTATCGTTGTTAAAAACATCCGTCCTTGATGTGAACATACCATACATTCCAAATCGATCTGTCGAATACAATAGCTTGCTTCAGGCAGCTGATTAAAATGAACTTGTTTGCTCTGGTTATAAAAATAGAAAACTTGAAAAGTCATTGGAGTCATTGAATATTTATATAAAAAAGGATCAAGCCACGTTCAGGACGTCCAAGAACTGCAACATCTTCAGAAATGATCGATCATGTTCATGATTTGGTTTTGGAAGATCGCTGCCGATTAACTGTGGTTGATTTAGCTTGAGGCCACAGGCGTCTCAACTGGATCTTAACTAATGAATTAGGTATGAGAAAACTATTGACAAGATGGGCGCGCGTTCTCTACGACATTTGGATCGTTTGCAAAAAATAAAACTGTTAAAAATGAAGAAGTTATAGCAGCCGTAGATGAGTATTTTAGAGGTCTCAAGGAAAATCATTTCAAAGACGGGGTAAATGAATTAGAAAATCGCTGGAAAAAATGTATACTGAAGAATAAATTTATTTTGACTCATTGTTTCATGTCATTTTATTGTTAGGCTACGAACTTTGTGAGTGAGTGATTGATCGTTTTCTAGAGATCCCCTAATAGTAGATCACCCTGTAGAAGATAGAGAGTTGCCGCAAAGATCGGCTTACTTTGTCCCCGAAGAAGAGGGCTAGATTCAATTAGATTTACCGGGGGAAGTAAAGACACGTTAATGAAATAATCGTAGGAGACAAGAAACCGGAATGCTCAACCTCGTTGAATTCCATTCTGCCTCGCCACTTTTTTTTCTCATACGGCTCTTTCCCAGCCCACATCCGGATATCGTTATACGTATCGTTGAGGAGAGGAGAGTGAAGATTCTGCCTCCAGCTCGTACGCCGCGCCGCTTCGAACTACGATCCTTCACGGGCCTACAACACAACTCTATGGCTCTCTCTCTCTCTCTCTCTCTCTCTCTCTCTCTCTCTCTCTCTCTCTTGGCCTCCTCCTCCCCCGCGTTGGCCCCTCTATGTGTCGGATAGAGATGACTTCGGTCTCCTTTTTCGATAAAAGCTCACCCCTTGCCACCGACTTCCGGTACACTCATCACTAGAAACATCCATTAGCGGAGCGGGTCGCCGCTCGTGTTCGACGGGAAACACGAATTTAAATTCGTTCGACTGCTGAACACGACAGCCGCGACGGCGTGAAAAAATGGAGCACGTTTCAAATTTTTATGATGCTTTTTCTGGGTAAACCTGCTTTCGTGACTTTCCATACATAATTGGTTAATATAATGTAGCAATTTACATTTTTATTTGGCTGCTGTGTCTTGCAATCAATGCAAACATTTCTTATTTTGCATAAAGATCCGCAGTCTAATGATTAAATACATCAATTAAATGGAAATTATTTCATACATTTTAGTGCATTTTTTTTAGTGCGTTTTTTCCGAAGTCGGTTTCATACTTTTTTATAAAATTTTTTTATTTCATAGATAACGATCAAAAGTATGCTCAAAAGACACCGAAGTTATTTGTACACCTAATCAAAAGGGATATATGTATCGGTTTAACAAAAAAATTGGGTTGGGTTAAAGAATAAGGTGCAATTGCGTCTGGTGGGTGCATAGGTGCATTCGCATAAAAAATAAGGTCATAGATAGTTAGGAAGTAACATGACTGGACTGCGGATCTTTATTCAGAATAAAATAATGTTCGCATAAATAATGTTCAAATAATTTTTGCTATTTTGCTGAAACTAATACATTGATGTCCTTAAATATTGTTAACATGTCCACTGCTTTAAATTGTACGTACTCATTCTTCTCATAAATGCATAAAATCCGCAGTCCAATTATGACATAGGAGTTTCTCCTCTATCATTTTTTTTTTATTTTTACTTAAAAAAGAGCAGTAATTTGTCTCCGTTCCCAGAATCAGCCTGTATATCAATTTTTTTACATTCTCATACTTTGGATAGTTAGGTACGTACTCGTGTTTTTGAACGCGCTGTACTTTCTCCCAGCAGACGCCGCGCCGCGCCGCGCCGGCGATATGACGTGAAACACGACATCGAAAAGGTCGAATAAAAATATATCGCGACACTGATTTTTTCGAGATACCGCGTAGGCGGATTATCGATAAATATTATTTCCGGCGCGATAAACGCGTAATGGTAAGGTTTATCTTATCGTCGGAACGGAATTAAAGGCGCCACGAGTTTCACGTGTCTCGCGGTAGGACTGGTGTGCGATCCATACGCTGTTTTCCAAATCCACCGTTCCTTTGATAATTTTGCTGGCTACTAATCAACAAGTTTGAAAACGGCATGGATCGCTGTTAAAAGGGCTCATTGTCCTCGAAAACATGTTACAACTGGACCGACACTAGAGGGGAAATAAAACAGAGGGGACTCGCGAGCGAGCGAGCGAGCGAGCAAGCAAGCGACAGACACGAAAAGAACGGGACTCGAGCTTGTGCGAACGGTGGCCGGATGTCCGCGGATCATTTGACCGGAAACTGAAAGTTCGCGCATCGGCGTAATCGAGTCGGCTGGCCGCACGTTAATCATGCTGCAATCGGCCGCATCCTACGTACCGAACCTGAATGCCCCACCGATATTGCTATGGTCGCTTAAAATGCACCGAAAATGTCTGGGGAGGACGTCCACGTTCGCTAAAATCAATTTTTCCAACGACAGAATGAAATCGCAGAGAGAAAGAGAAAAATGAATTCTATATTATCCCAATACAATTAATTTTATACATAATATGGTAATACTGTAATAGGTAGATCAGGCGAGTTCTTAATGGAGAAAGAAGCTCTCTCTTCTTTTACGAAAATCGTATGGACTACACTGTGCGTCAGTGCTCATCCTTCTCGGAATACGACGCGGGAGCGCGTGTACTCTCGTTTTATTTCTTACGAGGAAACCTCGTGCGAGATAAGAAGAGAAAACCGGGATGAAGCAAGAGGGAAAGAAGTCTCCGGAATCAATGAAATAAAACCGAGGGACGAGTCGCGGGCGCGCGTCTGCACACTGTACACTGTACACTGTACACTGTACACTGTACACCTCTCCCGGCTTCCGCGTGTGTCTAATATAACCGATCTCGGCTGCGGCTCACATCAAGTATTAATATTTGATCGTTTCCCAGGAAGCTTATTCTATTTTCAGCCGGGCATTTCCTAATTTCACCGCGCTCTTCTGGCTAGACCTTATTATTCCATTGTCGACGGTGGCACGTGTCGGAAACTGGGAAAGCAGTTAAAGCTTTGAAAAAGAATTGAAATTTATCAGGCGCCGTAATCCCCCGGCTCTTTATAGAATCTTGAAAATAGCGAATCGAACGAAGCTGCGGAAAAAAAAGTTTAAGTTTATCGGACGGCGTAATCCCTGCTTTTTATAGAATGTTGAAAACAGGAAATCCGTTGGAACGCTTGAGAATAAGTGTCTGAATTTATTGAGCAATGAAACCGTAGTAGGTGCATTAGCATGCAGTTGCGTCCAGTTTCAGTTTTCTTCATTAAATTAGAGTTGCGGACACTGAGCAGTCGTTTGGTAATCGACCTGTTCGAATAGCTTAAAAAGTTGCTCGATGTTGCTCAGTGTGAACGTAGCTTAACCCTCGTGTAGCCAACCGAGTACATACATACATACCCATTTACTGCATTTCTTTCAACAACTTGTTAATGTTCCTCTAAAAACATTACAAAATTTCCTTGAATGTCCATTCTTTGCTCGCTAATATAATATACATGTATATTCATGTGTACATATGTACTCCGTTTAAAAAAAAAAACAAAGTCGACCTCCGAATTTCCGAAACGCTTTTCCACCTGTAAAAAAAATAAATACACTACATAATGTACCCCTTCAGACCATACAACTTGTGAACCACACCCCCTGTATGTTAAATACAAAAGATTTTAAATAATAATCTATACATTATGGTTGGCTACATAAGGGTTAAGGTAGCTCGAGTATTTACTGCGAGTGCTGTCGATCAAAGAGGAAAGAATGAAAGACGTTCACACACACACACACACACACACACACACACACACACACAAAATCTTTCTCGAGAAGAGCCGTCATGGTTCCTCGTCCTTCGTTCCGCTAAGTCGGAAACGGTTCGCGGAGGATCGAACGGGGAAAAGAAGCAGATCGAGAGACTTCGTTGGCAACACAACCGGAAGGATAGTTAACGTATTAGGAGAGGCTGCTTCCGTTGTACATAATCGGGATTTCCATTTATGCCTCGATTGAGGAGCGTCGAACGTTTTGCCAACATAACCTTTCTGTGTCGAAATTATACACATCACAAAACAATCAGTTACAATGTATATATGTTCACGCTAATTATGATTTCGAATTCAAAATTTCCCTGTAAGGGTGCGTTTATACCGAGGTCCTCCGCGGGCTTTAGTCCGCGGACGTTGCCATAAATTTGAGGGCACGCGCGTGCCCTCAAATTTATGGCAACGTCCGCGGACTAAAGCCCGCGGAGGACCTCGGTATAAACGCACCCTTAAGCGTTGAAATAATGAGGTCGGGCGGATAAGGCAGAACCGCGTTCAGGAAAGGAGGTCTCGGAGGGAGAGCGAATCCTCGGATAGAATTCGACGGAAATGACTGGAGGAATTAGTGGTCTGGCTGACCGTAGAATTTCGTGGAACGGGGTATAGTCCGCTCGGTTAGATCCGTTTCCTGATTACCCGCGGGGCCGCGGCCGATCTCAGGGCGATTCGCAAGCGGAAAGAACGGGGATGGAGAAGCGAGGAGAGCGCGCGTTCCGTCGCGTCGGTGTCGTTTTACAAAACGATACGCACACCTACTTTTACTGGAATACGTCATAACGCGGTTGCCGGGCTACATGCCGCCACCGCGTAGCGATTTATCAGCCGGTATAAATAAACGGCCGGAGCGGTTCGAGCCAATTCATGAATGACTACTGCCCCTGCCGCGTTCTGTCCTACGCGCAGATCCTCCCGTTTTCCACTAACCACTACCACTAACAGCATAATAATAATCTAAGCTGATCACGCACCGTAGTCCACCCTGTACATCGATAACCCTCTTCGAAGCTTTACAAAGGCTGTTCCCATTAAAAATAGGATTTTTTATTGCATTCCACTTTCTGAAAATTTGTCTATAAAAATTGGAAAATGATTAAACATCCGCAGTCTACATATATCACCCCAACTTAGAAATCAAAAATAATTTGCTGTTACTTAAATACTGGGATAATTGTCACGCACATTCGTAGCAAAATACACCACAATTTATATATTTATTGTTATACTTTTTTTAGAAAAATATTTCGAGTTGTTTCGCTTTTCTTATCAATGAACAAATATTTACGAAGTAGACATTTATTTCTTTTTCCAATAATTTGAATGATTTGGAAGTAACCCAGAGAGATTCTGAAATTCTTTATATGGTTTTCAATTTCGTATTCCACCTACTCGTTTTCGTCATAAATGCATAAAGGTCGCACTCCACAGACTGCATATCTCGATGTAGAATAAAACAAATTTGCATGAATTGCAAGCGATAGAAGTCAGATACACGTTTCACTCTTCCTTCAGATTTTCTATTGTTTTAAATTCCACCTACTCACTTTCGGCATAAATACATAAAGTTCGTGTTCTATTTTTGTAATAAATGGAACGTTTATTTTGAAAGTATGTAATTGGTTTTATTGACCAATTTTAAATTGAACAAAGCATTGGCATTTTTTAAGATATTAAATATTAACTAGTTATAAATAAAAAGTTTACACTAAATTAATCAGAAATTATGTAATATCTCATTTTTTTTTTAAATGGACTTACACCGCTTTCAAAATAAACGATTATTTTACGAAATAATACAACGTTTTGGACGCTTTAGCTATTTTGTCCGTCGCCATGACGATGCATTGGAAAAACTAGATGATACATGTGAATGATAGTATACACGTTGATCCCTGATCCCCGGTTCGAGTATCGAAATCGTGCAATCGTCATAATTGATCAGTGGATTATTTGTAAAAATGAGAAATGCATCGGGCTTCGCTTGGACATTGCCGACGGGGCTTTTGGAGCGGCCTGTACGCGAGTCAACGCGTGAAACAGAACACTTCCGGCCGACGAAATACGTTTCGCATACGGCGTCAGCTGCACACGAGCCGACACGTCCCGGTTTTCGGTCGCACGATAGGTAGGTAATGTCAATATCAATGAGAGACGCGCAGCCGTTTTTAGGTTAGGTGTGCGCACGTGCGAGGGCAGCGACAGCAGCACACAGCACGCGTTTATTATTCGTGTTCACGCACACGAGGCAAGGTCGGTTTCGCGAAACGCACGCGGCCACCACACCACGCTTTGAGACCGAAAGAGACAGGTGTGCCCTGTTTACGGGATGATCGCGAAACACGAACCGGAAGTCGAGGAAACAACGGGTTGCAACGGGTGGTTGAGTGGCGGGTTACGCACCTGATCCCGAAGCTCTCCTTCCAGAACTCGGCCGCGTCCGCCTTGGTGATGCGAAATTTGTGCCCGGCGAATACACCGTTCGGGAAGATCGCCTTCAACTCGGACAGCATGTGACTGAAGACCAAGCTCAGCTTGGTCAGGTTGCGTCGATAGTGCGACGTCTCGTCAAACATCTTCTCCTTGCCCTCCTTGAACAGCTTGATCGCCTGTTTACACTTTCGCATCAGGTTGTTGATGAACACGCAGAAGTGATCGTTGCTGTGCAACATCTGCATCCTGTCCTCGTACTTGCTATAAATCAGCCGTAGCCGCTGATACGTGTCGGGCAGGATATCTAGGATGAACGGGGGGGAGTTTTTCAGGTTCATACGCTGGTGTTGACACAGTTTCACCACCTTGTCCATTAGCTTCCAAGTCTTATCCAGCATTCGCTTGTCAGTCGAGAGTTTCGACACTGTCATCGGGTCAGCGAAACGACCGTGAAGCTTCTGAAATATCGAGCCTATGTGCACCGCTCTGGTACGACTGCTGTGTCCTCCTGACGACATCTTGACGTGCGCGTGCATATCCCTCCGACACACCGGGACCCGGGACTCCCCTGGCGGTGCGGTGGTGTGCTGCTCACCTTTGGACGCGAGAGAGTCCCCGCGCGCACTCTTTTACTATTGCCCCACACTCACACCTTCGCGGACAGAGAAATAGAAAGAGAAAGAGAAAGAGGAAGAGAGAAGAACCACCAACAAACAAGCCCTCGCTTAGGTTAGCCTGGCCTGCACTCTCGCGATACGATATACCGCATTTCTTCTCTCAGCGAGACGCGTTCACTATCTCGACGACCTTCTCACCAAGCCCCGACCACCGGACGTACCATAATGTTACGCGATACCGCATCCTAGTCCAGCTACACACCGTACTGCACCGTACTGACAACAGCGGCAGTCACAACGAATCGACACTGATCGACACTGACACACGGCCACGGGCCAAGCGTGCCCGTGCTTGCTGCGCTGCTTCGTTCCTTCTGGTTACGCGCATGACCACGTGACGCTTGGGGACGCTGCCGTCGCCCGCCAAATTCAAATCGCGTCAAACTTACCGTGCAATAGATAACATCAGGAACATCCATCACTAGGTTTACATGACCCGTCATAACGACGGATTCTAATATTCTTAATTTACGATTATTAATCCTTTGCACTCCGTTGTCGCCGATAATGCGACATTTCAGATATTAACTTTAAATTATTACAAACATAAAACTTTCATTTTGTTGGAGCCCAATCAGCACAGGGATATCCTATGTACGTTCAGAAAACGTCTGTTTCGGACATCCACAGAATATCCTGCATATCCTAATCAAATCATAGGAGGAGCCTGGCAAGGTACCAGTAACGAAGATGGCCATCTTGAGTACGTACTGTGGGGACATTCCTAGAACGTGTTCTCTGGACATTCCAGGAATGTTTTCCGAATGTCGAAAGTAACGTCCTATGGACATTTTGTGAAGGTTTAAAAAGAAATTACAACTTTTATATTTAAAAATTCATTTACTATATAATTTTATTTCCTTTCTATTCAACAATTTGACAATTTGTACATATTTAAGAGAATAACGATTTATATACTTATATGTATACTTCTTAACACAAGATTTTAAGGATATTCTTATTAGCGACTGCTGCAACTCTTTCGCTCGTCTTCCTGCTGCCTCCTTTCAAACTCTCTGGGTCTGTTTAGAGTCAGCGATTCTTCGCTGGTGGCAGCGACTGAAAATAAAATATGTTTTTATGAAAAAAGATATACTAATTACAGTAAGGGGATGAGATGTACAGCTATGAATGTAATAATTTAATGTCCTATATGTAGAGCGATATTTTTTTGTATCTACTTACCAATCTTGCTGGAACTTCTTCGCTCCTTTCTGGCAGGAATTTCTGCAATTCCTGTTCACAATTCAGCGGAAATACTATGTCCTGCTTTAAAATTGAAGGACTTCCTCTTCCTGGCGCAGAATGCTGATTGAGTCTTTCCTCTAATTTGTCTACTCTGCTTAAAATCACCGTCAAAAGACTGCGCAACAGATGTTGCTGTTCTATATAGTATGGTTTTGCAGTAGTTTTCTAGTCTGGTGCTTTTATTGTCCAGTTGAGTCGTCTCCTTCCGACGCTTCCTTTTGTATTTACATACCAATCGTGCTGGAACTTCTGCACTCCTCTTCCTGCTGCCTTCTTTCAAATTCTCTGAGTCTGTCTAGAGTCAGCTATACCTCGTTGGTGGCAGCGACTGAAAATAAAATATATTTTAGAGAAAAAAGATGTACTAATTACAGTAAGAGGTTGAGATGTACAGCTATGAATATAATAATTTAATGTTCTATTTGTAGAGCAATTTTTTTTTGTATCTACATACCAATATTGGTTTTCTTCTCCAAACTTGGGGGAGTGGGTAAAATTATCTTTTCTGTCCCACACAATACGGTTTTCCTCAGTTTTGACTTCTTCGCCGCTTGCGTATGGTCACAGCTCGTTACAGACGAGTACACTACTCATCTTGGATTTCCAGGATTCATCGGCAATGACCACGCTTTCACTTTATAATGGAATATGCATATTGCATCAGGACGTACACTGTACGCCATACGTCGTTCTTCCGCATACGATAGATCGTGAGTGGTGAAGACGAAGACCAAATCCTCTTTGGTGAGGACCATACACCGTACAGTCCGTACACCGTACGTCCCAGTACGTCCTTCGGGTCGGAAGGGTTAATTTGTTGCGCATGCAAAATTCTCTCATGTATCTTACAATCAGTACATACACAGGTTCTCGGCATAATGTAAGGAGATTTCTTTCTTATTAGCGTATTCGCCACTGATATAGTATATACTATGGATACGAGATTCCCATAATTCGCAAGTGATGCCTTATGGGGTACCGATCGGTACCCAAGTTCTCGGAAATCTCTCCTCCTTTCCCCCTTCCACTATTCACCTTCCCTATTCCACCGACACGTTGCGTATTACCCTGTCACGCTCTAGTCATCAGAGAGGGGGTACATCATATATCGTTGCTTTCCCTACTTTCCTCCCATCTGGCAACACAGCCCATAAGCCAGCCGTACAGCCGTTGAAGCACTGATATATATACTACAAATACTACATTATACTATGGATGGTGGATGGTGGATGGTTGCATTTGCTACGGGCCTCGCGCTGAATTAATCCGGCACTGGCTGTAGAAGTTTTACCAGTCGAACCCGATTCGGATTGGTTCTAGTCTAGTTCTCCAATTCACCGTTCTCAGTGTGTAGAGGATGCTAAAATCACTGGCATTTTAAGGTGTCGGTACTACAGATTCCTATGGACACCAAGTCCAATAAGGTGTCAAGTCTATTCCTATATCTCGTCTGTGGTCTAAGTTGTCGAAGTCTAAGCATTGCTAACAATAGTAACAATTGCTATTGCTAACTTAGCAATGCTAAGCATTCAACGATTCAACTGGAACGCATGGCCGTGCTTTCCTAACCTGTACGCCTACCCTTCAAACTACAAGAGAGTGTTTTTGTGAATTTGAAATTATGACCGTGTACCACGATGAAGTAGAAATCGAGGACTTCGAATACGACGAGGACCAGGAGGTTTACTATTATCCGTGTCCTTGCGGCGATCAGTTTCAAATATCAAAAGCAGAATTGGCCGCTGGCGAGGAAGAAGCGACATGCCCGTCCTGTTCCTTGGTTATTAAGGTAATCTACGACAAAGAAGCGTTCGCAGCTAAGCAGGAGGAGCTTACGAAGATCGAGGAGAAAGAACTCGTGGCGCAGGAAGCTTGAGGTAAATCAATTTATTCTTCGTATTAACGAAGATTACTTTGGTTACTCACACTCCATTCTTCACACAACTATTTAAATGGAACTTTATATGACTGCAAGATAAATCAATTTTTGCTTATGCTTGCGGTACGCTAAATTTCTATACCCTTCTTCATGCAGATTGATGATTCGATTACCGCAGTAAACTACATTAAATAAGAATGGCGAACCGAGGGAGAGGCAGAGGCAAGCCGACCATGTCGATCAGCACGGACCAACTAGGCTTTTCGAAAGGAGAAGCTCTGCCGCCGCCGGTTCTACAGCCTCCGCCCAAGTATCCTCTGCTGGAGCATAAAGCGTGGCCTCCCGTCATAAGCACGGAGATGAGTTACCTGCTAGAACTGAAGAGGGAGTTCGCGGAATACATGAGGGAGTCGCCGAATAATGTTTTACCATTGGTCGTTAAGAAAGACATTGAGAGGTACTCGGATAGGTATCAGGACTTGATAACGGATAAAACTAGCTACGAGATAAGGTACGACTGGAGCAGAATGCCAGCAGAATTAAAACCCCAGCCGAAGAAGCGTCAGAAGGGTACGAGTTCGTCTACGTTGGCTCGGAAGAAGCAGAAGGCGGTGGATGTTGAAACGGTGCTGCAGGAATTAGAGAAGAAGGAGACTGCGCAGCCCAGCGACGCGGAAGAGGAGGAGAAAGAAGAAGAGGATACCGAGGAGAAGGACGGCGAGCATGCCGAGGATGAGGAGGAGGAGCTCCAACTCCAGCTGGACGAGGAGATGGACGAGGGAACAGACTATGTAAACAATTACTTTGACAATGGGGAGGGTTACGACGACGAAGACGACAACTTAGACGATGGACCTATTTATTAACATATAATGTTTTTATAAGAATCAGAAAATCCTTTGGGTTCTCGATCACCGGACTAGGATACTTACAAAGCTGCTAGTTGAGCACTGCATGGCAATGTGTGTATTCTCTTTCTACCTCTCTCTCTCTCTCTCTCTCCCTCTCACTCTTCTCCAATGATTTCTTACCGAGCTCTCTCTCATGTGTACAGACAATAAATTATATATAATGTTAAACAATGGAGACACTACGTAATATCCGTCCCTGAAAAATGATCCATCGGTGAAACTGGCATCGAACGATGATGACACGCGCGATCAATGAAGGATGATTCAGCGAAATTAAGAGTCCAGGGTCACAGGAAGCGTTGGCGTGTTCTTTATTACGAGTATTTCAGTTTTCTAATGTATGTATAATATATATGTATATATATATATACATATAATATATATGATGTATGTATATTAGATGTATATTATATATATAATAATAGCCATAATAAAATCTGCAATTATTTGTAATAATAAATGATCCTTCCTCTACGATGTAATCGGAGAGTAAAAACATAACATCTGGACGAGTAAGGGGATGCGCAAAAGTACCGTAGTGTCACGTAATGCTCACGATACGCTAGCCGTGGTGGTGGTGGTGGTGGTGGTGGATAGTTCTCGAAATGCGAACCCGTTGCTCCTTTTCTTCTAATTCTTCGTTCTCTTCTGCCTCTTGTTTTCGCCCTTGCGGTGTCCCTTCGTCGTTCCGTAACTTTCCTTTCCGTTTTACACGTAAGTTCGCGGACGTAAAGTTGCAATGCGTCGCTAGTGTATCGTTCACTGAGGGTGCGCAAGGGATTCTCAGAAATTTCCAGCCGCCATGCCAGAGCCTAATTCGCCTAACCGATTCCATTAACCACCGATCTCGATTCTCCTTGGGCCTCGACAAAGTTCTCCGCCGGTGAATCGAGCGAGCGATCCATTCAGGGGCTGCAAAACCGCTTCTTTTCCCCTTTCGGTTTCTATCGCTTTAATTTTGCATTTTGAACTCTACCGGGGTGGTCCGACGCGTTCTCGGCAGTCCGCGGTTATGGCAAACGGTACGAGCTCGATACTTTCTGGTTTCCCGGCTGATCATCTCTACCAGAGGATCTATGCGATCGATGCGTCCGATGCGCACCTCTCTTTCGAATGAAACTTTAACCGAAGAAGTTGTCGATTTCTTGGAGAAAGGAAATTTATCGTAGGGATTACTCAACCGCGGATTTTTATGTACTTTTATTGTTAGCTAATTTTTTAGAAGGACAATCGCGTGGTCCACGCGGCAGTGAAAATGTTCAGCATCGTATGTTCAATCAAAAGAATGAATGTAAGTCACCGGTGTCTCTTATTTTTCCAAAACGTTACTCGCGACAGAAGGTCCTGACGAACTTGGAAGAAATGTAGATGCGTGGGATAGAGGTCAGGAAAAAAGGGAAGGACCGATTTCATTTTCTCGAGTTTCAAAGTATTCGTAATTCGTAGAAACGATGTCCGGGGTGTTCGTCGAACAAGATCGGTTTCCATCTGTCCACGGGGGGTTGTTTTCAACTTTATTTTATTTTATAAATCCAGGACACTGAAATCGATCGATCGTTGGATAAAAGTGTACAGCGCCGCGTGGGAAACGTGATTTCGATTAAAGATACGATGATTGGCGACATTAAGCGTGGTTAAAGTTAAGTTTCTGAGAAAACTACAGTTTCGTATGCATCGACCAGCTATAATATAGATCCTGTGAATCTCCAGCGCGACCACTCTCCTCGATCCTCGCTCGCTCGATCCTCGCCGAATATACGCGAGAGATCGTGATACGCCTGTTTCCGATCCCGAGAATTATTCTTATCTGACACTGACGAATTCTGCGAGCCTGCTCGAATCGCTGCGAAGAAGAAACTATTTCAACGAGGTGATCGGTTCCGTACCGGCAATTTCGTTGTATCGAAGCTAAATCTCGCCCCGCACCCCTCGTCACTGGATCCTCGATCCCCCGAAATCCAGCTTTTCCCTCCTACGATCCGTCCCGACTCCCGACCAGGGTTGCCATATTCGCCGGCCGCCAGGCCCCTTACGCGCGCGTTTCCGTCCCTCGCCGGGATGCTCCGTAAAGCCTATCTCCGCTTCTCCCACTCTTAACACTACGCTGCCGCGACCGAGTCGGTAGCATACTCCACAGCTCCACGCGGTACGCGGCAGCGAGTGCTAAGAGTGGGGGAAGCGAAGGCAGGCTTTACGGAGCACCTAGGCGAGGGACGGAAACGCGCGCGTAAGGGGCCTGGCGGCCGGCAAATATGGCAACCCTGCTCCCGACCCGAAAAACCCCAATTACACACCCTTATTCGTTCCTCTCTTCGTTATTCTTCATCATTTTTTGTTCTCTCGATAACCGTCGTTGTTCGAACGTCAGTTTCACTCCGGCCGCCATCGTTCTTTCAATAATATATTTTACGTATAATGTATATAGATATATTTGTGTATATATACTTTGTATATAATCGTCGCAATTTAATATAGCACGACCTATCTATGTATAAGTAGGCATTAAAGATTGAGGCGAGAATACAGGCGAAACCCCGAACATTATAGTCCCACTCGGTGTGTCGGTCCCTTTTCAGTTTTCGTCGCGAATACGAGAAACGATCCTCCCCCGTCCGGATTGTCTCATCGCTCGGTTCACCCCAGTTCACCCGGACCGTGCCACGTTAAACCTGTGTTCACACGTGACCCAATTGCAGCATCGCGCACGCTATTCGTCCACGCTCTCGATCGCCAAAGGGCTAGTTAGTACATTAGTAGAGCGATAAAGCCACCAGTTTTCCCTCGTTAACGTTTCCTGTTCAACCGATAGAAAAGACTCGACAACGTCTCGCAACCTCCCTCAACAGTCGTAGCTGTCCGCTGGTGCACGCTAACGAAGGAAAACCAATCAGCGCATCGCGTGGGAACACAGATCAACGATCGGTCCGTGTCATTCATCCGGATAGGTCCACGCTGGATCATGCTCGATCGAGCACGATCGGCCGTGTTCGAGGCTCGTGGTTGATAGAATCGAAACGAAAAAACGGTGTTGCGCGGGGAGAGAAAAATCGAAATTGTCGAGGGTGTTATCATCTTTCGTTTTTTTTTTTTTTTGCGCGCGCTCGGATCTTGGGTGTGATTAATTTTTCTTTATCCGTCCTGGATCGCACGCGGGGGGTGATCTTTCCGCAGGGTTCGACGTTTCCTCGTGCTTCGCTCTCCGCCTTTTTTCTCGAGTCGTCGCGCGTCGCGTCGCGTCGCGTCGGATAGAAAAGGTGCGCGCGTGCTCGGGGAACGTGGCCAGCACGTTCTGCCGGGTCTGCCGCTCTTCTTTTATTTATTATTTTATTTATTTACCTTTTTTTCGTTTAGCTTTCTTACTCCTTTTTCATTTGTTTTCTTTTTCCGCTTCTGCTTAAGGCCCGTTGCTCTAGATGGTCTCGCGCAACTTCACCTCGAACGGATCACCTCCAGTGATCCAAGGTGTGGACGAGAAAAAGGCTTGGAACACGAACAGGTGAGAGACAGCGGTTCAAGAAGGAAACGCTGGAAAAGTACGGTAAAATTCGTGATCGAGCTGCTACCAGTCTGGGGGAAATACACGAACGCGATCCATTCTTCCGCGAGCCTTTCTTCTCCGCGTGTCTATGGATCTCTCATTCGGAGGGGAACGTACCTCGAACGCGACACGCCGCGCCGTTTCTCGATCGTTTTAAATGGTATCTACTCATTTTTCTAGCAATAACGATAACAAACTCTACACTGAAAAACGAAATTACTATATCGAATATAACGAATATAATGAAAATTGAATAGAGGCAACGAACGCTGGAATAGATAGAAGATCGAGCACCGAAAAGCCCAAGTTTGTAAAAATGTTTCTGAAAGATTGAGAGGCGTCGAGCGACTTCTACGATAAAGTTTTAGTAAAAACGAAGAGAGTGTTCAGTGTACATATTAGGATTTCGATGAAGAATTATCGGCGATCCGATCGGAAAGAAGATGCGAGTCGCGCGAGAGAGACGCTCCCCGGAAGGCAAAGAATGAAAGGCCGCTTCTTATTGGCGAAACTGGTAAAACGATGATGGTTCGTCGACGAGGATATATCGATTAAGAAGGGGGCTATTACCGATAATAACGTTTTTGGTATCTCGGAAACGGGAACACACACGCAGCGTATTCTAAATATACATACATACCACATGTGTATGTATGCGTCGCGGCCTCTCTACGCGGGTCTTTGGATCGTTCGCGCAGATAAAACATTCGCACGGTATCGCGTTTCCCGGTAACGACGTTCTGGAAATCACAGCTGGAATCAGCTTCGAAATTCGGATGGGCAGTGTAAGCTTCTGCGAGGTGCTCCGTCGGACTCTCGGCTTCTGCTTCGTCGCTTACACCAAGCTGTTCCTCTCAAACCTGTCACCCGGTCTCGCGTGCTTTCTTTTCTCTTTTTTCTCAGAGATGGACACTCTCGCCAACAGTACGACAGGCTGATATAATTCGATCGGTCGTACCGACAAGTCTTTCACCCTGATGTTTAACGCAGCGAGTAACGGAAGCATTCGAACAGCAGGATCCCGTATCTCCGGTTTACAATTCTCTTTCGCATTCTCTTTCGAGTTACATACGTTTATATGTATACGCTCATCGTTCGGTACTCGCTACAATTTGATTCAGCCTAATTTTCTATTTCGTTCGGCTGTTAACCCTCGTGCAGCCCTTCCTTCGGTCAATATCAAGTTCATCAACAAATATTACAGTTTCGATAATATTCGCACAGAAACGTGTTAATCGGACATCAGGCTTGATCGAAATGAATCGACGAAATATTAATCGAACGATTGCCCGAACGGTGCACGAGGGTTACAATCGTTTTGTTTCGGATGCACACCGTCGCGTCGCGTCGCGTCGCGTCGTCACGCAATATCGTATAAACTATAAACTATGTAAATGCTAATAAAGTTTACATTAAATTATCGCGCAATAAATACGTCATAATATTAACAGTAACAATAGTAATAATCACTCGATCGTCCCATACTCGAATACTTTCGTTGCCCATCGCATTCACCGTGTCAAGTCCAAACGTGAACTTCTTCTGTATGCAGGAAATGTTTTTTGTGCATCTCGCCGTTTCTAACATCCGTTCACAATTGTCCAAACAAAAGGGACAAAAGGGGAAAAAAGTATATTCCATCATCGTTGGAATCTTTCTGTGCAAAGTATAGCAGATTCTTTAGCGTAAAAGCGAACACCGATTTTTAGTAACTAAATCTTAAAATTAATATAAATATTTCTTATCGAAACGAGTTTCTTCGATACCGCCGAGTTTTCTTTTTCTTTAAACAAATCGACTACTTTCGGATTGTCCCTCGAACAGATATCGAGAGATCGCAGATTTGCCCATCTCTGCGCTGTTCTCCTCGGCCGTTTGTCGGTCAACAAGAAAGAAAAATCAGGGGCAATCGATTCGAACAATCGGCAAATTCGTCGAATCAGTGGCGCATTCGGTTAGGCTTCCCCCTAACCGTGCACGGCAACGGCAACGATCCAACGCGCGCCATCGTTCGCGACTACGTATCACGCGAGGACGCTGTTTTACAATGATCGCGCCGTGGTTAACGTCGAGATTCAATATTTCGACTGCGGAATGTTTTCTACAAACTCCATGTATGTATCGCGGAATGTATCACAGTTAGAGATCGTGGTTTTTAACGTGTATCTGCGTACGCGTACTGCGAGCGCGTGTCATTTAAAGTACAACACACGTGGGGGGTACACGTGTATTTAAATATATATGTATGTGAAACAGTACACGCGTACCACCTGTGTACCAAAAATGACACGTACCGAAGTACGCGTACGTGAAATAGGGATCTCTAATCACAGTCGTCGCGCTGCACGCTAACGTTTGTATGTATACATATACATATATGTATAACGGAGAATAAATTTCGTTTCAGCGCGTGTAATAAAACTCGAACGCCAAGAAAAATTCGAACCGTATCTCGGCAATGGTTCTTTTAGGAGTGCTTGCGGTATCGTAACAATAATTGCAAAAGCAGGCGTTTCTTTTTTCTTTTTTATTTCGTAGATACTCCTAACAAGCGTGCTTCACGCGATTTCACAGTTTCGTACTGGGTTTACGTTAAATCGTTTTCTTGGTGTTGCGATTTTTATTCGTGTTGCGTGTGTGTGTGTGTGTGTGTGTGTGATAGAGTATCGAACGGAAATTGAACGATCGATCAAGCGTGTGTATGTAATACATATTTCGACGGCTAGAAACGTAGGGAAAGTCACGCAGAAGAATCGTTGGCCACGTCTGCGTGCTTTCGAATCGGGTTACAAAGTCGAGCTTTTCGGAATTGTTTGCCAGATTTTCGCTTCTTCACCTTCGTCGCAGCTTTGATCGATCCAGAGCTCTCCCAACTTGTATTTTTCGATTTAGGAACTCGGGATTCATTTGCCAAGTGAACACGAAATTAACAATCAAAATGATTAACCACTTTTAACCCTTTGGACTCGAAGAAATTTTAATTCGAAGATCAAGACATTTCTTTTCCTAGATTACCCAGATCATTTCTATGCTACATAATTTTTTTTTACATTGTGCACACCGAATTCAACCTGTTCTATATTCGTAGAAAGAATTAAATGAATATAGTAGACTGGAATTATTCTGTAGGTCGCGGAGGAAATGTTGAATTTTCGAGTTACAGTAGCTCCGAGTGCAAACGGTTAGGTGAGGAGAGATTTTTCGTATCGATTTGAAAGAAGTCGGGACGATCTGCTCTGTGCCACGAGACACTCGCCTACTCGCCTACTCGCCTAACGATCGGATCAGCGATCGTAGATATCGATGGATCGCGTTCCGCCACTGTCCCGAGTGAATCGTTCCACAAATAATCTCTGAACTCTCTCGCAACAATTTCGTTGCTCCCCTCTGCCCCCGACCGTCCCGTGCAACGGTACATCGCGCCAGAACAAAGCCGGGTGCAATAATAATTCAACACTTATCACAATAGTTCGCGTTTACCAAGGAGGTGTGGAGGGTGTGGTAAACGCGTTGAAAACAGCCTTTGATATTCGATACGCGTCCGCTAAAACGAAAATGTCTGCGACATCCTTTTGCTCCGAATACGGATTCATAGTCTTGTGCACTTGAAACTGACGATCCAGCATGACGAGCCATTTGGCTCTTGAAAAATGCATTATTCTGTTATTCTGTTATTCCGTTCACCCACCGTTTCCTTCGAAGTCTACTCTAGTCGTAAAAAAAAACTTGGAAATCAAAATATTCATTGAGGAGCGAATAAACACGGGGTTTTGTTGTATCGAAAAATTCAAAAAAGCTGAACAATCGGAACAGCCGGTAAAGCGATCTATAGAAATGTATCGTATTTGCATGTACATTTGTGTTAGCGGTTTAGAGAATGAGCTTAGGCCCCCGATTTCGGAACGAAAATACATAATTTGTAAATGAATTGGAAGGCAGTCGCTTCTCGGTTCAGGTCAACTGTTGCATCGTTCTCTTCAAGTGCACCAGGATGCAGAGGCGGACCTTCGCGTTTACCGTGCGACGATCGTTTAGAAAAATCGACTAATGAACAATTAATGGACGATCAGCCGATGTCCGATCAGTTTGAACGGGAGACTGGTGAACCATTCGAAGGATCCGCCGCTGCGCGTTGTGTGTCACGATTCGCGATAAACTATACATCGAATTAAAGCTACAAACTCCTCCGGTCGCTTCTCACGGTCCCTCTATATCCGGCGCGGCGGTTTGCTTCCGAAGCGGGACCAAAAATTCATCTGGCTTCTAATCGAAGGGGGAGGGGGAGGACACACCTTTACGCTGCTGGAACGAATCGTTCGAACTCCCTGGTTCACAGTGTAAAGGGAACGTCGAGGGAGCAAGGGGAGATGGGTCGAAACAGAAGTACATAGAAGGAAGAAGAAAGCTCGGGATGCAGCCGGTCTCCCGTGTCGTCTAACGATCGCATCGAACGATGGCCGATCGGTGTCGAGGACGAACATTGGATTTCGCTTTCGGTTGTCGGGTAATTAGTCTCTTTCCCGCAAGGAAAATACGAAAAGAGAGAACGAATAAGAACGAGGCGTAGGAACAGTGTTCAAATTTCCCACGGGACGCTCTCGACGATCTCCGAAACAAAAATCTCGAAGATCGATCAACAATTTTGGAGCAAAGATTTCGTCGAGAACGTGCACCCTCGCCATCGATCCGCCATCGATCCGCCATCGATCCGCCATCCTGGGCTTGGCAAGCCTAGCAGCACGGTTCTCGAAGAACGATCCACGATCTTCTCAATGTCACGAAGTTCCCCGACGATCTATCTCGATCCGGCGATCGTCGGCGAGTCCTTCGTCGCTCTCGTCAGTCGATCGCATCTGTGATTCACGTATCGTGTTTCTAGTCTCTTTGTTTTTTTTTCCTCTTTTTTTTTTTCTATGGTATTCTTCTTCGCCTTCTTCTTCTTCTTCTTCTTCTTCTTCTTCTTCTTCTTCTCCTCCTCCTTACTTTTTTTGCGTTTTTCTCTTCGTACGTTTCTTTTTTTGTTAATTTTTTTTTTGTTATTCACTTAGCGATGTTTCTTTAATTATTAGAGTTATCGTTAATCGTTATCGTTATAACTGCTTCACTACGGTTGGTTGACTCTTGGACGTGGATCTGGATGGAGTGTGGTGTACCGGTGTGTACCAAATGCGCGCGTGAAAGAGAGAAAAAGCTCCGTCGCCTCGGTGTTTTCTCTGTTTTCGTCCCATTCTCTTCTTTCCCGTCCTCTCTACTCCTCGCCGTTCTCTTCGAGATCGAAGAACCACGGCCTCCTCTGTCCAAGGTCCTCGCCAAGGATCTCTTCTTCGCGTTCGTCTCCCCTCCTCTCGCTACTTTCGTCCTTTGAGCAACACCATTTTTTCCGAAGATACGGCATTCGGTACTCTCCTCTTCGCTCGTTTCCCTCGACGATTTTTCTCGACGAAATCGTGCGGGGGGCTACCAGACTCCGTTTTCTACAATCTTATCCTAGCAAAAATTCGTTTTGGTAATCAGGATTTTTGATTTGAGTTGCATACGAGAATCGATGAAAACGATACAAAAAATCATACAAGAGAATATTAAAGAATTTGAAACGATCAGCGCAGCGCGGAGAATACGTTCTTGCATTTTCACCGTTTATTCATATTTTTAAGGAAAGTGCTTTTTCGACAGGGAGTCTGATAATAAGTCGCACGATTTCATGATTCCCGACAGATCCAAGTACACAACGACTCTCGAGCCTCGTTCAAAGACTTTCGTTCTCTCGTAGTTGAAGAGAGAAACGCTTGAGAGCGTAACATAATCGCAGACTAGCACCAAGTTTTCGGTCGTTGATCGCGAGGCAGGCGCGAGATCTGCGTGACGCGCTCGTTTTTTCCGCACTCGTTTTCCGGCTCGTTTCCCGGCTCGTTTTCCGGCTCGATCGTAGCCGAGGGGAGGAGGAAAATTCAGCGGGCTCCTCTGTTGCTCTTCCGGTTCCGGTTCCGGTTACGGTTCCCGTGTCGGTTCCTTCGCGAACTACAAATCGCGTCACGTGTGAAAAAACAAACACTACGCTTCACTACAGTAATTCGTTCCGTTTGCTACTCGGCTGGTTTCCGGTTCGCCGGTGTTCGAGGGAAGGTACCAGTCCCTCTTGATCGTTCCCCAGAGACACGAGGAATATCAAACCTCAGCCGCGCCACGCTGCGCCACGCCGCGCCGCGCCGATCGAATAGACTCCGTTTCGAAACTCCAACAAGAAGATCCTTCGAGCTCGTCTATCACAAAATATTAGGATTACGTTTCTATCGTCTAGAGTACAATGCAAAAATCATTTATTGTCTCTTGGGTCTTCAAGATAGTTGTCGAAGAGTCAATTTTATTTCACGTCGATATAGCGGTCTCGGAGCAAAGAAATATCAGAAAGAAACGACTCCGTTCATTACGAAACGATCAACGATTAAAAACGATGCCTAGTAGACTGTAGAATGTTATGAATTTATAGCGTACAAATGCTTTACAAAAATGACTAGACGATCGTTACAATAGAATCGAATAGTATTTCAGATGTTTAGTTCTTCGTTTTACCCCGAAAGTATTTATTTATCTGATTCGTTTCCAGGTGTTCTACCGATTATTTGCGATATTAATATATGTACTAGTAGAAAGTAGCGATAGACGAGGCTTCGTTTCAATCAGTCGTAGCGATAAAATAGAAAATAGAGGCTGTTATCTGCAACGTTAAGAAACCTAAGCGAGCTCAGCGAAACTTCCCTTAACGATTTTCGCGAGAAAAAGACAGGAGTTGGGTTTTTTCGTGTTTCGTGTAGGAGAGTTCGATAGCGATCGTTGTTTGTCATTTTCTCTCTGGTGTCTCTGGTAACGTTCGGCGCTCGGGAATGGAATGGTTTTCGGTTTCCGGTTTCCGGTTTCCGGTTTCCGGGCCGGCGAACTCCGAAAGAAACGAAACTTCTCGCGGCGCCGTCGACGGTCCCGCAACCGTGTATTTTTTCATCCTTCTCTCGCTTCCCATTCGGGATGTCCGCGGCGCGGCGCGGCGCGGCGACGGTCGACGGCCCCGCGATCACTTGATCCGCGAGTGCGATACCGATAATGTATACGTACATACGGTGTACACGTGTATAATTGTTTTCCGTATATAGACTTATATAAAACGCACGAAAGCGGCTGAAGGCTATTTCATCCTTCCCCCTTTTATTTATAGCGACAAGCCGTACCTCGTGTACTCCGTGTCTCGTCGTTATTACCATCTTCTCTCTCTCTCTCTCTCTCTCTCTCTCTCTCTCTCTCTCTCTCTCTCTTTCCTCTCACGTCGTCTCTCTTCTTCTTTTTTTTCAATTTTTTCCTCCTCTTTTTTCCTCGTTTTATTCTCTTTTTATCAATGGAAAAAGAATTCGGGCTTAACTACGGCGGATCCCTTAGGATCACTTGAATATCCTAGAAACATTACTGACTCGCGTGTGTTCGCCTAGGTGCGTGTCTCTTCTATGTATGTACCGCATGGCATCCTTCTTGTCTATGTGTCTGTCTGTCTGTCTGTCAGTCTGTCTGTCTCCTTTCCTCTCCGTGTCGACTGCTGTGTACGCGCGGCAGAGACCGATATCCATACGTGTTTTCTGTGTACGTCGTCCAGTTCCGTCGAGTATCCCGTCCGACAACAATCTCTCTCTCTCTCTCTCTATCTTCTGTTCGTCCCTCGAAGACTTCCGGTCGAAGGAGCGGCTCGAAACGGTCCGATTCTGGAGTCCTTCGAACGGTTCCTCGAGACCGACGCGTTTCCTGCACGCACCGTCATCTTCGTCCTCTCGATCCCTCCTCTACCGGATCTCCTCGATAAGCTCCGGCGTTGATCAAGGCGTGTCCCGATAGAAGCCTGGGGAGTTCCAGGAGGTCGGATAGAAGTGGTCGGTGCTCCTCTGACGGTGATCAGCGCGCGTCTCGTCCCGCGGGTTCCTCGATTCCTGCATGCGGACAGCGGCTTCCGGTTGCCGGTGGTCGGTGGTCGGCTCGCTCGCAAGGTTGCTGCGCCGCGTCTGGGTCGCGTCGACAAAGAGTAAAAGACGGGGAGGAGAGAAGCCAGAGCGAGATGGTCTCGTCCCCGACGGCGCGGCGCGGCGCGGCGAAGCGAGGTCGATTCCGCCAGGGACGAGAGAGCAGACGAACCACGAAAGAAGCTTGCACAGGAACCTCGGATCGTTTTTTGTCACCTGTTCCTCCGTCCACCTCTCCCTCCAACCTCCTCCATTCCCGGCGCTACGGTCCCGAGGACGTCACTGCTTGTTCGCCGCGCGAGCTCTCGCTCTAATTCTCGGAACCGCTGCCCTTTCCCCAGAACTTGTCGAAGCGGTTTCGCGCTTTCTCCAGCACCTCGCTCGCTGCCGAACGTTGCGCCGTGCCCGGCACCACCGTCGGCGCTTCTAGAACGTGGAAACCACCCCCGCTGCTACCTGCCGCTCCACCGACGCCGGCAGCACCACCGCCACCGCCGCCGCCGCCGCCGCCGCCGCTGCCACCGACGCCGCTGCTACTTCCGGTCGCGGACTGCGGTGATTCCGCTTCCAGGATACGGTAACCCGGCTGAGGAGCCGTCGACGACGACGGGGTCGTCATCGTCGCGGTCGTTGTCGCTTGGCTGGCGTCCTTCTTCCTGTCGTATTCGAAACCCGGATCCTCCAGGCATCTCAGGTTCGTACCCGCCACCGGCTTCATCGACGGGTCCGGCCGGGGATCCGCCTTCGACTCTTCCGCTCCGCCCGATTCCTGAAAATCCAGTCGATCTGTGGCACAGGTTGTAAACATGTCGTGTATGGCGAATCCGCGAAAGCCGAGGACTCGCTGTACCTTATCGTTGCGTTTCTCGCAACCGTTACCTTTTCAGCCTGAGGAGGCGTGCTGGTTCCCCGAGCGCTCGTTGGGAACGGGCTGTCCCGTTCCGAGTCCAGGTCTTTGTGGCCGTTCAGGCCGCTGAAACTGCCGATGGAAATGCTTTCGCTCTCCGGCGACTTGTACCCGGAGTGCTGGGAGTGCAGCGACTTGTGCTGAGCCGCGAGCTCCGGCGGTGCCGACTGCGGTGCTGTCGTGGGCAGGGAAGACGGTGCCCATGACTTTGCCTCGCTATGCGGACGCGTCAGGGGTTCTGTCAGTCAAACGAACCGATCGAATCATTCTCTTCCGATAGATAAAACAACTATGTATGTAGGGAGTAAAGTAAGGTAGGGAGTTTCTAGAATGTAGCGCAGGCATGAAACAGGCATTCGAGGGGCCCCCACGCCCGTGCTCATCGCCGATGCAGAGAATTCGCGTGAGATAGTGTACCTTCTCTGACGTTTTGCGTGACAGTGAACGTTTTCCCGGTGTCCAGCGGCACTGTCCAGTTTACGGGCTCGGGGGACCGCATTATCATTTGCTCGGGCGACTTTACCCTGGTCGGCTCCGGAGGGCTTTTCACCACCGGCTCGTCGTCGATCCATGGGCTTGCCGCGGTCGCGGACAACGGCTGCGTCTGCGACGGCGGTGTCGAGGCGACGCTCGAATCTCCGCCGGTCGCGTCTCCGTTCACCTGCGGCTCCGCGGTCACTGGAACGTTTAATCGGAGCTTTTAGCGACGAGGTATACACCATTCTAGTTGGACGCCCACCCCCCAGGGAAGCATGCACTCGATGCATCGAGTCGTCCTCTCACCGTTACACCCTTACGAACTGAGTTTAGCGACCGAGCGTTACGCACCGTCTCACCCCGGCGCGCGGCGCGGCGTCCGTGGATTACGATAATTCTCATCCTGCATATTAATCTTCCACGGAAAAAAGACTGTACCTCGTACGATACTGAAATGTGTAATAATTGATCAGAGACCAACATATTTAATAATGTCAAGAATATCGTGAAGAACGGTACAGCAATTTTTAGCGGCGACTCTGAGTCAAAAGGATCGACGTTCTTTCGGTGCGTAACACTTCCTTGATTTCCGAGCGACGATAGTACATAATAGTCCTCGTCCTCCAAAGTACCCTTTACCCCATAGAGAAAATCAATTTTCCCAGCTGACCGACTGGTCAGCGTTCCAAATGCGATCGTCTTGAAGCGGCAAGACAAAAATGATCGAGTCATCGAGCGCAAATAATTATATATATACAAAATATATATATATATATATAATACCGGAAAACCATCCAGACACGGTTACCAGGAGATCTACACAGAGTGGACACAGAGCAATTTCCAAAGAGAAGTACACTAGCGTACTCAGAATGCAGGAGAGACACACGTACAGATAAATATCGATACATATTACACAGAGACGCGAGCGAGCGAGCGCGCGCGCACACACGCACACAGACAGACAGACAGAGATAGAGAGATAGAGAGGAGAGATAGAAAGAAGAGAAAGATAGATGAGAGAGAGAGAGAGAGAGAAGTGAAGGCGGACGACAGTCAAAAATACACTAGATGATACATCTTTTGTGTGCGACGGTTAGGTGTGTTCTTGTGTGTAGACGCGAGCAGCGCAACAGGTTGACAAAAGGGCTCCGGACAACGTTCGCGCCGGATGCATTGTTCTCTCTCTACAGCGGGGAGGTATTTGTATTTATCGATCGCGATAGGATTTTTGCAACAGAACAAAAAGAAAAATAAAAAGAAGGAACGAGAAGAAGAATCTCGTGAGTCGTCGTGGCACTCGAGATCGAAGGTTTGTTGTAACTCATCGATCCGTGTGGCTCCGGTCTCTTGAATTAATCACTGTTTACCTGTGCCAGAAGTCTCTGTGTGGACGTGTTCGCGAGGCTTCTACCAGTTTGGAAGACGATCCAGTCGTTTTGTATCAGATTTGTTATCGGTCGTCTGTATTATGTACAACGAATAATCCGTTTTGCGTACAACTGCATACAATTTTCAGCTGCTTCGTATCATTGGAACGTAGAATGTTTTAAGGAATTTATAAGAACTGTTTTTACATGTACATGTACATAAATTAATATAATTCAGGTGTCAATATAAAAACATGTAACTCACCCTGTATATTATCATATCCACAATTCCACGACGTTGATCGTGATTTTGTAAAAATCGTTGATCACAGTCAACGATTGCGAGTACCTTAGGTAATAGTAATTACAAACTATGACACGGCAAGTACGTGACGATAGCGAGACGAACACCGTGTTAAGGTAATAATATCCCTCGATCCCTCGATCCCTCGATCATCGGCTCGTTTCGAAGACGAGTTCCTTGAATCCGCCGGGAGTCGTGGCGCTAATCGAACGCACTTGATTAATCGAATCTCTCGAGATTAACAGCTATTCGCTTCGAGTGGCAGTGTCGATGAAACGTGTCCGCGTGGTTGTTTCAGTGTGGATCGCGAGGAAAGAGGATCTAGCGCAACCGCTAGCCAAATTTCGATTTTCTCGTGACATTTTGGAAATTGGTTCTCGTTCGGTGGGACATAGCAAAACTGGTTTCTGCGCATACAGAGCGAACGCATTCTCGGCGGAAGCTTAACGAAACTGGAGAGCCGATCAGGACAGCTCTGTCCTGATCTGATTCGCGCAAAAACATGTGTACGGAGCATAAGCGGGCGCGAATATTGTCGGAGGCCGTCCTCCGTGACGTTGCACTGAAAGGCGCGGCAGTAATAAAGAAAGAGAAAGAAAGAGAGAGAGAGAGAGAGAGAGAGAAAGTGTAAGGAAATTGAAAGAACGAGACTGGACGACACAGCGAGTATCAATGCGGATCTTCTAGGTCGTCTCAGAAGCGAGGCAGCTTTTCTCGAGGGCCGTGCGATAAATTAATAAAGTGTTACACTCCAGCAGCACGGAGCACGTTCGTTCAAGCTGCGAGATTAAACGCGAGCCGGTTCGAGAGCTCGGTTTAAGAGATTTCCGTGCGGAGGTTCCGATGCTTCGAGCATCGCTCTTGTTACTTCGAGAGATCGGCCCCGCTATAACGTTTATTATACATTATGGAACACCTCGGGGCTTCGTGATCCACGGATAAGTGAAACCACGGGAAGAAAACAGCTTCTTCTATCTTCATCCGTTTCCTTTTTTTTTGCGCTGCTAAGGGCCGAGAAATTAAAACCGCTGTTTGGAAATTACGTGGGACATTCGGGTCGAAAAATTATTCTAGCGAAGCGCAGAGCGTTTCCCAAGATTTTTCTACCAAACTGGTTGTTCCGCCAATGTTTTTCCGATTGTTTCAATTCGATCTTACAGTAAGCACCATTTCATTCGATTGGAGGGAAAGTTGTGTCATATTTGAAATTAGCAGGTAATTTTGCTTGCAAATGTGAAACAGGACAGAACTATCCGTGGAACCTAATATTTTGACTTAAAAAACAGCAAAAGAGTAACTTGTCCCAGTTCCCAGAATCAACCCGAATCACAGATTGGGAAACGCTATATTAGAGATTCGAGTGGTGTGATTCACAGAGAAAATACATAGTCGATGGAACGACAGGGAAAAGCCGTGCTTCTGTGACGACCTCTCGACATAGACAGAGACACAGAGAGACAGTAGAGAGAGAGAGAGAGAGAGAGAGAGAGAGAGAGAGAGAGAGAGAGAGAGAGAGAGATGTAGTATATAGAGTAATATATACACACAACAACGAACACGGAAAGCGTAAAAGATATTAGACGTTCGAGCGAAAGAATAGATTAGCAACAGGCCGAACGGCAGATAGCATGCTACTTACTAGGTTGGACGGCGGTAGCGGCTTGGTTTGACGCGTATCGACTATCGGAGGATGATTTGGATGGATCGGCGGCGGCGGCTGCGGCCGCAGCCGCAGCTGGTTCGTCGCGGGCCGTTTTTGCCTGAGCTTCGTTCGGACCTTGGCACCGGCTTATATCTTTAACACGGTCCGGCCTGGCCGCAGCGGCAGCGCTCGACGCAGGTGGGTGATGGACACTCGTATGAACTGAATGCTTTACCGGGGGTTTTACAGTGGTACTAGCGGTGGTGGCGGTGGTGGTGGTGGTGGTGGTGGTGGTGGTGTTGGTGGTGTTGGTGGCGGTGGTTGTGGTAGTGGTTGAGGGTTTGGCTTGATGAAGAGGGCGATGGGGAGGAGCGGTGGTTGCGAGGAAGGCTAGAACATACCGGACAAGAAAGTACAATGATGAATAAAGGCCAACCCTCCATCGGGGGAGGGGAACTTACGCTGTCGTTGCCTCTCGACCGGCAGCCCTGCTTAAAATGCGACCGGACACGCTTTCGGATGGTTTCCGGTGACCAGTCCTCCCCGTATCCTCGACGACACCGCTTTTGCCACCGTTTCGCACACGAGTCGGTGCCAATTTCATCGTCACCGTTCGCTTAACCCCCGCTTGGCGAATACAGGATCCCTCCCGACCCGTGTCTGTGTACCGTCAATCAGCGACACAATCTTTTAATTAACACAACCCTCTCTACGTCACGCAACCAGATTACCTTAATTACAGACCACCTAACATATCATTAGAACCATAACGGACATGTACTTTGTAAGACACATCCCAATACCAACGACATTACCGCATGCAGAACTGTCGAACTTGTATCAATTCTACTGTGTATATGTATATATGCAGATGTACTAGATAGTCAACGGCTAGGCTACGGTTTGCGAATGATCTTATGTTAGTTAGTCAATCTTACGGCAGAGTCAAGGCTTGTACTGCGACGTGCAAAACTTTCCAGGGAGCTACAAAATTTCTTATCGAATTCACGGAAAATAGTAAATATTATTCACCCTTTTGCAGTCGAACCTAGAGTAAGTTAAAATAACATAACAGATCACGACGTATAATTTTGAAACGCCCTGTACACGGACTGTCTAAACTATTTACATGTGAAACGTGTGTTCAGATGATAAAGTAGTTGGATATAATCGAGGTTCTACTGTACATACAACAACATAGTAATACAAGTACAGATTCGAATTACGGTATGATAATTGTTCGTGGTGCGGACAGACTTGCCATTCGAGTGCAAAGGATAAAAGAAGATTTCCAAAGTTCTTTTTTCGAGCCAACAGATTTTCAGAAAGTGTTAGAAAGCGAAAAGAGTCAATCTGGAAACAGTTACGCATCGCAGTACACATTGCACGATAGACAGAATTTCATAGAAAAAGTAGATTACAGAATTGTGGGATCGCGCTACTGTGGATCCGAACGGACCCTGTATTCGCCGGTACACTGACGTCCGTCGCGTCGTTCGAGGGTTAAACACGGTCGCCGAAACAACCCTCTCTAAACCTTCTGAAGTCTAGAGAGCTCGCGTTAGTTTACGGTTAGGCGGCTCCTAAAATTAACCCCCTCCCGAGAAAAAGGAGACGTCGACGAACAGAACGGAAAGCGAATTTCGGCCGAGACGCTGTTCGCGCGCGCGTAATACAGCCCCGAGACCTTCTCCTTTCACGTTCCTGCGAAAAGGATCGTCTCGGACTGTGAAAAAGGTCCCTGCGGTCGTCCGAGAATAGTTGACGAACTTGCTATTTTTATCCGGCCGCTATGTCTCTCGTAAAACCAATCCGTGCGGGTTGGATCTCCGATCTACCGCCGACGGAGGGGTAGCTTCGTGCCACGAGGAAGCAGAGTTGAAACGATTGTTGGCCTTTAGCAGTTTTAATAGACAATGGGTATATCTTTGTTCTTCGTGGAAGAGGAATCTCTTTCTTCCAACACATACCACACCGAGAGTCAAGATTTATCAAGACTGATCACCGTCCACCAAGCGTTTTCCCAGAGTCCTCGATTCTCATTCGAACAACTTTCAATTATATTCTTTCACCGTTTGAAATTACACCTAGCAATATTTGTAATAAACGCATCAAATCCGTTCTCCGATTATAAATCATTCAAAAATATTTGATCGATTGCAATACTCGGAGCATTGTTTCTGTTCGACGAGACCGTGCGAAATATAGAAAGGATCGAATGCGTACATTTCGTATTTGCTGAATGATCGACCGTCGCGTCGCGCGTCGGAGCGATCAAGTATTTTCGAGGATTGTTTCCGGATGTTGTTGACAGATTCATCTTTGGTCATTCGTTTGGATAAGCCACTCGGGATGTTTAATTTTTTGGGCAAACGGAGGGAAGGATAGAGAGAGAGAGAGAGAGAGAGAGAGGGAGAGAGAGAGAAAGAGAGAGAAAGAGAGAGAGAGAGAGAGAGAGCGAGAGAAAGAGAGAGCAGTCCGCGCGATTGTCGAACATTTTAAGCAAGGCTGCGCCGCGCCGTGCCGCTTCGGCGTGGTTCATTCTCATTTGGAGAGGTGATTGAGGGCTGAAGGGTCTCCCGGAGTAATCGAATCCGCGCGGAATCGCGTTCGCGCTCGAATATCGATGTTCCCTTCTTAATATTGCGTTCTCCGGTTTTTGCCGCGCGACTGTATCGAGATCGACGAAAGTCGACCAGTGCGACAATTCCATTGCGACGCTCTCTGGCCAAACGTCGATCCTCCGCAAAAGTTTCGAATCGAGATTTTCGTCAAGGAATCGTCTCAACCCCTCCAAGAACAACGGTACATTCTTCGATGTTAGTTCAACTGGATAAATTCCAGAGCAGAAACTATTTTTCAGAAATCGTTTCTATCGAGCTCGGTTCGATTCCCGCGTCTACAAATTCTATGGACACTATAGAAACGCGACATTTCACCCATTAAAAATATTTCGAATTAATTATTTATTCGTTTAAATGAAATTATTTAAATTGCAACAAGAGCTTTATTTCTCTCTTCTGTCGCGTTTTCTCTTCTTTTCAAGGCGAAGAAATGGTCTAGTCGTTAGATGAAACCGCGCAAACATTATTGGACAAGCCAGGACTTCCGCGACGGTTCGGTCGACGCGTCAAACTGTTCAGAAGAGGTCAAAGTGTCATAGAAGAGGCGTAATCGGGTTAGTAGAGGTAGAGAGGGATTTGTCAGATGTTGGGTTGCGGGATATAGAGGGTGGGTGTTGAAAGAACCGAGATACGTGAGAGAGAGAGAGACAGAGAGAGAGAGAGAGACAGAGAGAGAGAGAGAGAGAGAGAGAGAAAGAGAGAGTTGGGCTAGCGGGCAGTTGGCACGTGGTACAGAGAACGTACATTTCCGATGGACCTGCGGGGGCCTCCTGTGGAACGGAGTAGGCCCTGGGCCCGAGGGTGGTGGCGGTAATGGCGGCACGCTGGTCGACGGACCCGTCGAAGAAATCGTCGAGGGTTCCCGTATGCTCCAACGCACGCGGCCAGGGCCCGTGACTGAAACACCCGCTGCCACTCCTGATCAATCTGATCTCGCACCGGTGATCGACGATCGACGCGGTCGATATCACTTTTTCTTTTTTCTCTATTCTTTCTTTTTATTCGTCTCGCGACTGGAGAACTAACTGCCCGGCGCAAGGGGTCTTCCTACTTTCATTCGCGTCGCGGTCCTTTCCCTATCGTTTTTACATCCCGCGAACTGGCATTTTACGCTCAAAATAACATGCCGATGACACTCTTACATTCCTTTAACACACTTTTATAAGTCTACCTATCAGTGTACACGAAACAGTTAGGAATAAGTTATCCTGAGCTTACCGGTAGCTCGAATGTACTAATCTTCCGCAAATAGCGGCACACGTTTAGGCAACAGCCGAATATCGGCTGGTACCGTGTACAAAGTAGAACGTCCCCCTGCATACCCCGATAATCCGAAAACCCTTTGATCGGTCCGAACGAAATTTTGCCGAGCGATTCCCTCCCTGGGGCTACACTGCGAATACAGTCCAGTATAAAAAGCCGGACACTCTCATCCCCTTCTCTCCCATTATTCCCACCCCGTCTGGTCGCGACAAAAGCCCGACGTGCGAATAATTCGGGAATTCGATTTCGTCTGCCCCCGAAAGTAGGTAGACCCCTTTAATTCTCGAGAGAGACAGGGGGTTGCTGGTCCGGGGGTGTCCTACTGACTTCGATTCCAGGGAGAGTGACCGTTCGATGACGACGATGATGCAACCGACCGATCGCGATCGTAGAGAGACAGAGAGAGAGAGAGAGAGAGAGAGAGAGAGAGAGAGAGAGAGAGAGACAGAGAGAGAGAGAGACAGAGAGAGAGAGAGAAAGAGAGAGAAAGAGAGAAAAGACTTGATGATGGAACGGTGATGAAGATGAGTTGAATGGCGATGAGAGATGACGTTGATTAGATAGAGAATCGCGATGGAGATGATGCGATGCCGAGTGCTCGCCTAATATTTGCGAGCTGGAAGATCGTCGAACATGAGAGATAGAGAAAGAAGAGGTAAGATAAGGTGTGATCGTGATAATATAATCGGAAGGTCGATGGGTTCGAAGATGAAATCGGGTTCTCGTCTCGGGCATCGTTGGCGTTCGTAAAGACGCCTACGGTTAAACGGGGAATACCCGACAATGACAACACGTTGTTCGCCGCAGACGCTTGTCGACGTCCGGCTCGATCCTCGTCGAACCTGACACGGCGAATCATGTCCGTGGTAACTATGCTACTCTCGCGACTCACGGAGGCCGTTCGGGAGTGGGGGAAACAACATGTCGCAATAAAACTTTCTGTACGGCCAAACAATAGAGCTACTGATTACTAGACTGGCAGAGACAGAGAGATAGGTACGATCAATAAACATGAGTTTCATGCATCTGCCTAAAAAAACAAAAGTATTACAAAAAAAAATAATAAAAATAATAAGTTGGTACATTACGACCCTGGAACTCGCGAGGATCGAGTTCGTGGAACCCGATTCGTGGAAGCTTCGAATTATGTGCTACATACATGTAATTATATTATTTCTTTCGCTCGAGAAAACAGTGTCCTATATATTATTTTGTATAGTTGCTTCGAGATGGTTCTGCAGAGTTTCGAACGTCTTAAAAAATGATTTATCGAACCGCGCATCAAACTCCGGGTTGCGAAGCAGTTTCGCGTTTGGTGGACGGAACGATAGATGATTGTTTAAGACTCGAAGATGTTTCGAATCAGGGATTCGACGGACCGGGTCCTCGAGGATTCCAGGGCGAACCACGTGTTTCGCAATTATACGTCCGGAGTCCGGACACACGCACCGCTCAAAGAATCGGAAAGTAATCCCCGTGGCTTGAACTCTTTAGAAGCGGTGAATGTCTCACGCGACACGTTCCGAACAAGGTGGCGTGACAGTTAAAGAATAGGTAAGTAACACGTTCGGCTTTCGAGGCCCACAAGAGCAAACAGAGCAGTCCAATATAATCGCAATAGATACAATATTTACACGAGAGAGACTCCTATACAAAATAAAAAAATTAAAAAAATTAAAAAAATTAAAAAAAAAAGGCAGGTAAAGATAGTAAGTCTAAAAGAAACTGTCGAAATCGACGATGCACGAAAAAATGCATACGGGAGATTGTTTCGTGGCGGATTACGAGCGCCAATCGTTCGGGTTTAGGTATATACGGATCTCTTTGGATACTAACAATAAGATATTATCGACTGTTATCGAGACAGAGGGATATCGAAACGGGGATGTCGACGATGCTCGGTCGGGGCTACTTACTCGGTCGTGGATGCCTTTCAGGCTCACCGATCTTCTCCCTTTGATCCTTCTCTTTATCCTTCGGCTCTTTCTCTTTCTCCTGCGGGAATTCGATCGGGTGAACGATTTATCGATCGGTGTGACACGGTTCAGCGCAAAGTTGAAAGTTCATAGTAAAAAGGGTATAACCGGATACGATGCTGAAAAGTGGTCCTAAACCGAATTGACTTTTGGTCGGACCGTGTACATCAAATAACTTGACAACGGATCCGATGCGTTTACGACGGAAATGCGTAGGTGTAATTTAAAACATCAAAACACAAACGCTGTCCGATAATCGTATAAACGTGATTTCTTCGGGATCTTATCCGGTTATACCCTTTACAGTTGCCTCGGGAAGGTTTAAGAGAAAAGGTCTGGTTGCCCTAAAATAAACCATTGAATCTCTACACACACATATGCGGTGGTTGATTCGATTGGCAGTTTCCGAGGCAACTGTGCCATAATGTTGTTGAACTGTGTCATAGAGATGATTTTACCTTTGCATCCTTGGTGACAGATGGCGCACGTGGAGGCTGACGTTTCGGTGATCTACGCTCGGTCATGGTCGGACCAAGACTCTGAGAACGACCGGTTCTAGGGCTGTTCTTCGGGCTGGACTTCGTCTTGGGCTGAACTTCTTCGCGGTGCTCTTTCGCGTCTTCGCGACGTCGTGGTATCACGGGCTCCAGTTTCTCTCTCGTCGGAGAGGGAAGCAGTGCACCGTCTCCTGTCGAAAATCGTGCGGGTCTCTTAACGTCCCATCGAATCATTCGACGCGACGACTACGGGACTTTCAGACTATTTAGACAGCTCGTCTCTCGAGATTATAATCCTATTGCGTCCTCGGGGTGTTTAACCAACCTTCAACGGTACCATGTGATCGATCTAACATTTTTTTCACTTGGTCGCGTAGTCGCGTCTTCAAAGATGATTTTATATTTGGAAAAAGCGCAAACGTTATTTTCAGTCTACAGATTTGTCGAGGGTCGTGGAAGGGTTGTAGTTGTTCTCGTTCGAGAGGTTTCACGACGCGTCTTACAAATTAGTAGTTTCTTTCTAATAAATATGCATTGATTTTATTGACTCACCCACACCGGTTGTACGATCCAGATGGTGACGGATCAAGAAATCCTTTCTTGCGCGAGCGATAGCTCTTTCGGTGTCCTGCGAAAGATCGATGACCTATAGAGTCATGCGATAGATTCTATAGAGAGTTAGTCCATTGGGGTTAGTTTGACATAGGGTGTACCAATTAGTAACGCATTCGCTTTCCATCGAGATTTTATAGGAGCATAATACGAAAGGACAGCACGTATGTATTTACTTGTAAATAGCGAATGCAACTGGAAATAATGGTTTACCAATTGGTACGTTTAATAGAATAAACTGGCGAATGCTGTATACCGTTTTCGTATCATCCTGCAATATTCCATGCATGGGTCTAGCCTGCACCGATGACGGTCGACCCGCGGGAGGCATGGTCATCGCCGTGGAAACCGGCGCGACCTTCCTCGTGTTCTCCTTCTCCTTCTCCTCCTTCGTCACCGACCTAAACATGCAACACCACTCGTCATCGCGGCTCTCCGAGGCGACCTTTTTGCGAAACCGCGTGGAAGAAATAAAACACAGCTACGACAAATCCCGTGTGAAGGTTCGAAAATGTTCGATGCAACTTTTACACTTTATCGGTTATTTTTCTTTCAAATAGAACGAGTCGGTATCTAGTCAGCCATTCGTTGTTCTCGTCATTACTCGTTTCCTAACATATACGTATGTTGCAGTTATACTAGAAACGAAATATTTCAAGTACATAGTATGAATTCGTAACTACTAGGCGGACACGCTATTCCCGTTGCACTGAAATCCGTGTTAATTTCGATCAGAGTGGAGAGCATCGGTAATCGATGGTACATCCGTTATAAGTATATCCCGAGTAGAATCAAACGGTAATTAGTCGGCCCCATGGTAATTTTGTCGACCGTTTTGTTCAACGTTTATAACTCGCTAATGAATATGTATCGATATCGATGCGATGTTACAGAGCACTCGTATACATATACATGTTTTAAGAAGAGCGGAACTATGTCTGGTCAGACAGCATATTATTCCCGCATTGCGAGAGTACATGTTAATTCCGTCGAGCTTTGGTAACCGACAGCACATTCATTCTAAATATGCATGAGAATATTATATCATATGTATTATAGAGTAAATGCGTCGAGTAGAATGAGCTCGTACATAGTCAGACCTGGAGTTCCTGTTCCTGTTCCTGTTCCTGTTCCTGTTCGCATAAGCCCGCGTTAATTTATCGACGTTGAACGTCTGTAACCGACGGTAATTAGAAATATCCATAAATTCTCTATTACCGACTAGACGATCCAAGTAGAGCGAACCCGTATACAGGGTGATTCTGGAAACCGTGACAAGTTACAAAAGAGAAAGCGTTCTTTTTTAAAAAATTATTTGTTTCATCAATTTTATCAAAATTTTCTTCACACACACATCTTTTCTTTGCAATATTTCTTATCAATGGACCATTGCACAATAATTAATAAACATATAATATGAATGTTTTAAATATCGATCGAACAAATAATTTTTCCAGAAATCTTCTTATTTTTATGACTACATCGCTCGATCGAAATCACACAAATTAAAAAGCAATCGTTGTCCTAGACCCTCGAAAATACGGTTTCCACCCTCTTAACACGAATGTCAGGAGCTAAACAAATTATACGTATCAAATATTCCTCAACAAACTATATCCTGTATACTGTATAATGTATAATAATCGGGCCCAGCCGAATCGAACCATTCGAAAGCTAACCACGAAAAACCCCTCCGAGCAAGACCTCTAGTTTTCCCGCGAGAGTAATTACAGTTAGTCCGGAACGTGTAAGTTAATATTAATTCTCTGAACGTTCTCGCGAATGACGCGCGACGATACAATTATAAATCCTCGTAAATACCATGTCAGAAAGCGAACGGTTCGAGTAGAACGAATCTGTACGAAGTCGGACGGTCGTTTCTGCTGCCCCGGGGAAGCCGACGTGACGACGCGACGCGACGCGACGCGCGACGACACGCTAATCATAAATGTACACGACAGTAATATTAGAGAGTAAATACCGGGTGCGCGTATTTAGTTTCGAAACTGTTCGAGGTAGTCGCTTAACTTTGTTGCCTGCCTGCGGTGTTCGAGCCCGAAGTAGTTACAGTCGAGCATTGTCGGGGTCGGGGCAGCATGTCCGTGATGCAGCCGGCTGCATCCACTTCCGCAGACAGCGTTTTCAGAGAAGCGATCGCGACGATCGGGGACCTCGATTATGTTACATTATGCTGCCACGAACTACCGGGACACACACACACACACACACACACACGTCAATTAGAAAATTATCAACTGGTAATTACATATCCTGAAAATCAACTCGGAAAAATCACTTATTACTAATTTGGTTAAACTTTCACCGAGGGGACGAAAAATTTGAAACTTTTCTGAATGCAATACGATTCGACGAAAAATGATAAAACTTTGAATTCCAGTGCGAGGAATCCAAGACCTAAACGACAGCGACAGATAAAACACCAAAAGTACCCCAATGATCATCTCGAAAATCTAGAATTAGAATTTCAGAATAACACATACTCTAGAAGAATCGGTTAAACAGTGAACGGTAATTGTTGAAGAAATTTGCTGTTGTGCAGTGTTATTTCCAGTTGATAATTTTGAATCGATCCTGGGGGAGAAACGGGAAAATATCTACTCTATGGTCTATCAAAGTTTGCACGAAGAGACATCGTGGTACAGGAAACACCTCTGTCTAAATCGGTAGTGTGACACGCAAACATTGACGAGTTGAGTATAGTGTACTGGCCTGGCAAGGGACAGCGCGTTGAGAGCGTGGTTACTGGAGACTCGTTTCCACAGTGAAGCTTCGTCCTCGGCTGCCAGACCGCAACCCCAGTCGCGATGCTAATGTACAAATCAGAACGAGTCATTCTGTTGCTTTCGCACGCACCGTCTAAGCTAAACTCGCGACACTAACAACGCACACACTATGGCAGCAAGGGGTCATCACAGAGAGCATGCTTTGGAAGACACAGATCACGCATCGGTGGATCTCGGAACGAGAAAGAGAAAGAGAAAGAGAAAGAGAAAGAGAAAGAGAAAGAGAAAGAGAAAGAGGAAAGGTATTCATGCACGTACCCGGTACCGGATCGAGAGGAGATCCTTCTCAGTTTTGCGCTTGGACCTTTTCAGATGATTGCATCGTGAATTAATCCGTGCGAGACTAATTGGTGTTTCAGCGGGCGGGTTTGCTCGGGATCAGTATGTATGTATGTACAATGTACAAGGTGTTTAAAAATTATACATATGTCGCGAACAGCGATTGAAAACTCTCGATGAACCGTGGACGAACGCATGCAAACAACCAGCTCGTGACGATGTTTCGATTGTTGCGAGCGAGCGAGATTGCGCGTGTTTGTGTCGTGTTCATGGTTCCGAATGTACGGGTGCGGTTCAATCGGAAGCGGAGTCTCCGATTTTGAACTTTTGGAAAGTCAAGTGCTTCGAGAGATGTTCTTCGCAAATACAAATTGTTTCAGTTGTCAAATGTTAATTAACCGTTGCGCAGTCAACCATAGCTTGGCTACCGCAGAAACGATCGGAGACGTTTCCGATTGGATCCCCGCAAGTACGAACGAACGGTTCCGTACAGTCCGTGGCGAAAGAGAGATCCATCGAGTGAAAAACAGACAACGAAAACACAGAGAGTTCTAAAAAAGACTTGTAAAAAGAAAGAAAAAAAGAAAAAAAGAAAAAAGAGAGAAGAAGACAAGAACGGAGGGAAGTACAGATATATCCAGCGAGTCGGAAGAATCGCGACGCGACGTGTCGCGTCCCTCGATCCCGTGATCGGATTTACCTTGTACTCGTCAGCGAGTCGCCTAAGCTCGATCACCTCCGAGGTGGGGAACGGTTTTTCTTGCGGTTTGCTCGTTCCTCTATCGTCCACTATCCTTACGGTTCTACCTGATTTTTTACCCCTGCAAATGAATCAATCTGTGTGGTTGCCGGTGCTGACAGAGAATAGGATTTTCACGGTTCATGTTTCGACACGCGGCTTCACACCGATTTTCTTTAGAGGATCGTCGTAGGTGGTGCTTTCGTTCTTCCGTTTCCGTAACGCGGTAACTAGGCTACGAAACGCAAAGGTGTTCTATGGGGGACGGGAAAACTGTGTCATGGCGTGTCACGGTGTCTCTCTGACCTGAAAGCTATTTTCAAATCCGACAGGTCTTCCTCGCGCTCGTCGCCTTCCGGAACAACGCCGTCGATGATGTCCATGCCGGTGCCTCCGACCAGCGGCTCCAGCTCCGATGCCTGCACCCCTGCAATTCGTTGCATAATGCGTTTTATCTGCCCCGTCGCGTCGACTCGCGCCAAGATCACCTTGTATCTTTCTCGGAAGACGCTAGATAGACGGATAGATAGCTTACTTACCATCGCGCTTGTGATCGACATCTCCGGGTCGTTTCTTGTGAACCGGTGCAGGCCCCGTAGGCGCGATACCCTGTTTCAGAGCCCCCATGCTGAGGGACTTTCTGGGTGGTCCTGTCGTGCCTGCGGGCACCCCCGCGGCAGTCACTCCCGGTGCAACTATCTCCCCATTTGTTAGCTGGGGTCGTCTAGGCCAGGCGAACTGCAACCGATACTCGGTGCTGATCCGTGATATCGCTTTGCTCAGCTGACTCGGTGGCAAGCTCGATTGCGCTGTCACTTCCTGCAAAAAAAACGAGTCCTCGATTATATTATTATCAAACAAATTCTTTTTCCAGGTCGGAACAAATGGAACATTCGTACATCGGTTAAAATAGCTCCGATTTTTTGCCAATTATTCGGAACAACTGTGGCGGTGTCGTTGAAGAAATTGTTGACAAGAGTAAACGAGACATTCGCAGAGCGAATAAGCGAATACATACTCGGACTTTGTCAGCTACGACGTTCGAATCCACGGCATCGATGCCACCCCCATCGGCCGCGGTGATGAACTCGTGCGTCTTGTACGCGAGCTCCGGGCATTTCTTTCGCCTTGGCAACGGTGGTTCCAAGGTGGGCCCTGAAACGACCAGGTTCACCCTTTGAAAAGATCGTCCGGGAGTCGATCGATAGATCATCGCCGCGTTTCTTCGCGCTCTCCCCCGCCTCTCGACTGTGTTTTCTTTTCTTTTTCTTGTAAAACGCTCCGCGATTTCTCCGCGTTCGTTTGTCTCGAGCTCGAACGGAGCCTCGAGCAGTTTTCGCAGAGACTCGCTTCGGTTCGGTTTCGACAACGCGACGCGACGGTTCAGTTTCGAGGCGTGTGCTGATCGATTTCTCTTAATGGAGACTAATTAACAGCGGTCGAGAGGGAGCGAGTACACGCGCGCGCGCGCACGCGCACGCACGCTTCTCGTCGTCGCAGTAACGTAAAAAACAAAGACACAGATAAAGAGAAAAAGGAACATAGAGATAGAGAACGAACGTGTGAACGAACTTCTTCTCCAGGTGCACAAAGCACGTAGAACAAGCGGAAGCTGCTACAAATCGTTCGCACAGTAAATAAATCATTCCTTCTAGTAGAAGAAGAAGAAGAAGAAGAAGAAGAAGAAGGAAAAGAAGAAATTTTAAGAAGCGAAAGAAAGAATACAGGCAACATTCTTCTCTACAAACCGTGCTGCTTAGCCCTTTCTCTCTCTCTCTCTCTCTCTCTCTCTCTCTCTCTCTCTCTCTCTCTCTCTCTCTCTGATTGTCTCTCTTTCTCTCATTCTCTAGCTCATTCTCTCGGTCAGCTTGTTTTCCCACACTCTTTTTCCTCTGTTCGGTTTCGTTCTACCTGGTACCTGGAACCGGAAGCGGTCTCTTTCCGCTCGGACGCGAGATCGCTGAGAAACGATTAAGCGGCGAAAGCGTAAAGCGTCTCGAGAGAGTCCAAGTTTCGCGGAAATGGTTCCTTTGTGGCGGGAGACATAATGGGGACTCGAGTCGAGCCGAGAACTTCTTCTTTCCCCGCCGACACTGCCTCGACGCCGCGTTTACGCTAACACCGCGGCCCGGTGACAATCGTTCTCTGGACGCTCGGGGCTCTTTCGCGGCAGCCATTCGACCACCATTCGTTTACCAGTTTTCCCGGAGAATCGATCGCCGCGAAATTAGCTAGAATTTTCCATGCGGTTCCCGCAGCATAAAATTTTTCAGCCAACCATTTCGGTTTCCTCGAGATCGAATAAAAAATTAAAAAAAAGAAATGAGTTTATCAGTTATTTCTGGACTGCGAATCTTTATGCGTTTATAGGAAAATCGAGTAGATGAAATTGAAAATTGTAAATTGCTGGAGAAACGGGCGTATGAGGCCGACAGTGGAACGAGTCGTTCGATAGTCGGACGTGTCGCGGGTCGCGGCCGACTGCGAACGACGCGACTGTCTCCGTCGGACGACACAGCGCGACGCGTCTCCTATGGAAGAGCCCTTATTGTACCGTGAATTAAGGTCAGCGGAAATCGGATTTCGAGAAGAGTATATCGCCGAGCGTTGGGGTGAAGTTGAACGGCGAGGGGGTCAAGTTGTGTGCAAAGTTCGCGCCTGCCTCCTTGTCCCCTTGCCCGGCTTCCTGTCTCGTCCGCGTTTCGAGTTTCGCGCGAAACGGCGACCGTGGCGGCGCGGCGCGGCGCGACTCGGCGTCGCGACGCTTCCTTTTCGCGCGCGCGACCAGACGCGATGGCTTCCGGTCTGCGAGGCTGACTTCTACTTATAGAAACGCAAACTATTCTCGCTCGGACAACAACGTGCACGCAAGAAAGATCGATGTCGTTGTCGTCTCTGTGCACGTCTGTGTGTACGCTGTCGTCCATTGGTATGACACCTGCTGGTTTCCTAAGAAAAATGCGATGGCTCCTGCATGTCACGCGACCTTCCCTTGTATTTTTCTATCTAGACTGCGGATCTCTCTGCAAATGATTTTTTTATAGTCGGTGTCCCGGCGAAGTAGGATGTCGTTGTATCAATCATTCGAGGGGCGACGGTAATGACGCGGCGGGGCGGGGCGGGGCGGGGCGGGGCGCGGCGCGGCGCGGCGTTGCGAATGGGACTCGGCGAAAACTGCATTCGCATGAAAATAAAATTCATGTCGGCTGCGTTTGCCGAGTCTGAGAATTTTTACAAGTTCCATATCAACAATTTTTCTATACCGTGTATTGTATGTGTATTGTAGCGAAAGGGTTAAAGGAAAACGTAACAATTTCTTTCGCAATGAATCGTTAATCTCGCTCGAGCAGAGAGTTCATCGCGTTAACAATGACGATTGAAACTGGACTCGATAGCAGGGTACTCCCGAGAATTGTACGTCGCAACTCGGTGTAATTAGCTCAGTTAGCGATAGCAGGTCAGTAAAAATCACCGATTACAGACAGTGACGTTTAATCGCCGCGTCAACAGCGCTGCATTTTCATCGCGATCGAGCGAATATCGATGCAAATACCAATTTGTATCCGTTAATTCAAGCAAAAGCATATTACATGAAAGTCGTGTGACACTGTGAAGGGGTGCGAAATTCGAGTTCGAAACAAAATGAAGTCGTATAAAATTTTCTGTCATATAAAAGCTGTAATATAGTCGTGAGTCGTGAGTAGACTGCGGATTTTTTTGGGAAAATAAAAATGTTTTTGCATGGATTGTGGCAAGCAAGAGTATTACAATACTCTAACATCACAATATTCTAAAATTTTATTTTAGCTATCGGTTAGCAGATCCGATCAGATTGCATTTTGCCCCGGCTCTTTCACGCAGAGTACTCTACTCGGAATATGGTGGGGCCTTTTACGGAGAACAGGTGGAATCGGTGTAGATTCGAAACGGTAGACTCTATTGGACGTTCTAAAGCTATCGAATGAGTTACAACAGTAACGAGAAAAAAGCTTCGATACAGTATTCAATTCGAAAAGCCCGGTGGTTCTCTGCAGAGTTCTCTCCTGGCAGCATTCCACATGTCGTCGATAAAACCGACGCAATAACCATCTCGTTCCGATCTTACGATTCGGTAAACCCGACTTCATATTATTCTGCTCCCTGTATCGCAGTTTCGCGTCCTCTCTGTTCGATAATACTGTACGTCGCGCCGCGCCGCGCCGCGCCGCGCCGCGGCCGTGTACCGAGAGAAGTCGATTCCTCCTTGAAATTGGTTCCCTCTTTGGAACAAGCGTCCCAGAGGAACGTCAGTCCCCTCGCGAACACTATACGAATGATGACACTCTTCGAAAGGAGCTAACCTGGTTTGTTCAAGTTTCAGAAAGTCAACCTTCATTTTGTTCACTTTGTCACCGGTTGATCTCCGATTTTTAGATTCGATATGGATGTAGCGAGACTGAAAAATAACGTCGAATTCAATTGTACTTTAAAATGCAGAATTTAACTGCACTGTTTCCTCTATCGGCTCCCGATATAACTGCAGAAACATTCACAGCTAGCATACAAAGGGAGCCAGTAAGACGCGACGCGACGCGACGCTCGGTTTGTAGCGTCATTTGCATGATTTCGAAAGGAAAAATTGTTCAGCGGTCTCTCAGACGCCGCCATTCTAATGCCGGGAAGAAAGTTCACCAGACTAAGGCAGGGTTAAGTAATTGTAGTCGGGGAGAGTAGGCAAAAAGGCAGTAGATAACGACGAGTCTCGCGGCGCATCACGCTCAAAGGTAATCGCATCGGATGGAGCCCGGCTTTGTGCTCCAGTTGCGTAGCTGAATGGCGATCACGGATCTCTCTCTCTCTCTCTCTCTCTCTCCCTCCCTCTGTTTCACTTCCCCTGTTCAACCGTTCGTAAGGGAATGCTTCCTTTTACGTGGCTAGATCATTAGATCGTGCGTGAAGAGGAGGACCTTTGACATTCTCGTCTAACCACAGCGACGAACGTTGAAAATTTCATCAATTTTTAAACTAGATAATTTATTAATACACAGAAAGAGACTACCGTTAACAGCGACAAGATTGACTAAACTTCAATTACTATACAGCAGATCACGCCACGAACGCGTGAAATTCGCAGTCCAATTATCACAAAAGAAATCATGGAGAAAGGTTCCCGTCTGCGTTAGCTCCATAGTTGATTCCTCGCACCACTCTCTCTCCCTCTCCCTCCCTCTCTCTCTCTCTCTCCCTCCCTCTAGCGATTCCATCTAATGAATAAATTACGCAAAACCGGATTCTAGCGAATCCCTCTGCTATTTCATCTTCCGAGTCATGCTACACGGACCACGACATTTTCAGAATATCCTCGATTTATTGATCTATAAAACCACTGCGACTGCCATAGTTTGCGAGAAACATGTTGGTATATACCATTTAGCGGAGTTATTTCATCTTTTCAATTTCTGCATCTTAGAAAAAATAATTTCACTGGCACATAAATGATCAAGCAATTTAATATCGAGAGTCGAGAGAATGTAGACACGGGCAGAAACGCATCCGAGGATAGAATTTAGTATCCCAACAGCAATTATTTTATTATTCAGCAACGGTTACAGTACAGAGAATTTTCCCGAGTCTTCCAGCTCCCAATTAATTCATGCGATACACAACAGGGAATCCTCGGCGTATCTCTTCGCTCCGAATATTTCTGCAACGGCCAATAAATAGAAGATAGGTCCGTGGAAAGGAATAAATGATTCCCCGAGACGGGAAGGTATCCCCGTTCGATGGAGCAATCGCGGCCATAGATGGACACAGGGTCCCAGAGGACTCGGATAATCAGGAGTCACGAGTGCCTCGAGCACCGTCCGAAATAGACAGAAAAGTTGTGCAACCTGCGATTCAACAGTTTACGACGGACGAGCGAGCTGCATGGAAGATTAATGCGAAACCGTGCAGAAATTTTCCGCAGGTGGCGATCGATCAACCGTCGCGTCGCGTCGTCGATTCACCAATGGCGGAAACCAGCCTTCAATACCATCCCCCCGGATTTTACGATTCGCCAATTTATTTAGAGAAAAGCCATTTTGGTGGCCACTTTCAAGATATTTACGGTACAAACGTTGGCGACTCGCTCTGTATATCCATTTGATAAAAATACTCTGAACCAATTAGTGAAAAAACAAGGTAGGCGAATATGCGTATACTGCATTCGATAATTTTCGTACTGGGGTCAGTTTGCGGGCTGCTTTAAAATCCCCGGCCCGACGATTCCCTTTAATTGGAGTTCCATTTGCGAAACCAGGGGCTAGCGTGTAACATAATTATCGGCCGGCTTTTCTCGGTCACCCGCGTCCGGGATTCGTTCGAGAAAACCGTCCGCTGGATTTCCGCACGCGTATCAATAGCCCGACTTGAATGGAACCGATAAGCCTCTGTCTCTATCTATATATATATATATATATATATATATATATATATATATATCTCTCTCTCTACTCCGTCTCCTTCACTCTATTTTCCAACCGTCACTCGTCTGGCTGCCTATGAATCAATTATCTTCCGGCGCTCGACGTGTTTTCATTTCTACCAATGGAAACGACCACTTCTCTCTCTCTCTCTCTCTCTCTCTCTCTCTCTCTCTCTCTTACTCTCTCTTGGGGCCTACGATGAACCAATTCAACCGGGGAAAGTAAAAGTTTCGTCCGAACGAGAAGAAAGCCGCCATGTTTTTGTTTCTCTGTACTCGACTCCTCTCCTCGTGGTCCCTCTCGGCGTTTTGAATCGAGGGAGTTAGTTAGGCTGTGGCGATTATGATCAATGATAATTTATCAGCAGTGTCACAGTTGAATTATTTGATCGCGATGTTCGAACCGGAACAATTTTAGCTCCGATGCTCTCGCTCGATCGAGTATTGCGAGATAGCGAACTCTGCGAGCGCGCTACTAAAAGTTGATGTTGCAGTTTCTGAATGTGACAGGACAATGCGCCTTTGTGGAAAGTGGAAAGCTGTCGAATATATATTTTATTTTACCGCACGGAATAAAAGTCACGGGAATAAAAGTCAAGCAGAGTTTCGATAAATGGTTTTTGCCAGTCGTAGAACGAAATACAATGTATGTACCAACCAATCGTTTCCGATTTGTTCTTTTTGCGAGCATTGTTTTAAGCAAATGTTTATTCGAAATAATCATCGAGACAAGAAAATAAAGTTCATTATCGTTCCGTTTAGATTGCAATTTTTGGGTTCGGTGCAATCTCGTTTCCGATCGCATGGAATAAGCTGGGTCGATCGAGAACGGAATGATTTTCCCTCGGTAATTTTTCGCTCGATACCGATTGAATTTAAGACGCCATGAGAGAGAGAGAGAGAGAGAGAGAGAGAGAGAGAGAGAGAGAGAGAACGGGCGTTCGCCGATCCGGTAATTTAATTGAAACTTAAACGATCGAAAATATCCTTGGGACGTTAATTAACGTCGGCGTTGAGCCGATGCGATTTACCGCCGACGGAATCGCGCCTCGAATTACAATTGCAATCGAGTGGCGAACCGTGCAGGTTCCATCGCGAACGTTCTCAATTTCGTCGGAACAAAAATTACGCTGCATCTGCGGTGCAATTTGAAATGAAAAGTTATTTGTTTATTTACTGCAGCTAGAACGAATCATATCGGTTTTATCATTTAATCGGCAATTAAGCAACATTACCGAGTATGTACATGTACAGACGTGCAAATACGAAGAATCGTGCAATTACGCGGCACCGGTCGTGTTTGGACAGAGGAAACGAATCGTCGCGTTGATGCGATCCGATCGAGTCAACGTCAACAGTAATCGAGGACACTGGGTTCGAGAATTTCCATTGAATCTGTTGCGAATCGAGCTGCGATCTTCTATTTAATCGCTGCGCTAATCCATTGATACACTCATTAATAGACAGCGGATTTGATGCATTAATGGGAAGTAGTAAAGCTAGTAAAAATTTATAATTATTATAGATATTTTGAAAGATATATAGCATGCATTAGAAGAGAAAAAAGTCGGATATCCCCTCGATACTCGAGGAATAATAAATTTCCGTGAACGCGAACGACGCGCGACGCGACGAGGGGGAAGATAAATGCATAATATTTTCGGAAACTCTATCGCACGTATGTAAGTTGTATTAAAATCGGAGGAGGTCGAAATTGGGTAACATCCTTCTGCGGTGCGGTGGTGCGAGCGGCGATATTGCCGTCTTTCGTGTTGCAAACGATAGCGCCCGCGAGCCGTGCCCGTATTTAACCGGCTCTCGGCTTATCTTTCTCGACCACGGCGCGGTTCGGAAATTTCGAAAGTTCACGGATGTCTTCGGACAAAGGTCTCCGGGCGATCGATCCGGGAGATTTTAAAATAGCCGGCCGCCTTTGTCGAGAAAAAGTGATTCGGCGAGCACGCACGCAGCATACATCGGATCGGTTAGTTATTAGCAGACGGTGTCGCGGTGGTGTCCAGAATTCGTCGAAAACAGGTCAGACGGGACTAATTTTTCTGGATGCAATCGTCGCCGTCGTCGTCGTCGTCGTCGTCGTCGTAAAGAACTGGGACAGGCATTGTCTCCGAAAAACACGCGGAAACCTTGTTTTTCCGTGAACACCGGCATCAAACTTTCATACCGTCCGCGTCCAAATCCGTGGCAGCAATCGATGCGCAACCGGAGAAAGAGAATTATTTAACCCCGCGCGGACGTCATCTTCGCGCTAGACCTTTCACCGTGTTCTCTGACCTAGCGCCAGTTTTCTTCTACACGGCACATTACAGATACGACATATTCTCCACGTTGCTTGCTACAATGGAAAATTTCCCGAAGAGTATTTTATAAATTACGGTATTAACGTTGGCTCCAGTACTATACTTGCATATAATACCGAAACATAGTAGAAGATGTTCAAAACCGACCGAGAGAATTTCAGTGTTCACCTAATTACCCACGAACTCGAGGCCAACAAAAAGATTGAAATGGAGTGCATTATGCATGTACGCCCATTCAATTGACCTGAATGTTCGGAAAGAGAACGATTCTATCTGCGTCCATTCTACGGCTAATCTTCTGTATGGATTTTTTACTCGTTCCACTCTAACGTTCTCCAATGTCAACAGCCTTCATCCAAAAGCACGCTGAATTAATTCGAAGCATTTTACTCTTATCTAGTTAGACTCCTAAACCTATGCTCTTTACCGGTCTCCTATTATCTTCGCTACGGCTGTTCAACAAATTCAAAATAATTCTTGGAAAGTACGTGCATTTCTTATACATAGATTTGTATTTGGAGGTATGTGTTGGTTTAAGCATGAATGCGTCGGACTCTGATGAGCGTTTAGAGTATCGAAGAGTGCTTGCCGATTGGGTTCTAGAGGAAAAGTTACTGGAACGAATGCATGTGCCACGCGCGAAGAAAGTATAATAATTTGGGGTTTATAGAACCAAATCGAGACTCCATATCTCTATTTGACTAGAATAATAACGATCTCTCACAGCGGTCTTTATAATAATCTCAATGAATATTGACCGATCCGCAAGAGAGCTTCGTGTCCGTCGAACATTTGCATTGTTGTTACCGGGGACACGCGAGCGAATGTTTGTCATCGGAGGTTCGAGCGACACGTTCTCTCCACAGTCTCTGCGCAAGTACATACTATGATTTCGCGTTGTTCGCGGCGTTAATTAAATTCGTGGCTCCTTAGCTCGTGGCGCGGAGACGCGATCGCTATCGGGAACCTGGATCCCAGCACGCAACACCGGATCGATTATCTTGCCCGTTCGCAGGGACGCGATTAATCGTCGCAATTACAACGATCGAGATTTTTCGCAGATGGGACAAGAGATTGTTCGCGGCCGTCCCTGATCGCTGGCGGGACTCGTCGCGGCAGACTAATTGCAACGATTAATCGCTACAATCGGCCTGAAGTCCAAGGGGAAACGCATCTTTCCGACTGTTTCGAGGCGAGACGCCATTTTCAAGGAAACGAGATCGCGTTCGAATTCGTGAACGAAGGGCCGCGAATTAATTTCTATAGAAAATGTCGAATCGACACAGCTCATGCTCGCAGTTAGAAATCAGATGCAAAAGTGCCAATCGCGAAACAGGATTGTGGGAGATGTCGATTCGTTTCCGGTTCACGGTCTCGCCTGAGAGCAGCCATACACAGAGAAAATAGACACAGCCAAGCACCGGTGAATATAACATTGTCGTGCAGGCGGCGCGGCGGTAGGTTGCGGCAGCTGAGAGTCGAGAATCGCGTCTTCGCACGATGATGAGAGGCTTTCAACGCGAATGCGCAGCTGAAATGCGATTCTACATGCTCTATCGATATGAGGGTACGTGTCGCGTGTACGCCTGCGGCCGCGACCGCGTTCCACGCAGAGAAAACCGCGGAGATGCTCTCTCTCGCTCTCGCGAACGAGACGTTGATTAAGTAGCTCTTTCGGTTTTCGAACTTTTTCTTTTCTTCTGTGGCGAACGAGGTGTCGCGGAGGATGCCGCGAGCTCCCTTTTTTCTGGCAGAGATTGCTGGTTTTTGTAGTTTTCTCTGCGAGAGGGACGGAGCTTCCTCGAGAAACATACATATAAATAGATTGGCTTCCTCATCAGAAGGATTTTTCTTTGTCTACTGTCTTTTCCTGCCCAAATGTTGTTACTCTCTTTCATAAAAGATATTCTACACTATTTTTCTGTCGCGAGCGAAAAAGCTGCTTACTTTTCTCCACGAGAGAGCAACTATATTTTTACCGACAGGCAAGTCGTCGCACAACCCCCACCCCCTTCCCCTCGGGAAAGCAACTGTCTTTTCTCGGTGAAGCAGCAACTGTATGTATTTTTCCCACGAGTTGCTTTCCTTCTCTCCCAAAAATATCTTGTAGATTTCTACCTTCTCGAAAGAGTTCAAGATATGTTAGAACTGTTTCATCCACAGTTATCGATGAACTCGAATCGTTGCTACACCCCGAACAAAAATAAATATCGTCGATACGGTATCGATCGATCATAATTGTCAGACGAATTCCCGTGCGCGCGGTAATTTCGAAAGTTCTGAAAAATGTTGCTAGTGCTTGGTCTCGCAGCATGCGGCGGCGGGAGGGGAGGGGGGGGGCAGCGCGTGCTCGATCTAGGCTGTATCTACCGAAAGATAACGTATCTCGAAGCGAGCCACGAAAACGAGAACACGATGAACATTTCCATGCGTTGATCCAGCACCGACGAAACACGATACTCGCTCAACAGATCTTCCATTCCCCTCTCTTTCTCTAGCTGGAACTCGAGAGTCCTCTCGGCTAGTTACAAATCGACAACACACAAAATCTATCTACAAAACGAACAATTGATGCAACCTACGTATAGCCTGCACGATAGGATGCATTCGCACCGCGAATCTCATTCGGATGAGATTCGGCGCGGAAGAACGGATGCATGGCGGGGATGGTGGGCTTTCGAGGGTACATTCGAACAATTCGGACCTGATTCGCTCTGGACCGTCGCGTCGCATCGGCGCGTCTCGTTTATTTATTTCTCCCTCGGAATGCAGCTATTAATAGAAATAGAAGAACAACATCGAGAGACTTGTTCAAGACTTGAATAATTGATTGCGTGTTGCGCATTTCTCTTTGGTGTTTGCGTTTGTTGCTATTAACCTGACTTGAGCACACTCCGACGCGTTATGATAAACTCTAAATAGACTCTAGCATCGAAGGGACGATCGATTCGCGATGGATCCAGGGTGAATCAAGCCAGCAAACGATCAACTGCAGCAAGCAGGCATGCGTTCGTTCGCTCGATCGTTCGAGCCGCGGCATTCGGGAAAAAGTCGTTAGCGGGGGCAGCTGTGTGTGTGAAACTAGCGATCCTTGAAAGCGAAAGTAACGCGGAAGGGTTAATTGGTTCGGAGTAGGGGTTGGTTTTGACGGGCGCGCGTCACGGGGAAAAAAACGGGGGCGAGAGAAAACCGTTGGCTAGAGGCGGAGGAATGGGAGAAAAAAAGAAGACGGCGAAGTAGAAGAAGATGAAGAAAAAGAAAAGAGAAACAGAAAATGGAGCAAGGCCGGCGAAAAAATTCCCCGTAGGGCGGAGGGATGATGGGAGCCAGCGAAATAAATAAATAAATGTATAATATATATATACCAGCAAAATCAACACCGTAACAATCTAGAGATGTTTGCGTAGCTCCGATCGTTCGTCTTACCTTCAATGTTTTCATCCTCGGTCGACTTGGCCGATTGTAGCTTCGCGCTCGCTTGCGTCGCTGCAATCAAAATTCGCAGCTGGCACCGTGTCTCTTTTTTTTACATTCTCTCTCTCTCTCTCTCTCTCTCTCTCTCGCTTGTCTCTCTATTTTTCACTGATTTCCTCCTCTCTCTCTCTCTCTCTCTCTCTCTCTCTCTCTCTCTCTCTGTCTCTCTCTCTGTCTCTCTCTCTATCTCTCTCTCTCTCTTCCTCTATTCCTTGCACACAAGCACGCACACACTCGCTACACTCTCTATTCGTTCGTCATTTTGTCGGCCCGACGTGCAGGGTGCTTCGATTGGCCAATCTGGTTGAGACAAAAACAATTTTTCCTTTACGTACAGAAAAAAGTGACTTCGAATAACCTCAATAATCAGCCCTCGCGAGGAAGTACAACATTTTGGGGCACCTTGTACAGTCCAATGAACAAATGAGATTAATTCTTACTAGTCTTACGAGTCTAAGCAAATGGACCGAAAAAATACAATAAAATCGCTCGTTTTGGATTTTGTTCAACCGATTGGCAATCGGTCACACCGCCCAGCCCGATTTCGTCAAATCAACCCGAAATTACGGACGATTCACGTTCGTCGGCCCTGCGAGCTCGTTGCCAAATCGAACGCGCACAATCGTTCGCCATGTTTTCCGCCTTTGCTGCGTTTTTTTCCGCTTGTTCCGTCACGGCTATCGGTACCCGATAACTCGTCCCGACCCGCTAATTGTCCTCGCGGCGGCGGCGGCGGCGGCGGCGACGGTCTCGTTAGGCGAACGAGAGAGGATTCCGAATCCTAGCGATCCATTAACGTTTTCACCGATTTCCCCTCCGAACGACGAAGAAAATTTGCGAGGCGAAACGACGCGCTGCTTTGGCTCCGAGGAACTGGAATTCTACGACTTAGTCGATGGCTAGACGGAATCGAGATTTTTCGAGATGAGGAGACTCTTTTTCAGGGGATCGATAGCAATCCGAAGACAGAAGCTATTGTCTGGCAAAGCGGAGTAGTCGAAGAAAATTTGTTTGCTGGATTGGATTGTTCGTAACATTCGTAACAATGCGGTTCTCGAAAAAAATAGACGAAAAAATGTTTGATTCATTTGGAGCAGTATCCACTAAAAATTTTACGATCTGACCCTTTCCAGAAAGAGGTTTGCCTACCTCTGATTTGTACGATACAATCAATGGATTTGTAAGTATCGTACTTAATAGATTCGTCTTCGATAATAGATTAATAACGACGGAGCATAAGGGGTGGGAAACGGGTAGAGGACTACTCAACTTTGCCGGACGGAATAAATGAATATTAATGCAACATTAAACCGCGGTATCCCGACACGAAGAACTACGTGAGTTATGGCATTTCGTCTTACAGCCTCAGATACAAGGTGAACATTCGCGGCCCGCTACTTCGGGCCATCTAGGCGAGAGACATCTACTATTTGATTAAGCGTAGGACGTTCAAACAGACATCGGTATTTATAAAGATAATCAGAAAGGAAATAGTAATAAAGTTTCACAACATTGACACTGAGTGTATTTGTGTGTGTGTGTGTGTGTGTATGTGTGTGTGTGCTTGTACGCGTGTGACTGGGGTGCGGATATTCAAATAGTTTAAACAAGTCGAAAAAATTTTCAATATCGATACGTAGATAAGAATGTGAGTTGTACACAAAGTTGTAGATCTCTGTACAAATCGATGTTGTAAACCAATCTGAATGTAGAATTCAAGCAATTTGGACCAATTTTTGAAAAAAAGGCTATGCGAATATTGTCCATACTTATGGGAGGTACGAGAGTCGAGTTTTTTGGTGAACACGTGGTGTGGTCGTGAACCGGGGGGGGGGGGGTGAAACGTGACGACAGAGCGTGTGCGATATATATCGAGACCATGTACAGGGTGCTTCAGAAATCGTCGTACGAACACAAAAGATGCGACCCTCGTGCAAACTTGAAAATGAAAATACACGATACAACGGTCGGTCGGACAATGAGTATAGCTTAGAGTAAGTAGAATAGGTCAGCCAAAGACAGACACTGTGATAAAGTCTAACATTGGTATCGCGCTGAATTTCTCATAAAATGAAAAATTCCCAGTTTACGACAGATCGGTCGGCAAGAAAGTTCCTTCGGAAAGCCCCCACTGAAATACTCGGAAGAAATCACGGAGCTGAGCAAACAAAAAAATAAAATGGATAACCTATCGATAAGAGGAAATTAGATTAAAGCAAACGCTGTTAGATATCTATTGTTCCGATCGTCGAGCGCAACGCATCGGAAAGGAACTTTCTCGCCAACGCGAATATTTGTTAACATAATGAAATGTATACATTGTATCACGATTTTTGGGACACCCTGTGTACAGTGTACAGTGTATACGTATGTACGAACGGCAGCACGCCCAGAGATAAATCACTAAACACCTTTACAACACTACGGAGGGAGTGGAAATATGAGAAACATGAGAAAAAGAGGTAGTCGATAATTATGAAGAATATCGGTGGAAGGCGAGCGTGAATTTCCCTTCTTTTTTACCCACGTTGCCTGGCGAGCGAACATCATTCGAGTCGATTTTCGATCTTTCGATTCAACGATCGCGCACGCGCGCGTGTTTTCGCCAGTCAACAGTCAACAGTCAACAGTCAACAGTCAACAAGCAATCGCGTATACACATTCTCGGAATTATTGTCTTCTCAAGTTTTTTTTAAACGTGATACAGCTACGAGTATCGCTGCGAATTTCGAATTCCCTCGCGGCATTGTTCTTTTCCTCGTTCGTTTTACTCACGCTCGCGCGGCACGGTAATGCGACGCGACGCGTCACCAATTTTCGGTGGAGACGATTAACCTCCGTTCGAGACCAACCAATCGGCTGGCCGGCCGCCCAGGGAAATTCGATTCTCCCTTTGCTTCCAATCAAACTTTCCCGGAAAATTTTGCTCAGACAACACGCCTGTCCCACTGCGTCGTGTTGCTACGAGACTATCGTACCGATTAGGAGACTGATGAGACTAAAATTGTGAGGAGAAACTGTACGAGCTGTTCCGTGCGTATCGGTCGGGTTCCACATGGAAACAAACTTTAGGAAGCATATCGTTTACAGTTTACAATATGTCTAATAGAACGTTAGGGGTGCTGTTTTCTAAGCGCGATTTGCCTTCGGACCACCGACAATTCCTTCCATGGAAAGTCCCACAATTATGCGTTACAAATCTATTTGACTTGGATATAAATGATCTCTAGTCTCCTTTCATCTCCTGTTCCCTTCGTTGTCAGTTCTATTACATATTTCCCCCAACATTCCCTCTTTGCGTTTACCGTTGCTTGAAAAAACAAGTTCCGCAAGTTAGATAAAGAAGCACGAATGGTCGGTGGTCGAACGGTGAACTAGCGAATGCACTAAAATCGAAGTTACAATACGAGAGGATTAGATCTTGACGAAACTGGAAAAGATTAACGGCAAGCAGGCGAGATTGCATATGCTTCGTTCGCTGCCGCCGCGTAAAGGCGTTCGTTCTCGCAGTCGCAGATTCTATGGAGAATCGAAGCCGAACCTATTTCGCGCGCACGGAACAGCCCGTATAATAATAGATGAAGAAACATTAAGAAGAGACGGGACGCGGGGGGCCAACTTACTCGAGGTCGGCGGCGGTTGCGGCGCTCGGCGAACAACCGCGTGCTCTTGGTGCGGCCCTGTGTACTCGTGCCATGTGTACGTGCTCCTATACTCTGAATGGAGCTGCTGTAACACAGAAACAAGACAGGTTTAACAAATTACATATCTGCCATATGCGCCAGTCGTTATCGATCTTGTACATTGTACAGGGTCTTTCAAAATTATCGCGATCGGTGGAGATTTCTTCTAACAATCTACCGCAAAATTACAACTCCGAGTTACTAATTTCAACGTTTCAAAGATACTCAGATGCTTTGAAAGATACTGAGAGCTTCACAAGAGAGTCAGAAAATTGAGCACTTGTCAAAAGAGAGCCTGTTAGCGAATGATATACCATATGTACCATGTACAGTACACCTGGCATATGGCACTCGTTATCGACATTGTCCAGACTGTAGAGGATTTACGATATTCGTCGACTCTCAGCTGTATTTAATCGCGTTTACAACGAAATCTTCTGCACTCCACTGTGTGAGACAAGGAATCAAACGTATTCGATCGTTTAATCGCGAATCCCAAGACTTTCTTTGTGTGTGTTTACCGAAATGAAAAAATATACTTAAGAAAAATATCTGTCTTGTATTATTCTGGAAAAACTCATTTTCCAAGCTGGACAAATATTTTCGTCCCCTACTTAGGGGAGATGCGAAGCTCAAAGCGTTCGGAGACCGAGCAAGTTGCAGAATTCATCTGTGGTTTCCGAGGGGTCCGCGATTGCGAGAGAGAAACAAGGGTCGGCATCGATCTAAACCGCCGATAAGAATCGAATGGTCGTCTCTCGATCGGCGTAGACACAGGGATGAATTGTACTACGGGTGACAAGAACGGTTCATCCGAACGCGTCGCATAAAACAGGGCCATCGTTGCTATTGTCAGGCCGAGCGCAATCGAGCACAATGACGATGCGCATCGGTTCCCGTTCCCGTACCCGTTCCCGTTCCCGTTCCCGTTCCCGTTCCCGTTCCCGTTCCCGTTCCCTTTCCCGGAGCCTGGACGATTCATTTTCTTTTATTCCAGAGGTTGGTGGGGAGGGCAAAAAAAATAGTTTGAACGGAGGTCGATCGATCGCGAACACGGTGAATACATGTCGTCGGCACAAAAGGGAAACGTAACGCGGCTTCGCGAAGGAGGTGCCAATAAACGGGGCTAAATGGCGCGTCTTAGCGTCGCGAATTTCCCATCGGCCTCCTCGGAGGGTTGCGAAATGTTCTCGTGGCTTGTGCTCGTTTGGCCCCGTCATTGAAAAATCGATACCTCCTTCCGGGGATTCGAGGAAAACAAATTGGAAGAGGACTCGCTGGAAACACGAACTATGTTCGTTAAACGTGAAAGAACGCGGTATCTGCGTGTATACGCTTTCAAAAGTCACACTTGTTGAGGTGTTCCATTTTTTACGAGCACAGTTTCCAACAAAAACAAAACTAAAAAAATCTTAAAACATTCTGTAAAATGTGCCTTGGGATCCAAAATATGCCAGATTTTGTTTGCGAATTTTGCAACGTGACTAGCCACGCGGAACAGTTAGAGGACTGAAATTTTACTCGGGGAGGTTTTTCTTGTTCAGCTTTCGAATGGTCCGATAGCCGGTTCGATAGCCGCTGAAAAAGCTCTAAGGGCAGTTTTGACCGCATTGATCTTAATCGGCTGGCCCCTTTGATCGACAAGAACACGGCAGGGTAGCGAAAGCTACTCTTAGCGGAAACTATATTCGACCGATTGAAAGGTCGTCGAAACGAAGTTTGATCGACAAGTACACCGAAGGCAATTTTGATCGGTCAAAAATCAAGCGGAATGAAATTTCATTGAGAACTCGGCGGAGCTAAATTTGATTGACGAGAGCTACAAATTGTATTTCGCCGGTGGAAAATCTAGCAAAATGAAATTTAACCGACAAATGGCTGTTCAAAGTTCAAAGTAAGTTGAAATCATAGTAACTCGATGGAATCTCATTCGATGGCTGTTTAAAACTATAATTGACTAGCAAAAGTTCGCTAAAACTTACGTTCGAACAGCTAAGAACGAGATTCCGGCAACATTTTATGTACAGAGTTCACCGAAACGAATTTTCGATCGAGGAGGACTCTCCGGAACTGAATTTCGTCAGCGGCGCTGCGCGACGCTGCGCGGCGGCAGAGACTAGAATCAACTAGAAAAAACAACAGCCTAAAACCACATCCGCGACGGATTCAAAGTCCACAGAAATTTCACGTAGTTCTACGGAATCGAATTCGCCGGGAAAGTTCGGCGAGGCTTTAACTGCAACTTCGACTAACAATAACACGTACCGGCTCTCACATTCGCTGACTTCTATTCATCTCGGACAAATGTCCAACGGCAGGAAGTACAGAAATACCTTGACGTTTGCGCTACAATGGAGAAAATGGAGGGTGAGTCGTGTCCGTGAGCAGTCTCGCATCTCTTGTACAGTTTATCCTCTTGGTAGCCTGTGTAGCCTGATTTTTAAAGTGTGCGCCATTGTGTCGCGTAAACTTGTAAATATTTCGTCGAACACCCTGGGTGCATCTACAGTGTGTCGCTCACATTTTTACACGATTTCAGAAAAATTTTTTAATGCATCGTTCGCTTGTCGATTTGAACAATTTCGATTTAGCAATTTCGACTGGCGCCTCAGAATCGCCGATCCAGTGCAAAGTGTTAATAAAGAACTACGGGTGATTCGAGCAGAAGCAGAAAGTGGTTATGAAACCAGTTGACCGGTGACGGTGACGGTGACAATAAACAGACCGAAACGACGCGCGTCTATGCGTCACGATTCCCCCATTAATCTCTCGGCAAGAGGAGGGTTGGAAACGTTCTCCAGCGACGGGGTGGAGAACCAGCTCGGAAAAAATCGATACAGGTCCCCCTCTTGCCTGGTGGATTTTCTAAAACCTGACAGATTCGTAGCGCGCCGCTAATTGCGTTGTCCCGTTTCCTCAGAGTCGATTGATTTAGTTACTTAACCCAGATACGTACAGCTCGGACAGAAAACGTAGGCGGAGACGCGTCGCGACGCGATTTCACCCTCCCGGGGCTGAAACAATTGCAACGCGTGCACTCGTTTTAAACTGTTGTCATTTTTCTCTTCTCCGGAGACAACGAGAGGAACGAGCGAACCAGCCGACGCGACGCGACGCGACGACAATAGGGAGAATGTCGAGCAGCCTTCTTCTTTCGAATTTAGGGCTCGCGATACACTTGTACCCTTCATTTTTTTACTTCCGTTCGTTTTTCTGTTCGTTTTCTGTGTTTCGTACGATCCGTAGCGAGCCTTCTAAGTCTCGTGTCCAGATGAACGCGATTGTTTCATGCCCTTTTTAGTTTCGTCGCGATTCAAACGCGAGAATCTGGGCTGCGTAGGTGACATGTTATTCGAATCGAATGCTTCCCGTGCGATGTCAAGCGAGAACGAAGCGAGCAGCATTGCTGTCACTTGCTGCAAATTTCTTCATTTAGGTGGCCTCGGTTCGCGAAATAAAAAGCGAAAGCACCGTCGACCGCAAACCTTCGAACTCGAGAGAGTGCGAAAAAAATGCGGAACAGTTTTGCACGCTCGAGTACTCCTTCGCGCGAGGCGAATTAATAAATTAACGGGTCGACGGAATGTTCGTTCTCTAACGGGTTCAATCATTTGCTGTTTTTTTCGTTTTTTCTTTCTACTGCTCCCCTTGGATACGGGATCGGATAACGCCGCGCCGCTCCGCTGAAACGTTCCCAGCGCTCCGTCCCGGCGTTCATTGTACCAATTAAAACATGCTGCAAGGTTTCGATAGAGAGACAGACAGACAGGTCGATGCTTGGGGCTTCCATAATCCATTTGCAAAAGCTTTAGGCTCATATGTCTTTCGAGCCGCGAATAATTATTGTAATTTGGGCCGTCGCGCGTCGCGTCGCTGAAAACTAAAAACGAAAAATAAAATATTAGAAAAATCCAATAGCGGTTGTTACATTGTGTTCAATGTATTAAAGACGCCATTAAAGGATGAAATGAATTTTTATTTAACTCCCGCTGGGAGATATCTGGCATTTTACGAATAACAGAATAACACAGTTGATTGTTAGTAATTTAAAAAAGTACCTCTACGTGTATCGAAACGCGAATGAAACAAATGCGAATATCATTGCGCAGGACAAACAATTCTTCTCGCGAGGTAAATAAAAAGTATACTCTATCATTTATACTATATTTATCAGATTCTGTGACGGACACACGAACGAAAACAATAGATGTATTCGCTTCTGAGTGCACCGAAAGGTGAATAAAAGAAATGTACATATATTGTACGTGTGTGTGTATATCAGTGCGCGAGACGAACAATAAATCGTTGTCGCAAGACACAGACTAAACAAAAAAGTAAAATATATTATTTCTGACATTCTACTATGAACACGATCGAAAGCTTTTCGGAATTATTCGGAGTTATTCGGAATATCCACGAGTGTACGCGTAACAGATAAAAGATAAAAGAAAAAAGAAAAAAGAAAAGAGTCACTAATCGATCACCGTGTTTGTAGCCTGGATAACGATCTCCACGAATCGATCCTCGAATCGCAGAAAGCGCTCCCGTGTAACGTCCATGGGGAAATTCGGCTCGGTGAAAGCTCGGAACGCACCGAAAAAATAAATAAACGCGCGACAAGACTCGTTCGCAAAATACGTGGAGGCTCGCGAAAGTGAGCGGCCGCAACTCCGGTCGCGAACTACTTCGATATCTCGCGACGGCCTGTCTATCGATTTTCATACGTTCATTTATTAATGGCGATGTAGGGCACCGTTAACCTTTTCATGTGTCGCCGCCACCGCCGCGCCCACAGCCGATATTTCCGTCGAATTAACGCGTCGCGTCGCGACGCTACCTACCTCGATATCCAATTAACATTTTGCGAATCGGCGCGTCGCGCGTCGTTGGACACGTTAATTGCCCGCAGAAAACAATTAGCGGCTACTACGTACAAACTACGAACAGCGTGCTGCGAAATGCTGTTCGGGCCACGCTGCCGCCATTTCATACCTGTCTCTCTTCGCTTAGAAAGATCAATTCGATCACATTTCAGAAACAATATGCGTAATCGAATGTGAGAATCGTTGAATGTCTTCGGAACAGTACAATTCACCTTTTTTTCCAACAAATTAAAAAGTACATTTACTTACTTAAAATTCGTAATATCTACTTATTAAAACGTTGGTAATTATTTAGAAAGAGGCACTCTTAACAATATTTAACCACTGGATTAACGCATTAACTATTTTTCTTACAGCAAATACATAAAACGTGTCATGCGGTAGCAATAGATCTCTAAAACTGAAAAAAAAGAAAGAAAATCGCACGACATCGATTCCAACCCGAATTTTAGAAAATGTGATTTTCACGGCGTGACTAAGCCTCTTCCGACTCTGTGTGACAAAAGTTGGTCCGTTCGAAACGTTGAAAGATCTGCTCGGAGAACGATCAAAGGTCGGAAAGCTCCGCATGGAACCGGACGATGGTGGACGAACGAACGAACCCAAACAGTGCACAAGCGAAGGCTCGCGGAATAATGTCGTTAAAGGTTCCACTTAACGAGGCAGCCAGTTAATTGATAATTACGCGGCGGCCCGGAGAAAACTGCATCGAGAGTCGAGGGGGTATGAGATCGCGTGCGCAATTAATCGGGAGACCGGCGCGGCGCGGCGCGGCGCTGCGCGGCTCGGCATCGCCTCGTGTAATTGCACGCGAAAATCCCCCTCTCGACCCTCCCCCGTCAATGTCCCCTGTCCTCGGTGAACGAATGCGGAGGTTGGGGGTTACATGGAATGGAAATCGCCGCGTCGCAGGTTTTATTCGACACAGTTTTCAAAATAATTCGGCCGAGTCGAGTTCGACGCAGAATTAACTCGGCGAGAAATGCAAATACTAATTGATTAATTTTAAAAAATGTAGTCCTTTGCATATCGTAGATTTGTTTCCTCTGGAAACACCAAGAAGTTATTGTTCGAACGATCTCGATAATGGCGCAGAAACGCTGCGGAAAGTTGTTTTCGCGAGACAGCAATCAGCCAGCAGAACAGACAAAACTACAATTTCAGCGGCGCATGGTGAGTGGGGAGGGTGGAGGGGGATGGAGGAGGGTCGAACCCTCGGTCGCGTACAATTCGAATAATTTGTCGAGAGGGGGCACGGTCGACGGAGTCCGTCGATCGAACGGAAAATTATCTGAAAACGGGAGAATCGTAGGCTCGTTCCCAGAAACCGCAGAATTGTTTAACGACCCGGCGATATCGATTCCGTCGGTTCCGAATATAGAAGCCGCGAACTTTCCACGAGGACGGGGGCCACGTGTTCACGTCCGTCCCCGGATTCATTAACGAAACCGCCGCGCGCCGCGCCGTGAATGAAACTTTCCTTAATCTAAATCTAAACTGCGGAGCGCGCCCTGGAGGCGCCGAGATCGTTTAACCCTTTACAGGGCATCATCCCAGAGAGAACTTTTTCTATGGAGACGGTTTCCTAATTGGGGACTAGCCGGGATTAATCGAGATTAACTGCGTGTCCTCGAACAAACTTCCGCATTCCACATTCGTCGATCAAACACTGTGAACGACGTTTCTCTTCCTGCCGCTGGCTGGTTTCAGCTTTAATTTATTTTCCAATACGGATCGGTAAATATTTCGTAAACAAATTCCCGAGTAAATCAAATGAAATTGAATGATTACGAGCTTGAGCAATAACATCGAACAATTATATGTGCAGTATCGAAAAAATGATTGCTGTGCACTGTTTCTGTGTTACAAAATAATTAAATTCGTTCACACCCCTGTGCATAATGCCGCAAATCTTCTTTTTTTATCTTTGTAGTAATTTTATCTTCGCAACTAGGTGATTAATATAATTAGCTTAAGCTGGTTTATTCGACTATTTCTGAAACGATGGTGTTTCAGTTAGGTTGAAGGGAAATTGCTATTACAATTTTTTTCATAGCATAACGAAGGGGTTAACCCTGTTGGAAGCGAAGAATGTAAAAAGTTGTAGCGGTGATCGTTCACCGACATATTCGAAATTTCCATAATCCAGATGGGCAAATTAAGCATACTGAATGGAAAAATATAATCGGCCGAGAGCGAATTTACGGGCTGGTAAACCTGTCCGGTAGAAATCCAGAGAACTAACACAATCAGCCGTTTGAATAAGGACGGGCTTATTTCAGAGTTGGCGGATCCTAGTTGAACCGATTTCAACGTTTTAAGAGAAACAGAGACACCGCGTCTAGGACAAAAGGTGGAGATTTCATAGAACCATTCGGAACGATCAGATTAATGGCTCGCGACGAGTACAAACGAACAGAGTGTACCGGCGCAGCGTTGATCTCTTCGCTCGAAGATGCCAATCTAAATATACATAGATTGCTTCGTATTCCGAGTGCGAACAAGTACCGTCTTCTGCATAATGATTGGCGAAATATCTTCGCGTTGAGGACCGATGAGCCTTCTGAACGAGCTATGTATGTAATATTTCGCTCGAAACTAACGGGTAACATTGTCAAAGTCGATCGCAAGAAACAGGTATTACACAAAAATTAATTTTCTTTCCATCGCGAATCTCCTTTCATCTTTAAACTTTAAATTTTTTATCGCCGTGTCAATTTCACACCGAGAGGCGAGGGACAGATTCGGTTCGTGAAACGAGGGACGGACGAGGGTTAAGAGGAGGGTCGAAGTTCGGACCGGGTGAAAAGTCGAGCGGGAGATTGAGATGCTTTCAAAGGCAAGCGAAAAGATTCGCGACCGCGCGCGTCGCGGATCATTCACCTGTGCATTCGTAACACGGTTCAATCTCGCGTCTTTCCTCAACTCTATCCCCCCGGTGCGGTGCGGTGCCGACAGCCTCGAAGACGAGTCTCTTCGCGAGGTAATTCCCGTGCGATCGTGGCTTTTACGCCACGAGGAGAGGAATCCGCCTTTTCCGGACGACTGCGTGCCGATGAGACGTCGAGATGAGATCGTCTGCCTCGTCTCGCCCGCTACAACTCTCTAATTTTCCTCCGGGAGGACAATTATCGCGGTGGAGCGTCAACCGAAAATCTGTCAGTCTGCGCCTCGGCTTGTGGCAAATCTCCTGCCATCGTTTTCTCGCTCCCATTGCGAGCGCGTCTTAATTCCTGGTTTATTGTTCATTCAGAAACAACCGAAGTCTTGAAAATAATCCTTTCTATAAACGCGCGCGGAGGGGATGACTCTTTATGGAAAACAAACATTCTTTTCATGTTGGATTGCAGAAACCTAAACACGGTAATAATTTGGTTCGGACTCGGTGGAGGTTTCAGGGACCGAGTAATCTCAGAGGCTCCATGGATCCTGAAAGTTGGAGAACTATCGCGGAGCGGAGTGGAGGGCAGATAGCGAAATAGTGGTTCAAGCGTTCATTTATCCGCCATTGAAAAAAGCCCGGCCGGCTGGTGTAACGGGACGGTGTAACCGCGTCAGAGAGACAGATTATCGGTGTCGTTATCGTCATTATTAACGGCAAGGCCGTCATCGGCGCCGTTGAAGTGGAACTCGAGGATTTACGAGCCACTCGGCGCGGTATCCGACTGTTCCGAACGCGTCGCACAGCCCGCAAAAGTGGTTCAACACGAAATCAGAGCCCGACTTCTCGTCTCGTCGTTGCGCGTCGGAGGTAGCGGCTGCTCACCCTTTTAGTTGAAAAAGGACTCTCTCTGTCTCTCTCTCTCTCTCTCTCTCTCTCTCTGTTTCTATCTGTCTCGCCCGCGCTATCTATCTATCCCTTTGTCTGGCTCGTCTAGATGCTAAAAGTTTTCCTGACGCGCGATACCACAGCGTCCCATATCGATTCGCGAAACGGCCGCGCGCGGACCGACCCGGCCCGGTCGGTTCAAAGAGCCGCCAGCCGAAAGCAGTTCAAAGTTGAAGCAGCGTGAGATAATTAATAGTGTCGGCTGCTGCTTGAACCCTTTTGCCAGACACAATGGTCACACGCCGATATTTTCGCCCGTTTTTTTCCTCGAGCCTCGCACACTGCCGATGCTCGGCTGCCGACTACCGATGAGTGCCACACCAATTATTACGCTGACTTTCCAACGACCCTCCACAGGCAGATTGTTTCACTCGGCGCGGCGCGCGGCGCGCGGCGCGCGACGCAACGAGTTTGTCGATACGAAACCCTCCGGCGCGGCGCGGCGCGGCTGGGCGGCCAATAGTTTACAAGATATTCAGCTCCTCATTAACCCATTAAGGGCCGCTGTTCTACTTCGATGACACTTTCGCTTTAATATTTGATTACCCCTAATCCGCGACTATATACGCTCTATCCGGCGCAGACTCTTTTCTCACCACTTATACCGCGCGTCAAGGCTAAAATTCGTAGGTTCTGCTATTAGTAAAATACTAACATAGCGAGGTAGATTTTAACCAGCTTTCTTGTAGTTCGTGATTTTCTAAAAAAGGTGAAAGGTTGTCAGAAACGATGCTCAAGAGTGTCTCTTCTCTTTATCAAATGTTATTCTTATGATGCTGGGAAACTAATTTCAACAATAATGTCCGATAAACAGTAAAAATGACCGTCCGATTTGATTATCGCGAAAAACAGATCGAACCGAGAAAAAATGTATACAATTCCGGGGACGGTATTCGCGTAAATTGGCAATCACGCGCGGCCTCTGATTTCGGTGGATCGACACTTCCGTCGATCCCAGGGAAATCCGAATGAACGACTGTGGCCGGAGGGCGCAAACGAAAACGAAGCGGATATCGGCGCGGCGACGGAAATCCTCCGCGACACAACAAATTGGACGACGATGTTTGAACTCTGAATAAATCACGGGTGCGAACAAGGAATCAAGCGTGCGGCGGCAATTACGTGATAGAAACGGAGGAGATAATTAAAATCGCGTTGAGAATACGGGCTTGATTGCGGATGGTGCCGAGAAGTTGCACCTCTGCGTCTACCGCAGTTTAGGGAAGTTTACTGAATTCTAGGAAGATTCGCAATAGGTAAGTGAAATTTTTGAAAAAGGAAACCCGCGATGAAAGACCGAAGTTTGAGAGGAGGTGTCGTCCTAAATATCTGATCGTGAGCGGGAAAAGATTGAGAAAAAGGGATTCCAGCGTTGATAGGGGACTTTTTCGTGGCAATAAACGGTGTTGGGGGGTAGTTGTCGCGGTTCCACGCGGCTTGCCAAATAAAAGGACAGAGACGAAGGAATTGCGGCGCGGCGCGGCGGCTTCGTCGGTGACGTAAGAAACACGGCCACGGCTCGTTCACTCTCGTGCTCTGGCGGAGGTCCTGCACCTTTAGATGCGGGCGTGCTATCAACACGATTGCGCGTTGCAAGCGCCACGGGTTTGCAACCAGAGGGAAAGAGGGTGAAACCAGAAGGGGAGAAGCGAGAGGGGGCATATGGCCAAGCGGCGCGGCGGCAGGAGTCAATGCACCGCGTTCCTCCAACCGGCTGCACCGCGTTGTGCACCGAGTATCGACGAAGCCGGAACGGTGGCGCAGTGCCGGTGTTCTCCTACTCCATCGTCTTCGTGCCAGCCGCATGCAGACGTTGAAATACTGCGTGTCAAAGTCGAATCACGGGGACAGCTGGCGTTCTTCCGAGCCGTTCGCGCGTTTCACACGATCCTGAAAGACGCGACGCAAACCGACCCTCCAAATGCAATTTAAATTCCCTGCCCTTCCTCGTCCGACGCCGCGCCGCGTCGTTCGTTACCCCGCCAATCCCGTCCCCGCGGACACAATTAATCGTCCGGAATTAAAAATCAATTTTTTGCTTCTCCTCCCCTTCCGAAAAATTGCCCACAATTCATTAACCCTTAGGGTAGTCTGTACAGATGAAAGCTCTTGGAGGGCGCGCCGATGAACAGTCAGAGTTTTTCATGATTAATTTTACCCACGAAAATAATCGTGTCCGCGGCTCGCGAGAGACCTAGTTCCGCGGTTACATGCGATTTTCGCGGTGCAGGTTAACAGTCTGCGGAGCAAGGTAACCCGATTTGCGTCACCTGCTACATATTGTGATATTCGCCACGCCGCGCGCCGTCGGATACAAATTAGAGCAATGTAGATTTACGAGACGCGATGCGATAAGAAAAATGACCGCAGCACCGTACACACCGATGAACGTAAGCTTCATCAACTTAAGGTGAGGAACCACCTAGCTCAACCAACGTACAAGCTACGAAGAGAAAAGGAAACGCATCAGCTAAATTCAAGTGCGGAAACGGGGTACGGTGGTTACCGTAGGAAAATCATCTTTCATTACGTTCGTTGGAAAACGTACCAAAACGCAGACAGCGTGTCCGAAACGAGTCCGAACGACTAAAAGAATGGTTTCTTTTGGTGGTTCGCGTTACGCATTGCAGCGAGCAAGTGGTAAAGTCAACGTTCGTCGCGACGCGACGCGAGGAGAACGTCCGGTGCATGGTGCACGCTGCACGGTGCACGGTGCACGTGACAGTGCATATCGACGAACGAACTAGTGGCGCAGTGCCGGTTCCTCCTACCGCTTTCCGTGACGCTCGGCCACTGGGAATCGTGTTGGCCGATTGTGCAAAGGTGACGCAGCGAAATCCGCGAATCGATATCACGGCCGCCCCGAAAACTCCTCTTATCGTTGGATCGCCCTTAAAAAAAAAAGAAAAAACTTCCAGCCGATCCGGCCTGACAAATCGCCGATAAATCACGGCGACCCCGCCGCGCCGCAAAGAGTCGCGCGAAAACTGCAACCGCGATTCGAAGAACAATGCGCGCCGATAAGGCGAAAGGACGTACGATTCTTGGACGAGTGTTGTGCACTCGTAGCAAAGAATCATTCTTTCTGCTAGCGGACCGCGCCGTCATAATGTTCCCGAACCATTCGACCCTTCGGAAACGGAGACTTCCAAGAAAATTTTCAGCATCTTCGGAAAGTTCATCGAGCTTCCAATTGCCGATGAATGTAACGAATAGACTGCGAATCTTTATGCGTTTATGCGTTTGAAAAATTACGAAAAATGCTGGAACGTAAAATTCGATAGAATTCGCGCGCGGGGTACGATTTTGACTTATTCCAGATCTGCAAAGGCTACTACACCGAAAATAAGAGATTTTCTTGAATTCCACTCTCTTAAAATTTCCCTAAGAAAATGGAACATTCAAGAATTATATCTTACAGCGAAACAGAATAATGGCATTATTTCGCTTCGAATTCTGAGCGATGCTTACGACTGTTTGAATTTATCTCCTCTTTCTCGATGAAAGTTCACCGACGACAGAACGGGGAGGGAAAATGTAATCTTTTTGTGTGGAGGAAAGGCAAGTCGATCGCTATTCAATCTACCTACGGCCTACGGAATCGTTCGAAATTCTCTCTGGCTTGTTTGCGAAGAACGAATCGTTTCCCGGGGAACTTTGCCGAGAATCAATTCTGCCCGACTGCGTATTGCACTCGCATTTCAGGAGAGAAAAAAGGTACTGTATTACGGGCGTGGAGGCAGTTCTCGTTAAGCCAATCAACGTTGCCCTCCGGTAATTCTCCTGGCTCCCTCCAGAAAACAGCTATAACGCGTCCTAGTTTCGGGGATCGACGCGCGGCGTGGTTCCCGGAAAGGACTTTTTCGTCGTACCGGCGACGATGGTGACGGGGATGTTGGCTGAAAAATCAATGATGGGAACAACGTTGTTACTATACCAGAGGGATCGCCGCCCCGACGCGACGCGACGCGACGCGACGCGACGACTAGATTTCCTGACCGGCCAAGGATAAAGGGGGAAACGATGCTGTTCGGTTTACACGAGTATTTTTAACGAATCCAAGTTTGTTCCATTAACATTTTTAGAGACCCGAAATAATCTGGAATTTCTCGGGGAACCGTTGTCGAGCGAAAGGTGTTCAAGAGCGAATACTCGCCGTGTCACTAATTCTCCGTGAGACTAATTCACCGTGTAATCGGCCGGGAGCCGGGTCGGCCAGCTGACGCTCCAATTTTGCCGTGAAGCGAGCAAAAGATGATCGGAACGATAACAGGGAGGAAGTCCTTTCATCGGGGAACAGTCGACGTAAGAACAACCGGAAGACTGGAATCGGAAACGGTCTTTATACGTATGTCGAAACGTCGCGCCGCGTCGTCGTTGTACCGTCCAATCAACTTCTGGATAAAGAACGGGAAAGAAAGAACGACGCGCTGCTGTTCGGGCGAGCGATTATCCGCTAATGAGACGCGTAATTGCAGAACGCGCCGGACGTTAATCTCTTCCTGTTCCTGTCTGAAAAGCGCGCGCCCAGCGGTAAAAAAGTCCGCGACCGACACGCGAATTAGCATCTACTCGCGAGGGCGCAATTTCACAGATTTTACGTATCCTATTAGACGAGAAAATGGAGGTCCTTCGGGCGAATATACATATTTCTCCTGTTTCTGGAATTTTAAGTTTCCGGAGACTCTGCGAGAGTATCCGCGTTCTAAATGTCTGGAAAGGTCTTTATTGCGCGGTCGATCACCGGAGACGAATTTAATTAATTTAATTTTTGCCACGAACGCATAAAACACAGCGAAACGACCAATCTCGCTCCCGATCGGCCGGATCGTTCAATCGGAGAGAAACAATGCTGACGAAATAAAGAAGCGAGGACGACCTCGAAATTCTCGCAATTACGAGTAGCAGAGCGCGGAGCATGATTAATGCATCGGCTTCCTGGAAGTATGCAGTATTCATGGGAACCAATTTTCGCCGGGGTCGATATTTTACTGGTCGGTGCTGCCCGTCCGTGTGTGCACAGGGCGATCGCGGAAAGCGATCAGCGATCAGCGTTCAAGCGCCGAAATGATTAATAAGAAACGTGGGGCCAGAAACGCGGGACCGGACCTTTTCGATTTCGATGAAAAATCTTTTTTCGCTCCGGTCTAGGACACAACGGTGGAAACAGAAGGAACGTTGGCGTGGTTCTGGAACCGGTAAGAACGCGGCAATTCCTCGGTTCGGAGATTTACGAGCCGTGGCTTAAGGTAAACCGCAAAACGCGAACACACGATATCTTACCACTCCTACACACCCATCCCCTATTCCGAGCCTCTGCACGCGAATTAATCTGCGAACCGTGAAGGTCGAGATCCGGGTTCCGACAAGTGTCACTTCTGTTGTGATAAAAGAAATTTAGAGGGAACGCTGCTGCACAGCCGGGATTTATCAAAGATCGCGTTCCGTTCAGGAGGAGTTGGAGGAACGAACTGCTCCTATTTCCAGGCTTGCCTTATTATCTAATAGACACGTTGGATTAGTGCGCAGGGCTTGCGAAAATTTTAAGACCCCTGGAATAAGGATTAATCCCGTTCGGAACGGAATCAGAAAAATTTTCAGTCTGATATTTCAGAGTCTCTCGGTAAATTTTTCGCTTGATAGCAGGAATGGATGTAACTAGAACGGATATTCAGACCGATTTTTTTATATTCTTCAAACATCACACGTCTACAACACGCACAAACAAAATACTTTATACTCGTAGAAATTCTAATCTCCCTGCACGCGACTCCGCAACATTTATCATCCCCTAAATCGATAATTAATCAAATTCCAGTGCGGAAAGTAAGAATTCATGGCGAAATAAACGAGCACGGACGCGTTCTCCACTCGTTGTTAATTGTATTCCGGCGCGTGTATGAGTGTGCGAATCGTTCGAATCTGGCCATTCGGACGAATCAAAGTAAATTCGCGAAATAATTTCCAGCAGGCTCGATGGCCGTCGATCAATGTCCAACTTGGCATTGTTCGGTTCCGACAATGTGCACGCGGATGATTGGTTCCTCTGCCATCTCCGTAGTCGAGGAAGATGACGAAATGGAGAGAGAGAAAGAGAGGGGGGATAGAAACAGAAACTGTCCGATAATCCGTAACGGAGAATTACTTATCGAATGAGCGCATTCGATTTGCGAAACAACTCGAGTATCGACTTTCTGGAGGAAGAGACTTTCGGCGTCTGACTTCCGAAAGAAACCGTCTCGCGCCGCGCCGCGCCGCCGGCAAGAGCAAACAACTTCCATGCCTTTCCCCTCCCTGGAAAATCGAACCAGCCACAGGCTGCATACCGAATTCTCAGGTTCGGAGACGCGTGTGCCCGTGCAAGTGCACTCTCGACATACGTTTACAAATGTTCAGATTTAGCCTGTTACTAAGAATTTTTCAAACAAACAATCCTCAATTAATTATTCTGAGTTTTCAAGTAGTTCCAGCTAAAAGGACTGAATGCAGAAAATTTAGAATTTCCATATATAACGGAGTCTTTTATGCGGAATACACGAGACACCCGGTATCTACGGCGACGTCCAACCAATAATGTCGCGACTATCGGCGACGATAAGGAAGGGTGCCATGCCGCGTTGCGGAAACACGTGTTGTCTCGGCCGGAGGCGGATAAAAGACGTTCAGTTTTCGAGGAAACGATCGATGAAGCTGTAAACCTCTCTCTCTCTCTCTCTCTCTCTCTCTCTCTGTGTGTTTCCCTCGCGATGAACGCGCGTTGAACAAAAGTAACGCGCGGAAAGCGTAAACGGAAGTTCTCGAGGGAAATTTTTCTGAGGGATTCCTCGAGCGAGGGTTAATCTTGAACGATTCACGATCGTGCGATGCTGATCGATGCGTCGATAGCTTCGACGAAGCTTCGTCGAATAGACTTTGCGGTTGCAGTAGAAAAAATTCACAATATTTTGAGAATGGGAGTTTGAATTCGAAATTGAATTTCTGAAAAACCCGGGTCTAGAAAAATGACTTTCGGTTTCGAAATCAGCTCTTCAAAGTAAAAAGGTAGAGATTCGTTGCAAAGTGCCATCGCCGGTTCCGCTGTCTCGATTAGGACGACAATGGATCGTCAAGCCCGAGCCAAATTTGTCCGTCCCCCCGCACCCTGCCTTATCCAATAAAGCCGCAGATCTTACTCTGCCGAATCTTTGTCGCTCGCCGAGGCTGCAAACTTACAAAGATGACATCAGTGCCAGGAAATAAAGTATATAGCGGCGGAAATCTGAATAGCAAACCCCGGGGATTGACGAGGGAAAAGCTCAGACGTGGCGCGGCGCGGCGGCTTAGTCTGTTCGAGGCACAAAGCTATTGTGTCTCTCGATCCTGCAGTCCGCTATCTCGCTCTAGACGTGGATCGCGAGGATCGCGAGATTGACAGAAATCGATCGAGCACACCTTATTCCAAACATTGTCGAGAAGTTTGCTACTTGAACCGCGACAAGGCTTACCGCGAGGACTTCCGTCTCGAGGAGACCGGAAACGACTGTTTCGTCGACTCGAGTATAAACTTTCGTATACCGAGTGACGCGTTTCAACGCGACGATGCTTACGAAGAATATTTGATTGGGTCGTTCGGAAAGTAAGGTAAACTTGCCAATGATGTGGCCCCTCACCGATTTCGGTGACCTCGAAATATATGTTATAAAACTCGTAATTTTGTAACAAGTCGCGATACACGCATTTTTCGGAAAAATTGTACAGCATCGAACGGGATCAAGTTATTTTGATATTTCCTTGTGTCCTCGCGACGACCTTCAGAACAACCTGGTGGTACGCCAACTTCGGAGCTTAATATTTCGGGAATGGCTCGTACAAATGATTCGGTAGATCAAATTTCGCGAAGGTTTCACCGTGGACTACGAGATTATTTGATAGCAAATTCCAAGATCGAGTACACGAAGGTACATCGTTTGAAACAAGTCGAATCAAGTCTGAGACCATCTTGATCAGCTCTCTCGATAGATTCTAGTGGTAAAATCGAACGCTCTGTATAAATGCTGACTTAACAGAGGATTCGATGGTGATATCGACCGAGGTGTGAGGTGGCATTGTGTCGAAAGCATTGCTCGAGAAATACTATGGTAAGCTATTTATCGGCGCGATAGGGATTAGCAATCCGTGTTATCGTCGATCGTTTAGAAGATTGCCTCCATCGATCCCTTGGTCCGCACGAGGACCGGATAGGAGGCTGTCCAAACTCGCGAATCCGAAGTCTGCGTTCGACGAGAATGAATATACATTATAAGAGAGAAAGAGACAAATTAATCTACCCGCTGCCCAAATCCTATTGTCAGCGGTGATGAAAACTGAGCGGTGCGCGCAGCCTGCCGAGGACAATGGAACACATTCGTGATCCGACTTCATTCGGAGAGGACTCGGTCGCTCGTTTCGTTCCCACGAAAGTTTGAAACGGGACAGGTTCGAATCGATTGACAAACGTAACACACGCTCCCAGACATTTGGCCGAGCTCCGAGCTTCGACGACCGAGTTTAGAGCTTGTTACCGGCTACCGGCAAACGATGCAGGGAAGAAACGATGCAATGTCATCGGAGATTCGAGGCTGCCGCTGAAAACACACACACACACACACACACACACACACACGGGCGCAAAACAATTCCGGGTCTTCGCTATCGAGAATTTAGAGCGCTGGTGCGGCGACCGACCGGTGTCCTCTTGGAAACAATTACCCAACGTTTCGCCAAGTTTGTAATTGTCTAGATGACCGAGTGAGGCCTCTAACCTGCTGTAAACTATCGCGCGAACTAGATACACATTTAATTGCGGCGGATACTTTACGCGATCGAATCTCTCCGCAGCAGCATAGATCCTAGCCAAAGCAGTTTACATTGTTAGCTTAGCAGTGTTAGATTGTCGCAAAAGTTTCATTCGCGATGCGCACGTTGGATATTGTTAAATAACACGATAGGGGAGAGTAGAGACGTCGGAATAACTTTTCGAGAAGGGAACCTTTTCCTGAAAGGTTGAACAGCGAGCCGGGCGAACGCCGCGCCGCATCGCGCCGCGCCGAACGACTGCTCCAGACACGCTAATTGCAGTCCCGTAGACGGTAGACGTGACTCCAATGGGAAAACATTGAGACCGAACAAGCGTATCGCTTGCTAGATCGCTATATGTAGAGGACCCAAGGAGCTGTGCCGGCTCTCGTGGCTATAGAACAGGAGTTGCACAAAATAATGAAAGCACTTTGTTGATCGTGCATCGTGTTTACGAGATTCGCCACGTTTCAATGAAATCTACCAATTTTTATAAACAGAGCAAAGTTCGGTTGAAAAGTTAAGCTTAGAGCAAGTTACAGCATTTTCGCCTATTTTCGCCTATTTTCGCCTATTTTCGCGGCGACCGCGGTGACAAATGTCCTTTGCACGCGACGCGACGCGTTTCCCTTATTTCGCGCAACCCCTGTAATCAGAGAGGTCCCGAAAAGAGCAGCCCCAGGTAAATACCAAGGCGGCTGGCAGAGAGGTTGGTCGAGTAGTTAATTGGCCGACGGAAGGTTCGATCTGGTCGGATCAAAGGTGAACCTCGACACCCGACCCCCGACCCCAACAAACATCCCCGAAAATCCCAGCGGAAAGTGGTCCGGCGCGACCACGACCGCGACCGGTAGGAAGAGCTTCCCGGTTGTGTTCTCTGTCTCACCTTGTCAATCGGCATTGAAGGGCACGCACGGCAGAGGTTCCAGAATGAACCAATCATGAGGCCGCGGTGTGTGGGGCAGTGGAACAGTAGTGACACACAGCCGCTGCGGTAGCGACGGGGCCGTTTCGACGACGGGCACGGTCGTCAGGCCAGGTTGATTTCCTCCCGAGGACGTGGCTCCTCGGCGTCGTAGACGCGGCTACACTTGCTTCACTTCCTCCCTCCCTCTCTCGTCGCCACCAACTTCACCACTAACCACCTCCTCTCCTCTCCTCTCCACTCCACTCCACTCCTCTCCTCTCCTCTCCTCTCCTCTCCTCTCCTCTCCTCTCCTCTCCTCTCCTCTCCTCTCCTCTCCTCTCCTCTCTACTCTCCCTCCTTGATTCTCCTTGCTTCTCTCCTTGCTTACTCCGCTGCTTATTCTTCGTCTTCTTCTAGCTTCAAGACGGTATTCGCGAGCGGCGTTCGAGCGTCCGGCTTTGCTACCTCTGGATACATGTCCGCGCGTATGTGTGTGTACGTTGTTGCGAGTGTGGGTGCGCACGAGGACGAAGACGGAGAGTGAGCGAGAGAGACAGAGAGAGAGAGAGAGAGAGAAAAAAAAGAGAGAGCGATTGAGAGACAGAGACAAAGTGAGAGAATGATAGAGACAGAAAGAGCGGGTACGCGCGCGCGCGCGCGATACGCAGCGCCGGTGTCGTACGTATCACGTACGGGAGAGCGTCGTGGTGGTGGCGGTGGTGGTGTCGTAATCGGGAGAATGGAAAAAAGAGAGAAAAAAAGCGACGTGAGTACCGGTGACCGAGGTGTAGCAGTCGATGCTTAGGGGGATATATGAGTTTGCGGGGCTGTTGAAATCCGTTTCCACTGGTGTCGCGTCCGACGAGTACGAGGCCTTATCTCCGAGGTGGTATTCGCAGGAACGATGCTACGCGACGCGACGCGACGCCAGTCGAAAGCCACCGCTTCGAGGATATTAGGACTCGAGGATATCGAGGAACAGGGCAGGACGGAGAGGATAGCGTTCGCTGTCGCGCTTCACCGGATTCCCGAAGCGCCTACACTCGAAACATCGGTGGTCCCGGTGAGTTTTACCAGCCGGACCCCTCTAACAGGCGAGAGCACGCGTGACGCGACACCGAACGCTTTCGACACGCCGCGCCGCAAAAGGGTGGAGGAACGCACAGCGGGGTTGGTCTCTCTTAGTTCGAAGGTCAAAGGACACGAGGATGAGTCACCTCGAGGAACCGGGGCCAACTCTCCCAGAGGCTGGACACGGGTTCCTGGGAGGTCGAAGGAAAAGCCTTGGCGATAGTCGAAGGTCAAAGAAGAGAAGATGTCGCGTAAGGACGGAGGAAAACGGACGCGACCCGGCGATTTTGATCAGGATTTCGTCATCTTCGGGGCTGGTCCTGGTCTACAGGGCCACGCAGGACCGAGTCGCGGGACACGAAGACGAAGATGGAGAAACGGGAGAGATATAGGGTAGCAAAGGAAGGGTGGGCCGTCGCTCGAGGCCTACCACTCCATCCTCTTTTCCGTCGCGTTCGTCCGGATCCTCCGGTCTCTTAGAGCTATCCTCTCCCTCGTGGACGAGAAGAACTCGTGTTCACCACTCTGTTCCTATCCCTCACAGTCTTTCTTCGGGTGGTGGGCGTCTCGATCGGATCGAGAGCGGTCGTTGGTCGATCCTGGATCAACACGGGCGACGGAAGTGGCCCGGCAGCGCGGCGCGTTCACCGGCTAAAATTCACGCATCCGGAAACGATATTTTTCTCTCTCTCTCTCTTCGAACTCTTTCTCTCTTTCTCTTTCTCTTCCTCTCTCGCGCACTCTCTCTCTCTTTCTCTCCCCCTCCCTCTCTCTCTCTCTCTAAGGCGTGCGTGTACGTATGCGTGTCGAGACTATCCAGTGTACGCGTGTGTCGTCCCGAGCGGAACAAAGCTGGCTTCTTCGACGCACGCGACACGGGAACGTAACACGTCCACGAACACGTACCCGGCTTTGATCTTCTACTCCTCTCTTTCTCTCTCTTTCTTCGTTCCGTGCAATCGCATTTCTTGGCGAACCGGGTGAAAGAATAGAAGGAGAGAGGGAGGGAGGAAGAGAATAGACAGAGGGCGAGACAGATGACAAGAGAGTCAGAAAGAGGGAGAGAGAGAGAGAGAGAGAGAGAGAAAGCGAGAAAGAAAAATTAAAGAGATATATATGCGCCTGTGCGATATATATGTCAACGATGGATATAGGAAGTAACACTTGGACGCGTATACGAACGGAATGACGAGACGGAGGGCAGAGCGAGAACGGAATCGTGAGAGGCACTGGTCCCACCGTCGCACCGACGACGTTGCGTAGAGCGCCGCGTCGCCGGCAAGACGCCTCGACGGTAGAAGGGGTTGCCAAGAGCGCAGGCGCCCGACCGGATCGGGTCGATAGTCCGCAACGTTACTCCCTGTTCTCCTCTCTCTTTTCGCACCGAGGGACCGGCTCTTCAGTTGTCTCTCTCTGTCTCTCTGTCTCTCTCTCTCTTCCCTCTGCACCCGCTCTCTCGCGCATCACGTCGGTCCCTCCTCTTCCCCGTGCAGACCCGTCTTTCCCTCTGAATTCCATCTTTCCCTCTCCGTCTCTCGCCCCAACCCCCGTATCGAACTTCGACACTCCGGCTCTTTTTCACGATCGCGAAGATCCTTTCTCTTCTAGCCGTCCCACCGAACCTGCCTGCCTGCCTTCCTTTTCGTTGTCCACGTACAGACCCTCTGCTGAGAATTTATCGAGAAATATACACCCTTCTGTGTCTCTCGGCCCAACCACCCCTTTACCAACCCCCCTAGCCAACCTACGTTAACCACCCTCTGTCTTTCATCGTACGCGACCACGCTCTACCTTCTCCGTCTTTTTCCCCCCGCTTTCCCAATCGTCGTCCATCTCCCTCTCCCTCTCATTCTCTCTCTCTCTCTCTCTCTCTCTCGCACTCACTCTCTAGCTTCGATTCCCACCCCCCTCCTCTACCTCTCTCTCTCGTTCTCTGTCTTCGTGTGTATTCCTAGTAGTCTATCCCTCTTTCACGCTCTCTCCCTGTTGATGTACTTACGGGTTTCTCTGTCTCCCTTCGACCTCCCCATCGGATAAACCTATTCCCTACTATTACTTCCTCTTTCTCCTTCTTTCCGTTTCTCTCGCTCTACCACCCCCTAGTCGCACCCAGCCAACGTTCATTTTCTATAACGTTTCCCACAGGTACGTGCATTTTCGAATTGCATCGGCACGCATCGAATTCCGGGATCCTGTACGCCGGGACCTTGGACGCCTCTTATATATCCCCACTCCGTTTCTTCGCTCTTTGCGTCTTTCAGTTCTACAGCCCCTTTGCCGTTTGTCGGCTCCGTCCACGAGTAATAATTCTACAGTTTCCCTAGGCTTCTCTTTTCGCGGAGGAGCAACAGAATCCTGAATACAGTCCTAGACGCGGTTTCGTGTCCTGAACCACCGATGGAAAATCGGAACAGCGAAGGGGTGTCCTCGCCCCGGCTAAGTCTGTTTGCCGATGCGTTTCCCTTCCCGAGGAGAACGGGACACAATTTCCTCCGTGAACCCTTAGACAACAGGGCCACCCGACAACTCGATTTTTCTCCTTTTTCCAAGACGTCTTCCACCCTTTTCTATTCGCTTTCTCGGATGCTCTGCACACATCCCTCGTTCTCCGTTCTCCGTTCTCCGTTCTCCGTTCTTCTTCTTCCTCCCCTACAACCCCTTTTTATTTCTCGAGTCCGCAATCCTCGTCCCCCTCCCCCCCGAGGCAGCGTTACGCGGCACTCGATCGTTCATCCTTCTTTGGTGCTCGGCCCGTTAGTCGTTCCGTTCGCGTAGAAGGCGCCACGATGTCGAGCCAGCGTCGCGACGCTACTAACCTTTCTGCGGGGATCGCCACGATATAGGCGCGTTTTGCGGCGTTTCGAACCGACTTCGGGAAATTTCACTGCGGCAACGTGCTATCCGCCGATCGACCGCGACCATTTTTCACTTTCCTCGCTACCCGCTTCACGAATATCACCGGCCGATTTTTCGCTACAGCCCGGTGCTGTATCGTATGCGCGACATCCGGTCCTTGGAAACAGCACCGCGAATTTCTCTGGTTATTATAAAATCATTCGAATTTTATTAAATCGCTAGAGTTAATATCGAGTTAAATCGCTCCCCATTTTTGTCGTAAACAGTGTCTACATTCTTTCTGAAACCTTGTTCAAGCCCGTTTTTCCGTTCACCAGCGCCAGCGGTTATGCCCAATTTCTGGGAAGAAGCGCTCTAAGAAACGTTCTAACGCTTCAGTCGTTTTCAGATGAGATCAGTTCAGGGAATACTCGGCCATTAGCTGGCTGAAAAGGAAACAGACAATCGAAACAGACCGAACCAGATACGAATCTTTAAGCCATTACGCCGATGATTCAGCGGGGAGTGTAGCCGGGTAGATTTCAAGGATTCCGTTTGGTGGACGCGGCACAGAATCGTCGACGATGTGCCACGTTCTCGTTACTCGGCAACGGGTAAAAATGAGGCAGGAACGGTAACGGGTGCGCGACCGACCGAGTGTCTGCCGATTTTTCGAAATGCAGCCGTTTGGTCCGCGGGACGATGATATTCGGCCGATGCGCGAATTGAAAAGCGCCGCGACACGCTCGAGAGATTCATCGTGGACTGCTTCGATATTACGCGAGGAAAAGGAAATTCGTGTGTGGCCGAACCGGTGCAACATGAAATTGTCTTGCTGCCCTCGAAATTGTCCCCTCGCGCGATCAACCTCGCGAAATTACAAACATTTTTATAGAAGACACGTATAGAACCGAGTGGCGCTTTGTTATTCTATTCGTTTCGTAAGAGCTCTTATTATTCGCAAAGAATATTGTTTGATGAATAAATCGTATACCTTTCAACAAGCAGAATTGTTCAGCAGTTAAAAGATACCTACTACAATTTTTCATTTTTTTCTTTCATTTGAAACACATCCCTTCGAGCGCATAACGAATTGCGTGCCAGGTCGCGCAGCGTAATTAAAAAGGCGGCGCGAAGTAAACGGTCAATTTGTATTTTGACGAAAATAGTATTTCCCGTGTACTTTAGGTTCGAGAATTAAAACGGCGCGGCGTCCATTACCATTCATTTCAATTCCAGCAAATCCTCTATCACTTTATCCTTCGCTCTGCGGCCGACCGAGGCACGTTGCAGGTGGCCATTCATTTCCCACAAAGCTAATATTACCTGTGCTACACCGCGGCAAAACATATTGACCCTCGCCAATAGTTTTTACACTCCCAGGAAAGACTGGAGTTCTCGCGGAACTGGAAGGAATTGTAATCTACGGTTTTTTTCATTGAATCGCACGGCGTATATCATACTATCTATTGTTCTAAAAGAGCGGGGACCGCTCCCTCTAGCAACCGCAGGACCGATTAACAATGGACTTGCAGCTTGAAAAAGGTGCAATGAAATTATATTAGGTTTCTCGAAAAGTTTCTTTCGCAATGTGCACGTTCATTCACTTTTTTACTATTCAGAGCACATTCTTCCGCGTAAAATGTTTACACATGTTATTTTATATTTCGTGATAAATTAGGAATAATATTAAACTAAAGCACGATCGAAGCACGATACCGCGCAGTAATTGGTACAGTTACCCTAGGATTTCTGGTTGTACGCAAACGCGAATTTTCACCAACGAATAGAATTTGATATTCGGCAGAACTTTCGTTCGCGAAGAGCATCGTTACCTGACGAATAAAGTAAGAACTTTGTTAAAGTCTGTCCTTATTTTGTTAACCAAACTTGTAATCCTCGCACTGCGTGTCGGGACTAGTATGCGGATCTTTATGCATTTATGGTTAATCAAAATTTTCAAAAAATGCTGCAGTATCAAATTCGGGATGTTTAAATTTCTTCTCTGTGCGTAACGCGAGCTTTTAAATAAACTTTGCATTAGGCTTGTTATGTATTCGAGTGCAAGCGCGCAGACTGAACAATTATCTAATTATAATCGTACCGTTTCGAATACGATTCCACAGAAATTATATAACCGAAGCAATTAGGTGAATACAATGGGAGAGTTCACTTTGCAGTGATCCTCGGTCGCTCTATACATTTAAAATACAGTTGACCAAAGAGGAACAGGTGAGAATTAGCAACAAGTTTCCTACTTTGTTAACAAGATGTAGACCCGAGTTAGCGAAACAACGTTATACGATCGAGATATAAAGGCGATGCGAATACGAATACGAATGTATCGAAGAAATTTTAAAGAAAATCAATTCAAAGGGCACGACAAGGTGTCAACTTCTCCAGTGTACTCTTGTAAGTGTACTCTACTTATAATCCAACTTATTCGGTGATATTTTTCCGAACGCCTATCGTCTCTGTCGTTCCGGTAAAAGCAGGTTTGCCGTAATCACCGATAGTTCCAGTGCTAACCGAATATCGATTCACCGACATCTGTTCACCTCGAATTATCCGGGCATCGAGCGTTGCCTAACTAACTATCTGTAAGTGGGCAGGGCCTTTAATATCCGGGTAACCGGCCCCGAAGATTCACACCTTGTCTCACCCTCTGTCAATCGAGAGAGGGAGGAAGAGAGAGAGAGAGAGAGAGAGAGAGAGAGAGAGAGAGAGAGAGAGAGAGCTCAACCCCGTTCAGATTCTGTCCGCGCTGTCTCGAAAAGTATGTCGCCCGACGATGATGGCAACACGGCATGGCACCGGGTGCAACGTCGAAACGGCAAAGCGGGCAAACATTGTTAACCAATTTGCGAAGTTCGTCATCGTTAGATGGACGTATCTCGTGTTGATTGTGCAAACAGCCTCTGTTTGCTGTATCAACTATCCACAGTTGCCGATATTCAAATACACTGATTCGGCGAGCGGAGCAACGAAATTCGCACCCCTGCTGACCCAGACGTCGGAAAAAATTATGGTAACGCGTCTACCGATTCCTCTTGTTTCAACAGCGAAACCTGTCTGTCTTTAGTCGTGACCGACCTCCATCTTTCTTTTTCCCAATCCTGATCGACCCCAGACGCTTCGACTGTGATGCGCGTGTTATATTACGTGCCGTCTCGTGTACCACCGAGTCGTCGAACAGTTTCCGATCGTTCCATCGACCAATGTTCAACTAATTTCTTCATAAATGCATAAAGATCCGCAGTCTAATTCAGTTGCAGAAGAAAAATTTGGAATTCCCATCATCTTATGGCAATCACAAAACCACAAAACGCCATAGTTTCGGCAGCCAATTCGAAAGGCCGTTCCCCATTGGTCAGTATCGCGGCAGTATCGTGTCCGACAGCCAATCGGCCGGCGGCAATACGGTTTCTCGCACCGGCAACTTTCCGACTCTGCACAGTACAATATGGACTGCGTTTGGCCGTCTTGCACGAATGCGGACAGGGCTTAACACCCCCTGTTTCCAGAACACGTTTCGTCGGTGCGGTGCGGCGCGGCGCGGCGTATCCGCGGCAATTCGGGGTTCGAAGGAAGCCGATTCGCGGGTCGACAAGCAAATTGTTTTCGGCGGGAAAGAGACCCTGGTTACGCAAGAGAGCCGTGGTAATATATCGCGTTTCGTATACCGCTTATTTTTATTGGCGGGCAGGACACGCCTGCCAACCATGCCCTCGTCCGCCGCACCGCGTCGGTACCCATCGACCCGAAACTCTCTGGGTTTTCCGGGCTCGGTTCGCCTAAGGCACGTAGATGTTCCACGGCGTGCGTTAAATAACATATCCGTGACCCAAATAATCCCGCATCCTCTGTCTTCCATTCGCCACGAGCGAAACTCACGGCCTACGAGAGGAGAGGACGAGAGCGCAATAAATTCGCGGACGCCGCGCCGGGCAGAAAAAACTGGCACGCCAAGAAAGACAGAGAAAGACAGATGAAGACAGATGAAGAGAGAGAGAGAGAGAGAGAGAGAGAGAGATTCGTCGAGTACCCGTGCCCCACGTACCCGCTTCTCCAGAGCGAGGCGGGTACACACGTGCGAACCACCCGGAACCCGATAGAAATTCCGGATTGATCGATCTTTCGAGGCGACGGACAAGATATCCCCTGGATTCGATTACTTTCGCGTCGATAGTTGTCGAGTGTTTCGATCCTTCGTTAACCACCCGGTGCACTGTCCGTCAAATTCAACCAGAAGATCGAGGCCCGTTTGTTTGCGTTTGTCGAACTTTCTTCGCGGGTCTAACTCGAAGAAAGAATTGCCATTTATCGATAGAAATATCGGCGAACTGTTGGCTGGATTAATTGCACCGGAGAGTTAAGCGCGATTCTCCCGTTCCGCAGAATTTTTCGAGCCACGCTGTTCGCTTACCCAATCAGTTCGAATTGGAGCGCCGATAAGCGCGATTATCTATCGCGGAGCTTGCAAACGTTGCCGCGCGCCGCGCCGCCAAGAAATACGAAGACGCGTCTGTGGCGAACATGCGAAATTAATACTTACCCTGCCGGCATAAATATTCAGGGGCCCACGCGGACGTGGCGTGCAAGCTAAAGGATAAAGCGCTGAATTTTATGTACCATCCAACGAACTATTTGCGACTAGTTGGGAACAGAGGATGTTCTATCAAGTATGCAGGCACGAATTGCTGGGATCTCGACATGCTTCTAACAAACGCTGTGCGGAGAGTAACCCCACATCCAAACGAAACCAGCCAGGTTCCCATGGAATATTCACACGCTGCATTGCTTACCTTACTCTAATTTTCTGTTCAGAATCGGGAACATTTCCGTTATTGCTCATTCGACAAATTCGTTATTGTTCATTCTATGCTTTTTCATAAGACTGTGTAAGAGTTCAATCTTGGGTCATTTCAGATAGATAATTCTTTTGGAACGTTAGAACGAGACGGCAGCCTACCGTTTCAACTACATACAGTTTTCAGAAACCACCCTAAAATTTCCTGAGCGATGGAACTCGAACGAAACGCATTTTGAAATCACTGGGAGAGGCTAAATAGAAATTGCATCGTTCGAGTTGTTTCCTCTAGGTCTATTTATTAGCTGCTCAACAAAGTTGATCTCCCCGACGCGACGTTAAATGTTAAACACATTTGATTCGCATATACTCTGGCGAAGAAAGCTCGACGAAGCTATTTCTTTGTAACGTACGACACACAAAGCGACGCACAATGAGTAATTGCCGCGGGTTCGAAGGTTGAAAAATGGAATCGCTAACGAACGAATTTCGTAGCGGCGCGGCGCGGCGTTCCGGTATTTGTAATTGTAACCTCTCGTTTTGAATGGGGCTTCCACGAGCGACCGGGAATGAAAATTTCAGGGCGAAACAGGCTGGAACGTCGGCTGGCGAGAGAGATGGAAAAAAAGGAAAATAAAATCGCGGCGGTGGTGTGTGGGTTCGCGAAGCCTCGCATTGTTGTTTGTTTACATCGTTGCGCGACGGAGTCCGTCGTCGTCATCGTCCTGATTTTCGCGGGTAATTGGAAGATCGACGGATCCGGCGCGACAACGCGGTACGATATCAGCCGGTGACGGAAAAATAATGGGATTATAGGACACTACGGTATCTGACAATGAGCAGACGTCGCTCGGGCTTGATTTAAATCCCTCGCCGCGCCGCGCGCCGAGCCGGGAAATTCACCCACGCCTCGTTAAAAATGAACCAAGCCCCAGAGGCGGCAGCGTCCGCAAATGGTGCAAAGTGGGTTAACTTAAATCTTTAGCCGCCTATACGGCAGGACTTATCGTCGATCGTCAGAAATTAGTCGAATCGAACGGACAATGCCTGTTCACGAATTTCCGGGGACAATTTATCTATCTCTCGGGGCGGCGCCGCGCGCCGCGGCTCTGCGCAACGGTGCTGTTCCGAAAAGAACAATGCCGATCGCGAAACAGACAGAATTTCCTTTCGCTCCTGTTTCTTTTTTATTCTCCCATTCTTCCATGCAGTTTGTTTAACCAGACCACGCCAAAAACTTTTCTTCCCGGAAACTGCTCCCCCAGCCCTGGTCCACTTCCTATTTCGCGTTTGCTTCTTTCAATGAAGCGTTCGCCCTTATTTAGATGAATGAGAGTGGTTCGCCATGAATTTTAACAACACGGCCGATCAACATTACTTTTCTCAGATTTCCGAGTCGGTTTGGATTTTATCTTGCAATTGTAATACGCTGTTGATCGGCAAGTGAAACGCGCGAGTAATTTCGTTCTTAATCGTGCCCAGAATTCATTCGCCCAGAACCATTGCGTGCTCATTGTTCGCAACCCAGCAATAATATGAATAATTCAGAAATATTGTTGTAGAGAGTAAAAAACAATTTGTTTGCGTGGCCCTTCGTATTTGAGTACACGACATTTGTAAATACGGCTGATACACGCGCGCCGCGCCGCGCCGCGCGCTCCAGTGCCATTCAGCTAATGCGTCTGTCCATTACCGGCCGTTTCTACTTCCGTCAAGGTTCGTACACACTTACAGTGACTGCGATATTTCGGTAGAATTTCCGGTCAATTAATACTTGAGAACCGCGAGGATCGATCGAAGATAAATAGCACTTTACTACGAGCTAAATTATTCCTTGAACTGATTAACTGAGATGCCTTCAACTGATTTTCCAAAAATACTTTTAAATAATAGACGTTGCGAATCTTATTTTGATAATTATTTAAAACAGAGGATCCACAGTGACCAATTTGAATGGGATTTTAACTTTGAAATGCGTTACGAAAGGCGATATCGCGGGTAATTTTATCCTACGATTAACAGCCGTTCAGCTTTAATTGCAAAAATATAGGCGATCGCGTTCGCAACAGCGTGTATTGTATTGTTTCGAAGTGTTCCACAGTTCCCAGTTGCAATGTTGTCATTTACGAGTTGTGCGCCACGAGATCATGGTTTCGCGGCGGGATTATTCTGCGTTTGTTTGTTGTCCATAATTTTCCAGTCTGGCGCTACTCAATCTTGAAAAATCTAATTAAAAACGTAAGTAATGGAAGGATTCGAGTACGACCCGCCCACCGAGTGATTGAAAACAAAATGATCGTCCTAATATTCACAAACAGGCCTGTGCAATGAAAGTGAGAACGGTACGAGTTTTAATTGCCGCTTTAACTTCTTTAACGTTCCTTTTGGTCACGGAAACTGTGTTAAATTCGAATCGATCGGACACGCGACGCGTTTAATTTCGCGGGTCACGCGGTGGGCCAATCGGGGAAACGAAAGAAACTGCACGTCGACACGCGAACTTCGACGCAGCTCTATCACGCCGTTAAAACGCATCGACTCACGCACCGACGCGACGCGTACACGCACGCACTCTCGACTCTCGACTCTCGGCTATGCACTATGCACGTACACACGCGCGCACCCTGCGCGCACCGACGCGACGCAACGCGACGATAAGTTACGCTCGACTTCCGCTTCCGTTCGCTCCAACGGCACCTGCTCGAATTGCATGAATTACGTCTCCATCCAATACCCGTCGCGTCGACCGTAAAAAAAGCAGTCCACATTTATTTCAGCGATTTCCACGTTTTTCCACCCGCCTCCCCCCTCCCATCCTCACTCCATTCCTACCCCCTCTCAATTCAACGAAACAGCGAACAATCAACCGACTATAGTTTTTTAACAACACTTTTACCGCCATCTTGTTATCCATTTTGTTTAACAACCTTCCCGTCCGTTGTCCGATACAGATTCGACGTACATAATAGAAAACTCCTCTCTCAATGGAAGAGTATTTTCATAGTACATATTCCTAACAATTTACTATATGTACAATAAGTACATACTTATATTAATAGAATCGTTAACGACTGCGTGACGTCAAACAGAAAAACCTCGATCGATTTGCAAATAATCATTTTCAAAAGAAATTACTAGATTATGCCACCGAGAGTAATTTCTTGCAAATGTTATTCAAATTAGAAGAACTATTAAATACCTATTAAGCGATTGGAATTGCTAATTGTAAAAATTAGCAACGTCCGTTTCTGTGAAAAAAAAAAGTCAATTATGACTCATCGGAGTTACCATACCACATACGTATATGGTAAATGGCCAGAAATAGTTCCAAGTATTAAGCAGTTTCGTTTCGATTGAAAATTCAAATATGTACATAGTATCGTAGACGTATCGCGAGAAAAAGAAAAAGAAAAAGAAAAAGAAAAAGAAAAAGAAAAAGAAAAAGAAAGTCGCTATTTTGATTGAAAAATCGTCGTAGGCACGCCGTAATTGACATGCTTCCGAGATGAAATTAGAAAAATACGTGGGGACGTCCCCGTCCCCGTCCTCGGTCTCTTTTCGCACAGGTAAGCCAATACGGCTTTGCCAACTTCTGCGCCTATACGAGGCATAATAGCAAGTGGCTCAAGTGGACTGCAGAAGTGGAATTGGTGTCGTCTTTTGTTCTCGCCGAATCAGCACCAACCTCTTTTTCTTGGCATTCTTAGAAATCAATACGTGCATCCTAAGTCGCTAATACATTGCCACCAGCGCAGCGTCTGGCCATCGCCAGGCTCCCTCATTCTACACGATTTTTATTCTGCACCCCTTTTGCGACGCAATCAGATTTCGCAAACGAATTTCGCCCCTGCTCAGAATCGCCTCGAGCTTATGCCATTTCGTGAAAAATATACAATTCCGCGTGAAAATTGCCAAGTAAAAAAAAAACTCCGAGAAAATCTCATCATTCCATCATCGTATTTGACAAAATCATCGTTGACAAAAATTACATCGAATGAATTTAGTTTAAAACTTTTTAACCACGCGAAAATTGCAACATCGAAAAATATCATATAAAACCGAATCGCTTTTTGCCCCATACGGGTGACGCAAATTGATGGTACAAAATACAAAAGAAGAATGGAATAAAGAACATACTGCTGTTACAGAAAATCTGACATCTCTGTTTCTCAAGAATTTCATTGATGTTGCAGACAAGGCGAAAAATCAACTAAAACAAACAGAAACTATTATTAAACGATCAGGGAGCTTCTCAGGTACAAAGTCGACTATTAAGTTTGCCCTGATAACTTGATGCCTTTACTTGAATTTTCATGCGGAATACTATCTCCAACTTCGACATCAACTAGAAACTGAAATACGCCGCGTATGTTTGTGCAAACTCATTCTCGTTGACTAATCGATGGAAGCAGGAATAACAATTGACTTCTTTCTTTCGTAGACAATTAAGAGTGCCCGCGTGCTCGAGCGAGAGTGTGGTGGCAATGGTGACACTGTGGCACGCTCACACATCGCTAGATCCGCATATACAATATACTATACGTATATGAAATTACTACAAGGGTTTTTTTCTATGCAAACTGGCGCTTCAACATCGCAACGAGTAGGTCAGAAGTGGTCAATTGTGATTCCTAAAAGTCCAATCTATGTCTGTCCAGAGCAGAAAATGCATATTTTCTAAGTTATCTTCGAGTAATTTGCAGTGGCGGATCAAGCTGGGGGCCCTAAACGGTAAAAATGTCGGGGCCCCCCAAAAGAAAGTTTCAAGAAAAACTCTTATAAAGTTATACCCAAAACCGAAAAGTAATCAGAATTGAGTGCAACTTAGAGGCCATACATTATAGATATACATGATACATACATATATATATATATATATTTCTGAACAGAGAATAAAATCATTCGCGACAGTGCAGCTAACTGCAACGCGAAATGGTTATGCGCTTGTCCATTAGTGTACGTCTGTATATAGTATACAGTAAGTGAAAAAAGTATTCGCACTCCGCTTTTCAACTGTTCATAGCGTTTTCACCGCGTGAAAGATTATTTATACAAAACTGGCAAGCAAGAATGTGCTTTCCGTTAGAGTGTAAGCTGATAGAAATAAAACATTACGCTAGGAGTATGTACTATCATCGATAAAAGAGAAAACTGAAAAGGGTAGTGTACGGAATACTTTTGTCTGGCACTGTACATACGTGTGCCATGTCCCCCGCATTTAGCAACGGAGGCACGCGAACTTCGAACTCGATTGTTACGTGTGAAGGAACAATTTGTACAGGTGCTACAGAGGTATACATACTCTAAAGTCTAAAGTCTAAAGTCTAAAGTCTAAAGTGTTGTCAAGGATTGGGGTGTTCGAATGCAGGTCCCGTAAAAAAATAAACCATTCCAATGATATATTTTAGAAACAGTTGTTTATACATTGTCACATTACACAGTAGGATTTTGAAGGTTCAGAGTCGTCAGTGTGCACGCGGATTAACCTGTCAACCGAATGATTAATGATCGACCGTACAGACGCACGATTCAAAACGAGCAAGAATGAATTCACGTTTTTACAGACAGACATACATACATACATACATACATAAATGTATATGTAGTATCATTTCAACCGAAAAAAGAAAAGAGTGGTCGATCGATACAAATAATTAGAAACGACGAGGAAACTCGTTTAACAGGTTAATGGAAACCGTCGCACGAAGTCCCTCGTGATTCGAAGTCCGCGGAAACTTTCCAATTCAGGGAATTTTATCTCGTATCGATTCGCACTTTATAGGGGATAATGGACTATTTTAACCGACGGAGTTCAACGCTCCGGCTGGCGAGGAGAAAAAAAATTGAAAAATCGATAGCGAACGTTGGCGAATAAATTCGACGTGTCATTGAGAAATAAATAAAACGAGGTTCCCGCGAAACTAAGATTCGCCGGATAAGGCTAGCCGCGTCGTCAAAATGATCAGACGTTCCGCGAAGAAATAAGGGAATCGGTACGAGATAAACGGTCGCCGCGAACATTACCGGCGCGGCGGGCGAATAAAATGAATCGCGTTTAAACGAGAGAGAAAAAAAAAGATGACAAAAATCGGATCAGCCCCGAATCCCGAGCTGGAGATATGTGCGAGACGCGAGAGCCGTGCCAGAACGGCAGAACGGAATATGGAAATGAGCCCGGTGGTTTGGACGCGGCGCGTTAAATCACGAGAGAAACTTCGAAATACAAAACTGCATCGTAACCGGCACCGAGGCATGCTTGCACCGGATCGATCGTCGCAAGCCGTAATACCTCGACCATGCATCGGTAAAGGTGAACAAACCCTATCGTGTGTTTCGACCAGTTTCGACTCGAGACATTCTGCGACACATAACCTAGGACGCGTCTGCTGTCACGATTCGTTGAATCGCAGCCGCGTGGTCCAACATTTTCGATCGTCCCGGACCGAGCAACCGAGTATGTAAACAGCAAAAGGAACGTAATCGATCAAGCTGCACCATTATGTGTTTTTCATTCGCGTTCGAATCCCGAATTCTGTCCGCACCGCTTCATCACCATCACCGAACGACACCCGTGTCCCGCGTCCCGTGTCCCGTTTATCGCACTGAACTCGACATTCGACTCTGAATACTCGATTCGATCGCAACATGGCCGTTCGTTCTTTCGCAGGGAATTAACGTTTCCGTTTTTTTTTTTTTGTTCGACTCACTCACCAGATATTGCTTGCAATGTTTTTTATGCTTAACGGCGCAGCGTTTCTTCTTCTTGGCGGCGGCGTTCGTCAAACCGTTTCCAGGCTTTTCTTTGTGAGGCGTCGACAGGTTCCCCTTGTTCGCGGGCATCGCCGTGATCCCTCGATCCACGGAGAACTGACTTGTTCTACCTGTCGACAGCGCGCCAAGACTCGGGTGCACCTTTCGGTCCAGCGACAAGAGTGATTGATAACGCTCGAAACTTCTTTGCTTCTTCGGTAGATACGTATATACGATACACGTGTGAGCTGCCGTACATGTGTAACGTATAGCCACTGGATATGCGCAAGGACACTGGACTACCCTGAGCTGATTATATTCGAAGCCACGCCTCCCGTCTTCCAACATTTTCAATAGTCATTGCCGCCCCTTTCAAATTTTCCGAGCACGTCTCTCGAACATCATCCTCGTTATCCTTTTTTTTTCAGCCTTTATCTATCGATTCGCGTTATCCCACCTCGTTCAATTTTAACCGAGAAATATGCGCTATCGTTCTCGCGGAATGTATTTACTCGCGCAGTACGGTATCGCGTTCTCTATCAAATTTTCAATAAACGATACGGTCAAAGATGCATCGACGCGGCGTGGCGCGGCGTGTCTCTGACATATATGGTATGTATGTATACTTACGCGCGCTCGATATTTTATTTATTCATTTGTTGCATGTTCCTTTTGCAATATGTAGCCGGATGTAGCGGACGGTACACGAAAACGATGTACGGAAAAAAAAAGTGGAGTACGCTTCCGAGATACATAAGTACATTGTATACATATAGCAAGAAAATACTCTGCCCTGATCTTTTAGTAGCGCCGCTGTCCGAATGTGGCAAATCGCTTAACTACGTGCACGTAGGTGAAAAGCACTGAAAGCACGTGAAAAGGTTATCTGTCTAGCGGCGTGAACGTAGGTTCAGTTCCGGTCGTGCTGTGCTACCGGAAGCGAGCGATCAGTTCTTACTGGTTACGTAATGTTAGGGCGAATCGTCTGATGAAATCATATAATAACAATTCGATAACGCGAAGAATCGACCGTACTTATCTGTCCTATAATTATCAACGCATTCCGCGACGTACCTGCTGGCCTCGATGCAGAAATGCAACGCAGAGGATTTTAGAAGACGGAATGATAGAAATGGTAGAAGTTCGATTTTCAAATTTTCATTGAAGCTACAGACCTTAGACCATATAAACCTATAGACACGGCACAGATCATTTTCCCCGAGGCAAAGATGAAGGGAAGTGTGACGTCACATTTTCAAAAAATGTATAAGCTATATACATACATACCATCTTTATCAGAATGAGGTTATAACACGGACCTATTTAAGCACTGTGCGTAATTCTGCGGGGGAGTCGAGCGAGCGGGGAGGGATGGTTGACTGCAGCCATGTTGTGTTGCACAATATGTGGTGCGATCTAATAGGCGATTTTAAATACTAGTGTAGCGTCTGTAGCACGTGATCTGTACAATACAAGGGATCGCGGTACGCCAGAACCATTTTGTGCCCGGTACATGTCCGGTAAAGTTGGTGAATCGTCGTGGCTTTGTGTTTTCTGCGCGTTGATACACATTAATTTGTAAAAATGCCAGTGTGTATTGTGAAAGGTTTTGTTCCGTGCTAAAAATATAGTACAGAGTATTTAAAGTCGCCTATAGATTGCACCACATATTGTGCAACACAACATGGCCGCAGTCAACCACCTCTCCCCGCTCGCTCGACGCCCCCTCTTACCTAGAAGTCTACTTTACGCTCAATATCAGTCCTTAGGTCCGTGCCCGCACTGCCCGCGCCATACAAAACAAGGCCGCCGCGTGCGGTTGGGCAGGCTGTACCCCGCACACGGGCGCTTTATCGAAGAGGCGCAGAAACATGAACGGGCAAAGGCGCCTGTCGATGCCAAGGGGCACAGATATTTTTGCTAAAAGAAAAAAGGCCATTCATTGTGTTTGTTTGAAAAGGGTGCGCTACATTTGCACACAAGCGACCCTGGTACAAAGCCCAGGGCCCCCTGATAACATTTGCTACGGGCCCTGCGCTAGCTTAATCCGGCACTGGCCACTGGCCACTACCCACTACCCAGTGTTGCCAGATGGGGGGAAATCAACGATATTTGCTGTACCCCCTCTCTGATGACCAGAGCGCGACGGGGCACGCGCAACATGTCGGTGGAATAGGGAAGGTGAATAGTGGAAGGGGAAAAGGAGGCTAGATTTCCGAGAATTTGGGTACCGTTTCGTACCCCATATGGCATCACTGCTGCTACCCACTAAAAAACGACCAGTGTCGCCGTGGTGTCGCCAGAGAGGCGCCGGAACAGGCGCCTCTTACTCTCCTCCTTTTCCCCTTCCACTATCCCATTCCAGCACCATGCGCACACTCCAACGTCCCCCAGTAAGACCGTAGACCACGGTTCCCGTGCCGTAGACTGGTCTGGTCATCAGAAAGGGGGTACCTGTATTCCCCTCAATTTTCTCGATCTGGCAACATTGTCCACGACTCCACTCCCGGCGTCTCCCGGGACGTTCTATAGCCGCCCCTCTACTGCCCTCTGCCTCTACTAATCCTCTGTGGCTCAAGATATGGATGTCCTTGTCCTGGGCCTCGGGCCCCGCTATTCTCACCAGAGAGATTTTATGCAGAATCGAACGAGAATATTGTGAATTAGGATTGAAAAGCGATAACGAAGGAAGCAGCACAGTAATAAAATGATAAATATAAATTTTGATAGATGTACATACATATAGGTTGGAGGGAAAGTTTTGTCGTATTTGAAGTAAGCAGGTAATTTTGATTGTAAATGAAAAGTATATGTTGCTAGCAAAATGTTTTCTTTAAAATACGACAGAACTTTCCCCCCAACTCCAACCTAATAGTTTTAGAAGCTGGTCAGCATCAGCAGCACATTTCGATAGATCCGATGCAAGTGTTCTGTTTTACCGAGTGCCGTAAAGTAAGTTCGCGGGTTGACGATAAGATGGCGGCGAGCGGCATTTCCGTGGAAAGAGAGGGGGGCGAACGACAGAGATAGTTGAAATAAGTTGACCCGTGTCTCCGTGGTCGAGCGCGCTCGTTCTGCTCGAAACGTCCAAGCAAGAAAACGTTCGTCGTAAATTGAGTTACGTCTCGTTCAGTCCAGTTCAGTAGTTCAGTCTCGTTGTACGACTCGGACGGTTGCATCCTGTATAATAGTACCGTGTGTGTATATATATATGTGTGTGTCAATGGTTCGTTATTAACGGTGCAGTGCAGGCCTGATACACCAGAAGATAAATTATGATGGTCTGATCGCGGTTCCAACATGACTGTGGATTTCGCCGACTACTTTTGGGTGAGTGTGTCACTTCCAGCTATTATTCTAAATAGAATATCATATTCGTGGGATTTAGGTTATGTACGAGCAAGAACGTCCTTTAATATTTCCATCGTTCCCGTGTGCGCCCGTCACCCGATCAGCCTCCTGTCGCCGTCCCTGCACGTCACGTTCGAGGCAACATTCTCTTTCTCGCGTAAAATCGACGCATTCCCTTCAATGAAAGCCTTTTTCTCCTTGCTCTCTCTCTCTCTCTCTCTCTCTCTCTCTCTCTCTCTCTCTCTCTCTCTCTCTCTCTCTCTCTCTCTCTCTCTCTCTCTCGCCCTCTCTCCCTCCCTCTTTTTCCTCCTTGCGCGTTATCATGGTCGTTTTCGCTCATCTCTTTTTCTCTCCGTGTTACGCGGCATGCTTGTCTCCTCTTCTTCGCTACTCTCGCTAATGCAAGGTTACGCGTTCACCTCTCTCTGTCATCTCATCCCCGTGTCGTCACCTCGCCAGCCACCGTACAAAATCAACGGGGAACGCGTACCGTGTACTCGATCGCGAGAGGGAGTGGAACTGTCGACTACGCGAAACACGACCGCTCCAAACACTTTTCAAACATTCTGCCATCACTTTTATTCGAATCGCTCGACGGTTCACTCTACTTACTTATCAAACAATGCTCAACGCTGACGATCTTTTAAAGCAACAGTTAGTCAATGAATCTAATCACAAAACTCTGATAGCATCGAAATAAAATCTATCCAATAAAAGAAATACTAGAAAGCTCCTAATTACTCCTTCGATCCTTTTGCATTTTCTAGATTGTGATCCGACAGATTCAGTATCCAGATTAAATGTGTCGTATCCCCAGAAATAAGCGAGCTGTTGATTTTTTAATGGGAATTATGCTAGTTCCAATGTATCGGACAAAACTGGAGATAGTTTTCCTAAAGTAACCATTAAACTTTTAATTACTCGTGTATAGTACTTACAATCTCGAAACTTTAAATGTAGCGTTTCAAGCATAAACACAGCTGTCAACTATGCTAGCAAACATACATTTTGCATTAAAGTCGCACAAAGTTCCATGTAAACAGTTATGTAGAAGTAGAAAGCGGAGCGCGAGTAACCAAAGGTGGCCACACTGGCTGAGAATCATGCTAGTTTTAGTTCTAAGAATTTTTTGGGAAGTATGACATTGCTGGCTCGGCATAAGTACAGCCTGTACAGATAAGATAGCTATTACTTCCTTTCAGGTTCTTTGAAATTCTATCTATCGGAGATTACCACGTACAGGATACGCTGCTGATATTTTTAAAAATAGAAAATCACGAACGAACAGAGTAGATTTTTATGAAACTAAGAAATACTTTGTTTTCTATATTGTAAGATTTCTTTTTGTTTATCGAATCAATTTTATATTGCATCGTATTCGAGAAATATGTCTAGTATTGTTTGTGTCAGCGATGTTCACAGGAAAAATTAAGCGATAGGTCATACATGGCAAGTAATATATACAATAGGATGACAAGAGTAATAGTAATAACACTAATAACATATAATGACAGCTTATTGTGATGATGACACTCGAGAGTTCTGCTCTACGTGAGTTTATAGCATGATCAGAGTTCAAGTGTTAAGTGGCTAAGTGGTCTCAAGTATACTTTTGTATATCTCTTTCAGTTGGGAACTGTTAATTGCAAATGGAATTTCTTCCTCTTTGGTATAGATATCTTTGCGCCTAGAGTTATTTCAATTCCAAAATCCAACCTTTTTCCAACTTGGAATATCTCTGTTCTGTATGATTTTTTTTTTTTACTTGTGCAAACAATAGCAATTTTAAATGGCGCCACAGAGTTGCCGTGCAGGCGCTAAGGGTTAAACATTACTAAACTTGTTTATCTAAATCTCGATTTGTTTTATGATTTAAGGGCGAAAAGAATAATGGATTTGACGTGTTATATCATAACATGAAGCATGGTGTAGTCGCGAGTAAAGAGTTGGCTGATTTTTTAAAAGAGCGATCAGCCATAGAAGAAAATAATTACAAGCTTCTGACTAAGGTAGCCAAGCAAGTTGGCAGTACCGGTAACACCCAAGGAACGTTCGCACCCGTTTGGGCTGCTCTGAGGGGTGCGGCGGAAAAACTTGCATGCCTGCATCTGCAGATGGCCCAGAAGGTCACGGAACTGATAAAGGATGTATCGAAATATGCAGATGAATTACACAAAAAGCACAAGGCTGTACGTAAAACTTTTTGATCTCATTATTTCCTAATTCTTGAAAGCGTATCCAATTATTGGAAATCCTACTACTAATCCGGTAAATAAGGTGTTAATATTAATTTAGTCTTTGAAAGAAAATCCAAAGTCTGTGTCTGTCCCTTTTTACAACTGTTTATCATACTATATTATGAATCACATTGTATATGTATATTTCAAATCTTATCTGTATCCGCCCACCCAAGTTGGACAGCTAGTTCTCTCGGTCGCTAATGTCTGTTAATATATGACGATAATGATTTATCAAATGAATTTAGTAGAAACCGAAATTTCTAAAATGAACGATATTTAGGTAAAAGAGGAGGAGTCGTCTACCTTGGAAGTTGTCCAAAGTATACAAAGCATTACAGCGACTTTGCAGAAAGCAAAAGACATGCGTATGCAGAAGGGTCTCGAATTGGAGAAATTAAAGAAAGATAATGCCAGTCAGAAGGAATTGGAGAAAGCAGAGATCAAGTTCAAAAAAGCACAGGATGATTATAAAACATTGGTAGACAAATACATGGTTATCAGGAACGATTTTCAAACTAAAATGACTCAGGCTTGCAGGGTATCGACCTTAAATTTATTTTCTGAGAAATCACCCGATTACATAATACTAATAAAATTTCTTTTCTTTCGACAATAAGAGATTCCAGGATGTGGAGGAAACACATCTAAAACACATGAAGGAGTTTTTAAATATCTATGCAGATGTCTTGCAAACAAATCACGAACAGGTTGGTCAGGTGCACATCGATTTCAAGCGTCAGTGTCTAGACATGACGGTGGATAAATTACTGGAACAGTTTGTTCAAAGCAAGTACACGGGTTTCGAGAAACCAGGTAACGGATCTTATAACGCGTAGATAAAATTTTGTCTTCTGTAATCATTCTATTATTCGTGTAATCTTTTTTCTGGATCAGATATAATCGAATACGAAGAAGTCATGACAAATTTAGGGGACATGACCGCTCATTCTCAATCGGACGGTAATGTTGAGACACCTAAGGAAACGTCGAAAGGAGCCAACGGAGAAACAGGAGTCGCTGGTAACACTCACAGTTCAAAAAAAGATCAGGGATTAAAAGGGGGGGGGAATCAGGTGGATGAGGAAAAGGGGAGGGTACAAGACAAAGAAAACGAAAGACTGAATGAAAGGGATAGAGAACTGTCACATGCACAAGCCACCAAGGCTTCCCGCCGTACTACCTCGCTACTCAACCTGTTCATGTCCAACTCCCAGGGTAGGTTTTCTTTTTAAAATTGAACCGAATTTACAAGATTTTATTATCTTCTAATTGCAATAGTCTTTATCCTACCTTAACATAATGCATAGATCGCTGGTTATCGTTGTCACGAATTTCTACATGTTCGCGGATGTTTCAGAAAATCGGTAAACGATTCGAAACAAGCAAAGTCTTCTAATCGAATACATTATGTTTCGGTGGATGTGTTTTGCAATGTTAATTTGCTGCAGCAGTACCATTTACTCTTCACACTTTTACACTCGTTTAACTTGTTTTTTTATCTACTCGATCACAGATTTATTAATCTACGCATACGTGGAACAATTTTATTGACTTATCGCTTATGTGGTTGTGTCATAATGCTTGAACGTTATAATCTAACAATAGGTGGAGGATGACATTATAAACTAAAATGTATTCCAAGGGAGTTGAGTTGTTACTTTCGAGCGTGAATCTATGAATATGTTGTATACGTTCGCAGCTTATTTAGATATTTTAATCTCTCCGATTTACATCGGGTTACAAGCGGTTGCCCTTTGGAACACATTTATGCCACTGAAAGCGCAAACTGTAATTGAAATGCGATAGACATAAGTAATATGTTAAAAATAGCAAGATGAAGAGAAAAGGGCCATTCGGAGGCACAGATTATTCAAAGATATGAGCAATGAGTGTTGTTTCAGACAAACAGAAGCAAGCAGGGTCTGGTTCGGCACCTGCAACTCCCCAGGGGAACAACCTGCCTCCTGCTGTTCCACCTCCCAGCATCTCCAGGAACCCTCTCAGAGGATCTAAATGTAACTGCTTACATTGTGATTACCTGTACCCTTGCCACATCCACTACTTGCATTTTGAACTGTTTATTTAGACAATCGGTTACACGGTATATACTCTCTCCTACACACAATACGGAAAGTTCTTTGGAGATGTTGCTTTCTTTAGTAATTAGTTGAAAGAGATTGAGGTGAGGGTGTCTTATTAGACAATAGCTACAGCTTTCTGTGACATTTTCTCAAATGTTTTATTTGCATTATATTTTTGTAACTTACACCAGTGTCTGTTACAATTAAATTCTGTTTTGATCAAATTCTGGCAAAAAAACAAAATGTTTAAAAATTCCACTATCTGCGACAACAGTATCTAATTTATACTTGTACGTATTCAATTTGAATAATAGAACACGTTTTCATTTTCAATTGAAGACAAGTAAAGCCATCTATAACTCGACACTCGACACTCCTTTTACACAACCTTTATCTTTGTCTTGCTCTGTTGGTTGTTCTCTGCCTGTGGTATTCGGTGACGATTACATTACCGTACTTTTGCTGATACAATATTTTTTACAGCCATACAGGTTTAAGTGGTTAAATGAAAATATCTGGTGACTTACAGTGGTAACGCGTATTATGGTTCCTCCACTCTGCACTCTTTTAGATCAGCAGTGTACGTATACTAACAATGTTTCTCACCACACTGAATTAATGTTACATGCGTAGAATCACGTTGCGAGACGTCTTTTAATGGTTTTCCACGCTAAGTCATGTTGCGATTAGTGGAGATACACTTGTGTAACATTGATTTATCCTTAGTTCTCGAGGCACAGTTAAAATATTTCTTCGCTTTCGCATACAGTACCTCGTATACATATACGTATGTATAGTATATACATACATATAACGAAGGTACATTAATTTGTCAGTTGATAGCATAATCTAACCTATCCAGCATTAGAAGGAAGAAATATTTTATTTCTCCTAAAACACGATTAACACAGAAAACCGGGCTTGCTTAGACTATAGGCAGTAGCTTTTAGGATTATCATGGCAATTCTAACAGGCGATACTCTCTAACACAATTCTCACAAATTGTTACTTATAAATTGTTTTTCTAACAATCTTTGTATAAACATAGACCAAACGGGGGGGGATTATTTTCTTTCTGTCAACACGACTCGTAAAAATTTTACATACGTATGTTTCTTGTTTGTTTGTTTGTTTTTTTTTTTTTATCGCATTATGCTCGCTCGATAGAGACTACAATTTAGATTATAATTCACAATGTGTTACCATTAAGAGAATCGATGTGTCCTGGAAAGTTTCTGAAATTCGTGCTACCATCGTCAGACAAGTTAATCGATTCCATTCACCAGAAAGCACAGAGTACATACATGTAGACGCGTTCCCTTTCCCTGCAGGAAAAAGTTGAACGTGCTGGTGCTCGTGGTGGTGCTGGTGCACATACGCACGTCGCACGTTAGTCGTGAGAACGATTTTTGAAACTTTCTGTCGCCACCTCCTCCTAATAAACACCGTGTTCACATATGTAGAGTTAATTGAACGAAGGGAGTTGGACTTGAATAACGTTGAAATACGAATGCGGGGTTCGGCTACTGACGGGGGCCCAAGGTGAGCCATTTTTACTGAGAACTGTTACTGCATGGCTCACACTCGTACTCGTATTTATTTTCCAAGTGCAAATTATTACACGTATCCTTCGTGATAGCGTAATGTGATTCTGCAAGCAACCGTTCTCTCCTTTTTTCTTTATTTTTTGTTCGTTTGTTTGTTTATTAGCCGACAGTAATTCACGAAAAAAAAGAAAAATACAGATCTCTCGTATCGCGAACAAACATATTCTAACACGTCGAGTGTTGGTCATCGTTAATTATCAATTACGTAGTATTTACTTGACGGTATTATCCTGTTAACTGGAACACCAGAATTCGCAATCACTTTTAAGTAATTCGATAGCGCTGATCATCGGTGACCCTCGCGGCATTCAACGTGTTAATTAGCTCCGTACGTTCGCGTTTCCAAATGATCTGACAATCCTGTCTCGGAAGTTCACGGAATTATTACTTGTGGAATTACCGTTTCTCTTTTTGTCTTTCGTCAATCACGAACTTGATTTTTAAATGTATTTTTTCTTCTCGTATCTTTTCCGTACTTTGCATGTCGATATAGTGTATCCTTGCTTGCAGAACATGTGGTATACCGCATATGTAGGTACATACTCCACAAATTTAGTCTAGAGTCTAGAGGGTATCGTTATAACCGTGGAGATTACGCAATCTCCTATCGTTCTGTTGTCTTGAGAAACGTATCTATCGGTAATCAGTGTAGGACGTGTAATTGTTAGAAAAACAATTTAAGCCGAAACTCGACCTTTTGCAGATCCCTAGAAGAGATTTTTCAATTTTTTAATTTTCTCTCTCTCCCCCCTCCCCCCCTCCCCACTATATGGTGATGGTGTACTATGGGTTTGTTCTTGCGCCTTATGCTAATGTAACGTGTTTTATCCAAGCTACCTCTTCGTACTCCTTTTCTATCGTTATTGTCTGATTTTACTGCAGCCGCGACAGCGTAATTGCGTGCGTTGTGTTTTGGCAAGAAAAGTTTCATGCCGACGCGATGTTCGGGTCTGACGAGACACAAATCTTATTTTCTCGACGTGCTTCGATTCAAATTGATAGTATGTAGTCAGAAACGACTTTTCCAAGAGAGGATTAAATTAAAATGAAATAATTGACGAATGAATTTTGCAGACGTTTGCTCAGCCCTGAAACACATGTCGGCATCGTTAGAGAATGTAACCACGATTAGAAAAGCATCGTAAAAAATGCATCCGCTGATTGTTAATCCGGTGACTATTATTTTCCATTTTCATCTTTTTAGTCTGTTTTTCTGCGTTCTTCTTTTTCTTTTTTTTTTATCGTAGACGTTTTTGTTTGATCACGTTGCGCTACGCCTGATACACTTGGAAAGTAAATTAATTTCCATTACACCGTTGGATTACCAGTTTCCTATTAATTTCTAATGCGAGATATTTATTGCCGTTATTAACTTTTTCAGTACAAATACGTTTTGACACCGCCAAACATAGTAGTTTATACGCTTCTTAGTCTCTTAGTTCGTAGCTATGTTTCGTTTCGAAACTTATCTTGTATTACTATAAGACACTCGTCGACTGTGTCCCAGTACACACAAATTGATTAACCTCCCCTAGTCTAGTCGAGAGTTTAACGTTTGCGAGTAAGTACTACAAGTGACGCCTAAAGTAGTGCGTAACAGCGTTGTTGCCATTCTTGATCGTCGAAACGGGAATATTTATAGTTTATAGAATCGTTTATATATGTACATATTTTTATCTACTATTCTTGTGTTCGAGTAACGTAGAAGAAAGAAAAGAAAAGAAAAGAATACCATTATTTTCGTAAATTTTCTTGGCTAATTTGATCTCGGATATTAACCCTTTGTACTCGAGCGATGACTCAGAGAGAGAGAGAGAGAGAGAGAGAGAGAGAGAGAGAGAGAGAGAGAGAGGCGCCACTAATAATATTTCTACCATTATTTAAAATATTTATTGCATCGTTAAATTTGTATTGAACAAATTACTAAAGGTATTAATATTTGAACATCCTATTGAAAGTATTGTACGCGAGGTATTGTATTAGTGTGTGCTATATCGATAAAAGGAAGAAAAATTCGGTTTTCGAGTTAGAAAAGCTCCGAGTGCAAACGGTTAATTGTTCATTGTTCTATCTTGTCGAGTGAAAGCAACGCGCATCTAATGGCAAAACGATAGCTTCGTTGAACCGCCTGGTGGATTGTGAAAAATTAAGAGCCGCTTTGTTTTCTATATATCGTGCGTCCACGACCAACAGGGTTCCTTCGCAGCAGGAGAGAAAAGCGGAAGGGAAAGAAAGCAAAAAAGAAGAAGGATGTCGCGGAGACGAGCAGCAACAAAGAAGAAAAGTCTGACCTGTCAGTATACGCACGTTCAGCAGATCTAGTGCACTCGCGATTGATCCCGCGGCCAAGTTCGATGCTGATTTACTAGAAACAGTAGTTTTGAACTACCGAATAACTAACGCTAGAGTTATTCGGTACATTCTCGTATCGGTATCAAAGAAAATTGCAGCATGCAACAGACATCGCTCGAACGCCAGCCAACTCGGCAGATAACGCGTTAATTAGAAAAAGTAATTGCGCGAGCCTGGGCGCGGAACCGATCTCCCACGTTGTTTAATCGTTCTTTTTTGCTTCCGTAAGCACCTAATAGTCACCTAATAGAGCACATCGATACAGAGACATTACAAAAGAAAAGAAATGTGTCCGTTAAATACTGTTGTTTGTCGCAAAGTAGTTAATGTCGATCGTATGTATATACAAAAAAAGAAAAAAAAAAAGAAGAAAATGCACTGGGCCTGCTGGAACTTGTGAAAGTGCAAAGTGTGAACTGAACTCGACTGATTTGATAATAGGGACGACAAGGAGGACAGCAGAAAATCCGAGACACCGACACCGGAAGTCGACGAGGATGGTTTCTGTATCAGACCAAAATCAGACCCGTGGGAGAACGAGAAGGGATTCTATTCCAGCTCGGACACCGACTCGGAGGATGAGAGAGAAAGGAAGATCAGGGTGGAAATTAAACCGCTTAGCAATGGCGGGGCACCTATGAGCGCCAGTGTCGACGAGCTGAGGGCAACTGTGGAGAATTTATCGTTGTCGCCTGCGCCGACGGTATTTTGCATTCTTTTTTTTCATTTTGTTGAACTAAAACTTGTTTTGCTAAAAATTGCTCAAATATTTTTTTGGTAACTGGTAACTGTGCCCTGAAGGTTATTATAGCCGTTCAGCGTTCAGCTCGCAAGAAATCGAAATTTTCTATCAATTTCGACGAAAACTAGGACTGAAAGATGATTTTTCCGGTTTATTTTGTAACAGGGACGTAGAGGATCGAATACCGACTCAGATCACCATATGAAAAGGTCTCAGTCAGTGTCACAACAATTAGGAGGTAAGCCAAGCTCAGATTTACTTGGCCTAAACTTGTTCAATCCCAGCAGTACGCCATCGAGCGCCTCGACGCCAACCGGCAGTCATCCGTACGCGCCATTGCAAAGCCCTCCGCCATTGTCTTCGTCACCGACGCCTCAACCGCAGCCGCCGCAATCTGCACCACCTACGCACCCTCATTCACGGTTCCCCGGTGAGTCGAAACAAGAGTCCCGCGCGATTACGCTCTCGGCTCATCTCATTTTCATCTCAGCTCATTTTGTCCCGCGAGATTACGCGTGGGATCCGCTCAATTTCGGGACCGGGACCGATGAACAATTGAGGTTTCGTTCCTCTTCCATCAGCTGCATATATTGCTATAAGAATTTCAAATTGATGCGTCACGTATAACAGCTACATCTCATCAAAATCAAATAATCAAATCAAGCTGGAAGCTTGTATTTTTTAATTACTATTTTACCATATACATATACTTTGATAACTAAGTGCGTATATTGTATATTGTATATCATCGAACCGATGCTGATGTAATTCCTGTTTCGTGCAGATGGTGACCTGTTCTCGGAAGTGGGAGACATCACTCCGGCCTTACCTCCCAAGCAATCCGCTTCTTCCACTCCGACAGGATCTATTATCATTCCCAGACCGCCGTCCCGAAGAGGGGAGGGTCCTTCTCCTCGGGGTAGGATGTCGCCGGCGACGATATCCAGAGCGGACAGCGTGGCAAGCTTGGAATTTCGCACAGCTGGCGTCGGAGTTGGCTCCTCGAGGGGCCCCTCCCCATTGACAATCGGATTAGCGGATACCATTCCTCTGGCGGTGGCCTTTCACGAAATTGTACACTCTTACTTTCGGGGTACCGACGAGACGCGATGTCAGGTGAAGCTTAGCGGCGACATGATGCTGTCGTTTCCCGCAGGCATCGTCACCGTACTGGCGAACAATCCCAGCCCCGCGAAGCTCACCTTTCGCGTGAGGAACAGCAACAGATTGGAAAAATTGTTTCCTAATAATCAACTGGTCAGCATGTAAGTTGCGCTCGCTCGCGTTCGGTCGCACTGTGGTCCGCAAATTATATTTTCTGTGTGGTAAGTTTGAAATCGGTACCCCTACCGCAAGGGTAGTTGGAAGGTGAACGCTATGTAAATATATTTTGCGGACCGCTATGGGTAATTCTGTAAAAAACGAGGCTCTTCGAAAGATTGTAAAGCAAATTGTGCTTGGACTATTTGATTGAGAGAGCGAGAGAGAGAGAGAGAGAGAGAGAGAGAGAGAGAGAGAGAGAGAGAGAGAGAGAGAGAAAGAAAGAAAGAGAGAGCCGCGTTGCCTATAGTTCGACCTGACGATTACCGCGGAAGTGGCTCGTTTCAAGCAGGTCTTTAAACCAATCTGAATCCGTTTCAGGGACGCCACGCAGACGACCGTCGACAGTACAATTTTCGAATTCAACATGAGTGCCTTAACTACATTGTTACGTAAACAGGCTGAACAAAATCCCTCGGCTTCCTATTTTAACGTGGACATACTCAAGTATCAAATCAAATGCAAGGAAGGCGCGGGTTCATGTCCTTTCCAGTTGGTAGCCTACTGGAAGTGCGAGTCAACGCACACGGATCTCAAGGTATTCACAGACACCTGTCGGCAGGATATGATTTTGAATCCGGTATTAGGACGACAATCTTATACCGAATACCGAAACGGATTATTACCAGCACCGAAATATCCGTTTTCGTAGATCGATTACAAATACAACAGCCGGGCTATGGCTTCGCCGAGTCCGTTGCTGAACCTCCACGTTGCAGCGCCCATAGACGGAGATTTCAAGTCCTTGAACAGCAAGCCTCAAGCTCAATGGCTGCCAGAGACGAACAGAGTGCTGTGGAAATTCACGGAACTGTCCCAGTACAGCGAGGGTCACGGCGTGGGCTCTTTGAAGGCGAGAGTCGAACTCGTAGACGGTCCGGGGAACCAGGGAACGATATTCACCCAGTTCAATTGCGAAGGGACTACATTGTCCGGTGTCGAATTCGAACTTCTGGGCCCGGGCTATAGATTAAGTTTAGTCAAGCGCAGATTCGTTTCCGGTAAGTGTCCTTTTCTATCATTCATCGATTCGGAGAAATTGAATTGTAGAACGGGAAATGAATGAATATCACAACCAAGGATCTCTTCACGGACATAATCAAATGAAATCTATCCTTTTAGGGAAGTACATATGCGATGGAGATTCCGACCCAAGAACCAGATACGCCGCGCCCCCATCGAACGTAGATTGACGACTTCCAGAATGGGCGCCTCAGTGGGAGAGCCAGCCCATTTAATATTGGTACATGCTTGTTCATTCACTGCCCATACCGCGACTAACGTCCGTTCGAACTGAACACGAGATCGGCGTGGGGAAGCCTGTTGGATACCAAAGAATGACGTGCGATACGATTCTGGTTTTCGTCGGCTAGGCAAATTATTTGTACAAAAGCTCGCTGACGTTGCACGAACCTAATAGAATGTTAATTCTGAATCTTGAATAATCGAACGTGAATGGCAACGGACGCAATTAGGGTCGCGATTCGGCCGCGCGGGATACTCGAACAGAAATACTCGTAAACGTGGTCGGACTCGGCAAGTCGCTCGCTACCTGAATGAGAACGGCGTTCTGATATGTGTTTTATATCTTGTATATTTTTCAATTTTCTATATGTCCTCGATTAGATTGTACTATTTTTAGTAAACGTTTGTATGATGTGTGTGAAACGAGGTTTCAATCCGAGGATCATGATATACAACGGTCAAGGATTCGATCGGTGGTGGGAGAGGGTGGGAATCGTCGGTTAAGAAATCGACGTGGTTGTTCGCATAAAGCCTTTGGTGTCCAGCATATTTTTCGCCACGGTATACTCTCGCCATATTATTGTGTCTATAATAATAATCAAAATACGTTACGATACTTTTTTTACGTGAACAAGAGAAAACAAAAATAAGAAAGGAAAGATGAAGATGGATGGACTCGCTCTCTCTCTCTCTCTCTCTCTCTCTCTCTCTCTCTCTCTATCTCTCTCTATCTCTATCTATCTACCTATCTATCTATCTATCTATCTATCTATTTATCTATCTATCTCTCTTTCTCTTTCTTTTTCTCGTTTTTTCTTTCTCTCTATCGAAAAGAAGACCATCAAACAGTACAACGTCTTTAATCTATTGTTACACCTTGTGTTACTTTGATATAGCTATCTCTCGTGTATTAGTACCGTTAAGCGGAAGAGAATTGCGAAGGATCTGTACACGCTAATTTTCGAATTACTTCTTGTAAATTTAGCATTTATAATTTTACACGAGGTCTATCGATCCTCGCCGAGTATAGACACGCGAAAGCGTTTGCAGAAATTAATTATCGAACAAAGCAAAAGAAAAAAGAAAACCGCAGAGTTTCGCGATAGTTTCGTTTGAGAAATCCTGCGTACGCAGCGCTGTTTTGCGTACCAACTGTAAAATAAAACGAACGCGTAGGTTCCGCTTCGCTCCGAAATTCGAAAGACATAGTTAAGAGAGTTAGGCGCGGAGGAGGCGAACACGCGTGGCAAACGCGTTCGCTATTTTGCCGCGAGTCGAAAGTTGAACTATCGCGCGCGGGGGCGCAAATGTTTTAGCGTCGCAACGATCAAAGCTACTAGATTGCGATCCCGTAGTCTCGCGAGTGTCGCAAAGTCTTCTAATCGCCGCTCGATTTCGGTGATCGGTTCGTCTGTTTCATGGTCGCGAATCTATCCAGTATTTCCCGGTACACTTAAAAAACCTAGAGTAAAAACTTTTGTCCGAGCTGTCTCGCGCTCGGGCTCGGACTTCCTTTCAACGACTCTACTAAACCTTGAAGGATGTTGCCTCAGTCTTCTGAAGAGCCTATTCTTCGAACAGGAATCGAGATCGTCTCGCCGGTTGATTTTCTTTACGCCTCTGTCATTCGTTTATAGCGGTCACCGTGCTCTAACTGCAACGTCTACGAATCGTACGCTAGAATATCAGGCCATTTCGTTCAAACTGCATGTGCATACATATCGACTCGTGCGTGTACATGTATATATGTATACAAGGCAAAGTAATAACTCTATAAGAATAAGTCTGAAAATGAAACTCGGTTATTATTATTATTATTATTATTATTATTATTATTATTACTGTTATTATTATTATGCGATAGTCCAGCACACGCGATGCTTCCTTCAGTACAGATTGTAGTGTAATGGGCAACAAGTTGACGAACGCACCGTACATATTCGTGTGCATAGTTCGATCTGTGATTGATTTATCATTTTCATTCTAGAAAAGGAAAAAAGACAAAGCGTGTTTTTACTTTCGTTCACATTCGAGATTGTGCCTCAGATTGTCCATCAGTATTTTAATAAAAAAAAATGTTTGCGACTTCTCGTAAAGGTTTTATGAACGATTTATTGTTTTCGAAAGTCTCTCGACGAACACGCGATGTTTCCATCCTCGATCTGTACACGAGTACATGCGGTACTTGTTGCGAGGTATTCGTTACCTGGCTATAAAAGTGCATTATGCTTCTTAATTCTAACGAAACTCTGAGGCGACGATGACCGCGCGGAAACTGCTAACGATTACGGCAAAGTAACGTTAATCTGCCCGCGGCCGTACCGTGTCTCTTGTGCGGAACGACGAGCTGTAACATAATCATTTTACATTTCTAAGAACGTCCCAGGACGTTGAGTAAAACCGTTGTCGTTCACCGCTCTGCGTTTACACGTGTATAATATTTTACGAACTTTACATTTTCTCGCTTCACTGTCGTTCTAACTCTCACTCTCGCTCTCTCGACAAGAGAACGAAACCGAAACGAATCGAAAGGTCTACGAAAGAGCAATACTAACGAATACAAAAAGAACAGGTGATCCACACGGAATTCTCACTCCATTCGATGCGTTGACAGTTTTCTTCGGTCGCACGATCAACGGGAACCGTTTAGCGGTTCGGTATGCGTTTGTTTCTTTGGGTAGCGCGCTAGCACGATTGAATTTTTATTCGCGATATCGTTGATCGATCATATCTCGGGGCAAACAACGAGATCCGTCGTTTAGAGACGTGCGCAAGGTAACGGATGAATGGAAAACGGACCTGTACGTACGCGGAATATGTGTATTTAGTATTTATGTATATTTATATTTATATCACGAGGAACGATATAAATATAGATAACTATAAATATTAAAAATACGATACGACTAACATGGAGTGGTTCCTGGAAGAAAAAAAAATCGACTGAGCTCTCCTGTGATACGCAGATGTCACTATAATTTCGTAATAAATGTTTGTAACGAAACATAATAATATTAATGGGTCGCGTTCACTTTCTTCCCGACTGATCCCGCGATGATCACGGCACGAGAAATGGCACTCCTCGATCACTAAAATCGTAGTTTCGAATTAACGATGATAGGGGACACGTTTTCGACACCTATTCGGTAGCACGCCGGTATAGGGAGCAATTTATGCGATCCGCTTTTCGCGTGTACAATTGCAATAACGACGAGGAACCGACGCTACAGGAGACATCACACGTATCATGCGTACAGGGTGTTCGATTTTCATTGATGGTTTGATAATTGCCAATTGCTGGTAATCTAGCTTATGTCCGTTGTAGAAAAAAATTGTTCAGGTAGAAAGCGAACGGTTTCTACGAAAGGTTCCAAGGTCTTTTAATTCATTTTCTTGCGTGGAAGCTACACGAAGATGATATATAGATTTTTCTTTAAATCGTGTAATTTTTAATTCACGAATCCACGCAGTCAATTATTTTCTGGAGAATCGTACCAAGCTTCTACATTAGTCAAGTCGTTCGTTTATTATTTGAATAATTTTTTGTATAGCGCGGCATGTAGGCTCTCAGTAATTTGTACTTCTAGATCGAAATCGGACACCCCGTACGTGTATACATATACATAGTATAAATACGCCGAGGAGAATAAATTAATTACAGTATACATGTTACACGATACATAGGATGGTTATGTAAACCTGTTGACACGTAATGTCTATGTTCTAATAAAGATTAGGATATTTTATATAAATAACAGTGGTTCGACGGGACTACGAACATCCTGCGACGCTATACCCAATACCACCCTATCTATTGTAAAGACACCATTTAAGTCTCGGTAGCAATAATTAAGACTCGGAAGTATATGAAACTTCCAAGTAGGAAAAAACGAAAACTCTGCCAAGTACAGTAAGCGATTACTCGTGCTTGTCTTTCTCAGGTACCTATTAGTTTGCAGCAGCAGGTCCAGTCACTGACCGGGGAAAATATATATTACTCTTTCAAATATTATTTATTCTATTAACGCGTTACCTACCGATGGCTTTTAACTAACAAATTACCCTAAATAATATTGTATATTCTAACAATTTCATCGACAATATGGTCATTCAAAAGAAGATAGGTTCTCGGTAGGTAAAGCGTTAAGATATGTATATGTATCTGGAACAGTTAGAAAATACTGAAGATATTGCGCCACGGTGTCCTCTTCAGGGAGAATCCCTCAAGAAATCCTTTAGGAAAACGTCGCTGTTGGCGTACCGGACAAGAAGATCCTCGTACCTGATCGTTCAACGTTTGTTTAAATAAGCGACTATCGGATACTACATATGTATATGTCGTGATATGTTATTTGCTGCATATGAAATTTGTTTGTCTTGCTAACAATAAGATTTCATATGCCGCAACCAAGCATCGCCTACTAATAACGTTCATCGAATGATTCACCTCAAAGGCACCTGGACGTCCTCCTCGTTGGCAGGCCCAACCGAAGCCACCCTCTGTAAGATCGCCTCGGCCAAAGTCCTCTCGTACTCTATGTACCTCTGATCCTGCGTGAACCACAGAGCCAAGGCACATCGTCTGCCTCGAACAACACCTCTGACACCATGAAGATTCTCTCCACCAGCGGAGAAAGCCACCATACGGCCGCATCGCGGAGAAACCAAGCTGTCCGATTCGCGGATCGCGCGATCCTTCGCGAAGAAAAACTCTCCACCCTGAAAATCTTGGTTCAGGTAAAGGATCGCCGAATGATCCCTCCAGGTGTAGGCTGGACTCTCGTGGACGCAGACGTTCCGATCGTTCAACAGACAGTTGTCTGCGTGAACCTGATGGCTAAGGTCATTACGATCCCCTGGTGAATCTAGAAACGATCGACGCAACGTTCCAACTTCGGATATACATACGTATGCCGTATGTATTGAACTGTTGTGATTTTAGGTTCAAGACACGAAGCAACAATCGCTGAGAAGGTGAATGAGTTTGCTGCTGGGCTGTTCCACCTGTCATGTGAATTCTCGTCAAGCCCCTAAAACTGTCTCAACGTAATTCCAAATTTCAAAGTTCAAATTTCGAATTTCGATCGCTACACATACAGTTTTCTCTGTAATTTCGAATTTCGAATTTCGAATTTCGAATTTCGAATTTCTACTAGTTTCACCAAAAATCAGTGCCATTCAAATGTTTGAACAATTCTTGAGCTTTTGCCATTTCGCTCCGAATGCCGGACACATCGTGTGAACTGCGTGAACGTCCCGGTAAAATTCGCATTACAATGGCGCAGCCCTTAGAAATTGTTACCCACTTTCCATACGAAGTGAGTCTGTGCGACGACGCGGTTTCAGCTGCGAAAGGGACCAGAATCACGTTGATGCATCGGATCAAAATTACCAGGTAGAGCCGTGCGGCAGACCAGGTGAGTGTACGTGACATGGAGCGCTCGATCAAGTCCGAAATACCTTTCCACGTGGCTGCGAGCCTCTTCCGTTGTCTCGAGAAGCTGCCGTAATCGTTCAGCCTCGATTTGTCCCAAGTACACCATCTGCGATCATTATTTTACCAAAGAATTAGCAACGGTTACGTAGTCTAAAGTACTCCTATACATATGTATAAGTATACGTAATGCCGAGGGCTTAACGGGGTACATATACATAGTCTCGTTTCCAGGGTTAATCTGATTCGGAAAAAATATGTGTACCGCGTACACCCGCAGCATAGCATCACCCGCAGCATACATAGCATCTATTTACCCTAGAAGCTGTCTTACCAAGGCTACTCTGCCGACAGTGATGCCTTCGAATCGCTCGTACTTCGAGTGTGGACTCTTGTACTCGTTGTAACCGTCACCTTCCACTGCTGTCATCTGCAACAATTTTCCAAACACACACACATTTTATTCTTTCATTATTTAGATTTCCTACCAGTTCTCCTATACATGTTATACTAATGCATGTTGCGTATATGTATGCACTTTGATAGAGAAGTTCGTTAAAACAATTTCTCATTGTTTCCGGTAGATCAGTCTTTAATTTTCTGGCAACTCTCGTGTTAATTGCGCGAGACTGATTCAGCGAACAACTTGCTTACAATCGACTTACCGAAGCTAATCGCATCAGAAGTTCGCATTCCGTCGAGTTGAGGAATCCATCCGCCACATAGCGATTTTTTCCGCCAAGTTCTTTCGCTTCTGCGACCACAGAGACATCGTCCCTGACCCTTTGCGGCTTCTTATCTCGTATCGCGTGTTTTTCGTCTTGAATCGCGGAGAGATTGTTGAATAGCAGCGTATTAGAAAAAGAATGACCGGGCGGTGGATGCAGAGCCTCGATTCCTTCGATTTTCTGCAAAAGATGGAGCATTTTTCATTTCTCTGACAGCACGACTTCAAAATATCTTTCTCCACTGCCGCAGCAAAGTTTATTCTATCAACGTTACGGTTACAATTTCGATTTTAACGAAAATGGCTTTTTCCGCGCCTCGAATGCAATGCTAGGAATGCACGGATGCAATCCTGGTTGCATTCTCAAGGCGTTCCGCGGAGAAAACGAGCAGCAGGACGCTTATAGGAGAGACAAAGACATCAGAGACTCGAGTATGGATCGAATAGAATAGAATCAATAGAATAATAGAATAGTGGTCGTGTTTTAGTATTTTATTCGGTAAAATATACAGAGAGTCGAAAAAGGCGGGATTCCCCTGAAACATGGCACCATCGATTCGGTATCATTCGGTATCCAGTATCCGCCGCGCGTATCCGATCAAAATACGCGGGTCGTCCCTCCAACACAAACGGCGTGAAATGGCAAGTCTCGATTCACGGAGTGTTTAGAATTCGGTTTAACTTTCATTCTCGACTTGATTCATCTTTACCTGTCCTGGCTTCTCTTTGGTTTTCTCTCGCCTGGTCTGATGCTTCTTCCTTATCTCCGCGAATTTTCTGTCGATCACTGAAAACTCGTCGGATATGTAGCGCAACAGAGTCAGCTCGTATTCGTGTCTCTTAACGTAGGCCAGGGCTTCCTGAAAACATCCAATGAAGCATCAATTAACTACTTATTCGTCGAACGATTCGAGTGCCGCGCCGCGGCGGTTCAATTCCGTGGGGCTCTGCGAGCATCCCTCTAACTATGATATCGTATGCCGTATGCCGTATGCCGTATGCCGTATACGCTGGCCACCATAAATTGTTTGTGCAACTTGAATTAGGACCTCGCTAACGATTACAATGTTTGCTTCTCCGCAATTTCGATTTCAAAGTAATCCACCAAAAAGGGATTAAACTTAAACCCCAGAGGGAAGTGGCTGTGGCGGATGATGCAATGAACAACCTTGATAATTCTTATTCTTATCGCTTATTTCAAATACGACAGAACTTTCCCTCCCTCCCTTCCTCCCTCCAACCTAATAAAAAGACCTGAAATTCGAATTTGTCACCTTTCTGGGTTGGAAGTACTGCTTCTGGACCATTGGCTGGGTGCTGTAGTACTTCCTGTTCTGCAGCATGGTCTCGTCGACAGGGTCGAACAGCAAGTACGTTCCCACGGCGCTGCAGGCAGCCTTCAAGTTTGTCACTGTGTGCGAAGCAGAGATCGCTATTTTGAACAGGTACTAAAATGGCGCGTGAACCGTGTAGGAAGGAATTAAAGATCCGTTTTCAAATACTCTATACATGGATTGAGGATCCGAACAGCTACACGTGAAATAGCTAAATAGATAATTAATCCCCTCTCTGACGCAACGGAATGCGCTTGAAACGATGTATTTTGACACCGGTCGAATTAGCAAAACCGTTCCGCGGCGCGGCGCGGCGTGGCGGCCAGCTAACCGGCTGAACAAGATTAGGTCACCAGAAAACATTGTCGGATAGGTCGCGAGACGGCGATGACGAAGTCTGAAACCGTTCCAGGGATAAAACGAGGCTGCTCGACCAATCGGACCAACTCGTCGGACGAGATTAATCCAATTAAACCTCCTTCGGAGCATGAGTAACAGCTTCCCGAGTCCCGAGGAGTTTCGGCTGATTGTCGACGCAACGATTCATTCGCGGGGACTGCAAGGGACGACAAGGTCGCGCAATTTCGTATGATAATCAACGGCACCGGACACATCGGGGGCTCGTTATCGCACCGCGTCTCCTCGACTCTATTCGTCTATTCGGTTTATCGTGAATGGACCAACGTCGATAAGAATTTTCACAAATAGACGCGGCGACGGACAGGATACGTATCTGACAGATAAAAATTGAGCAACGTTATGGTCCAGTTGTCGCGACGCACTTACGTTTGTAATAGGCGAACTGTAGGTAATTGTAGTGGCTCTTCAGCATGTCTCCCCGGTAGTCGCCGTTTATGTTGTTCAGCCTCTGGTGGCAGATCTGCTTGCACTTCAGGCAAAACGTGAAGTGATCTGAAAAAGTATAAAGAAAATGTTTAGACTGAAAAATACTTGTTCGTTGATTCGTTCTGTCGTCAGTGGACCGCGAGTGTTTAAGCGAGATCAAAATTCTCTAACCGAATAGTAAATAGTAAAGAAACCGAACGTTGAATAAAAATGTACTCGAGAGATCCTGATAAAAGATAGAAAATTGTGATCGTTCGGAACGATGAACCGACAAACGAGACAGGGCAGCGATCGGTAACGACTGACGACTGACGATGTGGCGACACGAATAAATTTTCGAGCTCGATGGAAGGGAAAATTTGTTTCTCGGACATGTTCCACTAACTGGCGATCGAGGACGTGAACTCCGGGTGCCAGCCCTGATCGAAAGGGCCCTCGCAGTAGAACCTGCACTCCTCTTCGGCCTGTAGATAGGACGCCAAAGAAGTCTCGAACAGGGCCACCGCTTCCGCGTAGTTTCCGTCCTCGTAAGCCAACACCCCTTTGAAGTATATGCTGACATAAGGCGCTGCTTCTAGGTTTACGATGTTCTGCGTCTCCACGCCGGGAAACATTAGATAGTGTTTCAGAGCTTTTCTGCTCATTTCGTGTTTCGGGTGGCGAACCAGGAACGTGAAAACAGCGTCCGCCGCGTCTTTGTAGCGTTGCTTCTGCAAGATTAATCGTTATCGTTGCGCATTAGACGCTGTCTGCTGCTTTCGCGTTTTATCAAACCATTTTCTTCGCAATGGTTTCCGTGAATTATTTCTTCGGTGTAGATTCGGTGCAAGGAAGGCGATCGATATACGGTATACAGATGCCGACTGGGTTAGCAAATCGCTATCATCGCCATTAATCGAAGAGGTAGGCAAGTACTTCCAGTGAAACGAATAGAGAGAGAGAGAGAGAGAGAGAGAGAGAGAGAGAGAGAGAGAGAGA